>OY757268.1:1569435-1597531 GCA_963584085.1 Pyrausta aurata
AGGGCTCCGCGCCCGCAGACCCGTTGGACTGGCGGCTGCTCAGGATGGAGAGCGAGGTGAGCTTCTCGCTCAGCTGCTTTATCTGGAACGGTGGAGATTTACGATGAATTTCGTCATCAACCCAGACAGAAAGTATGGAGATTACGGAAACTAATTTTTAAAAAGTTCAATTTATATAAAACCAAGATACTTCATGCTTCGAGACAGTCGAGAGGGAAAGATGAGTCAGTATAGTACTAATAGTATCATAGAATAGTAGCGAGTACTTCTTATCAAACATTTTATTTCTGTTAGATATCAAATTCTTTAACCTTATTTTCATTGCAAGCTTATAAGCCCATTTAAAGTCTTTTTTCTAATATATTGGACAAGCTATGTTTACCTATTCGAGTGTGCATTAAGCGGATACTATAATCGTTATCTTTATTACATACCCAAGATGTAATGTATATTTATTTTTATTTATTTTTTATTTTATTTAGGACAAAAAACAATCGTACAATCCATCCTAAGTAATCCTAATAAAGATAACAGTTTTGGGTAATTGTTAATCTTAATAAATAAACTATCCGTAAGTACATTTCGTGTGTCCGGAACCCCTCGCGTGGTTACCTGCGCGAGCGTGGCGGCGTGGTGCAGCTGGTACTGCGCGGCGCCGGCGTGCGGCGCGTCCAGCGGCGCCAGCCAGCGCTCGTAGCGCTGCGACCACAGCTCCACCGCCGCCACGCAGCACCACGGCCGCAGCCGCGCCGCCGCACGAGAACCGGCCTGGGGCGATTGGGCTGGACATGGATAAAGATATTGTTATCAAAGTGAGGGTGAATTAATGATTAATCACAGAAATAAGCGAAGAGGCAATATTTTATATTATTCCACTGTCAAACCCCGACCACATACCGCCGGATGGCATAGCATAATGGCAGAGACAACCGAACCTTTTAAAATCTCGAAACAGTTTTGCCGACGCACCATATAGCTCGTTCCGCGAGGAGCTCGCGACGACTGCGCTCACGACCACTCGTTTGCCCGTTCCGCTCCCGAGGGTTGCAATCGTTGTCAAATATAATGCTCACAACGATCCACCTCTTGAACCAGGTCGCCGTGAGCTTTGTATGGATGAGCGTTAGTTATGACATAAGGTCACCAATTTAGGTTTCGATGCCACTACAACGGTTATCAAGTGAAACGGCAAAAGAGGCGTTTTGATAGTTTCAAGCGAACTTAAGGGAACGCATTCATAGACAGCGTAGAATAATATAGACCCGTGAGGCATCTTTTTTAAGATAAATAATGTTATCTGTATTTTCTCTGATCAGACCTGGTAAAGAATGCTCTTGGCATTAAGTTGGCGTCACAACTCGTTTGCGCTCCTGACTACTGAACCAGCGATCGCGGGCTCGAATCCCGTAAACAACAAATGTTTGTTGATGACCAAGAATATTTGTGCGAAACCCTAAAAAAACAACCCCAAGTACTTACATAGCCTATTCTGCGAGTTATTGACGTGCTGCGTGAGCTTGTCCGCGGCGTACAGCGGGTTGTGGAACAGCGCGCGGTCCGCGTCCGAGAACTGCTCGCCCCAGTCCCACACCGGCCGCTGGATCAGGTTCTGAAATAAAACAAAAAAATGTTAAACTAAATATAAGTTGAAACCAGAGTTAGTCAGAATTTTCATTTTCAAATTCTCTATTTACTATAAAATTTTGCCAAAACAATGATTTTACTCTGAGCTCATCTCAGGTAAACGCAAAGCAGATGGGTAGTATCTGCGTTACAAAGACGTGTTGAAGCGCCACCTGACTGCCGCCAACATGTCAAACGCCGAATCCGCAAGACTCGGCCTAAGCCCTCCTATGAGTACACATACAATGAACTCGGGACTCTCCAGTGTGCTTCTTGCAACTGGACTTACAAAATCATGACGCTTTGGTAGATACTTATTTCTATAACACTGATGCCAATACCTCCCAGCACCAAACCACCTGACCCGCCATCTTTTAAACCTCTAAACTGAGTTTTGTAATGTTATATATCTATCTATCTTCCCAACATCCAGGTTTCTATCCTTCGGATATTTAGAGACGAAGTTATCGCTCAGAGTTGTCAGGTATGTATTAAAGTGTCAAATTGCTCTATGACACTACGATAATTTTCACTTACCTTCCCAACAGCTAGCTCCCTGTCCCTCGGACAGTTAAACAGAAACGTATCAAACAGGTGATTATGCAGCGCATCGCTCAGAGTGGTGAGGTAGGTCTCGCTGAAGGCGAAGGCGGCCGGGAACTGCTGCGTGAGCTGCCACACGCAGTCCAGGAACAGCTGGAACACTGGAGCCGTTTGCGCCGCCGTGGAGTCTTTGGAGTCTTTTGGGCTGCCCGGCCGGGGGAGGCCCAGTCTGAAAGTAAGGAAAACAATATTGTTTAATATACATGATGTGTGTACATAAACAAATACATACATACATTTATTACGATTTTTAAGTGTACTACATAGCTGAGAGATAATGAATGTAGGTTATATTTAGACTGCTTAGTTAAGGACCTCGCATGGCGCAGGCGAAGTCTCAATTATTTTATTAAACGAGTATTCTGTTTGTGGTGCATAAATCGGTCAAAATCTTTGGTATTCGTAGCACAAGAAAAAACATCTTAGTTCGAAACTAGCACCATTTGTGTGTTTTTGGCGCATATTTATACAAGTTAAATCACTCGACATGCTAACTCCAGAACTTAGTAGTTTTGAATTCGAATCTTGTGCCAAGATACAGACATAATCCTATAAAGTTGAATCGCAACTGGTTAAGATTGGTACTGGTGATTTAAATTTATATGGATAAAATCCAGTGGAAAACAGACGCGACGCCACGTAGGTGGGACAAAGGGAAGGAAGAAGAGAGGAGTCATTAAAGTTTAGTTAGAAATTCGTATAAGCTTTGAACTTTATTAATTTTATAGCAATTTTTTTTCAAAAAAAAATTGATAATATTCATATTTATAAATTACACTTGATTGTGCTTTTAAACACATTACCTGTCACAGAAGGGGTGTCCTAACGCCAGCCACTCTTTCTGTACGAGCGACTGGAACCCAGGTATGGTGCGGAAATGTGGGTCTAATAGTAACTGGGTAAGACTCGACACCACCGCGCAGTAGTCCACGCCGTCGCCTGGAAATGGTGAATATAATGTTTTAAAAACAACCATATTCACGGAGCAATAACGCTCTGATGAGTGGGAGCAGTAAAATTGGCTGAAAATAATAATCAGATTCTTTGATTAAAGTATACGGCATGTCATACTAATTGTCAGCTAAAAAATGGCACTACACATTCCTTACGTCACACGTCTTATGTCACCCGCGCACGCAATCCCGATTGCAACTGAAGGCAATTAGGCGACGGGGGCCTGATTTAAGCGGTCCACTTTTGAGTGGCGCGTCACCTATCTTCCGCTATTTTACTTTAATCAAAGATCAGATTAGGACTTTTTACAGCGATGTAAGGGCACATTTGACAACCGTTCGAGAGTATCGATGCCGCATCAAAAAGAGCATTTAATTTTTTTGAAGCGTGGCTTACTTGGTTTTTAATTGTTTAAGAAATAACGGATACAAATTAAAACCTTCATAAATCGATAAATTACATCAATATAAAAAGAAAATATACTTTGGAAAATGTTCAGATTTTTGATTAAGAAGCTGAAGCTAAAGATGTAAAACTAAATTTTGGTGTCATTTACAGCTAACGTTTATGGCTAAACGTGATGGTTTAGAAGATTTTATAGCATATTTTATTCGTAAATTAATGCAAGGAATTAATGTTTTTAGGTTTCATTGATGGCCGCTTCTTTCTAATAAAATTAAAATGGCGGACCGAAAAGTGAGTCAAAAGTTCCATACACCTTTGACAAGTTGGTATCATAGCAAAAATAGCCTTAATAATGACTGTAGTGACATCTAGGTTTAACCGCTGTCACTACATATCATCGCAACACGCTGACTCGGCTCGACACGACTAGATGGCGCTGTTAGTCGATGTATGGAGACTGAATCGCGATATCAAAGATTTAGCTTGGACATATCTAAAATGAATAAACCAAGACGGTGAACATCGGACCTTGGTCCCCGGCCATAACACCCGGTCGGTAGGAAGCACATTCCTTTGCCTTCCTAACACAGTTGCGCCAATTGACGTCTATCTACTTACAAACTACCTCTACATTTGAAACGTTATCCTACGGTTGTTTAAGCATTTATGGAGATCCGTGGTAGAACGTATCTGGTGGCACTCAACCAAATCTCTAGATTGCTATTTAAACGCTAGATGTCGCTGCATCTCACCTTCTTGCAGCACAGTGGTGACATTGTCGGCCAGGTGCGCGGCGGCGTCGTCGGCGAAGGCGAGGCACGCGGCCACGTGGCGCAACCAGCGGCTCGACTCCAGGTACGAGTAGTATTGCGAGTCTTGCATCTGGGGAACAAGTACAATTTATTGATTTACTAGCTTATGCCCGCGACTTCGTTCGCGTGGACTTCAGGTTCGTCCCGTCTAGTCTAGTAATAAGTAAGAAATACGGTAACTAAGCACTGCAGAGCCCTAAATTGTAGCCTATATGTTATTCTGATGTATAAGCTATATTGTGGTAAAGTTTCATTCAAATCCATTCAGTAGTTTTTACGTGAAAGAGTAACAAACATCCATACATCCATACTTACAAACTTTCGCCTTTATAATAGTAGTAGGATTTTTGTATATAATAAGGGAAGGAGCTTAATTTTTTTTAAATATTTAATTTTATTTCTTTGTCGCACCGTCCACAATCATCTCGGCTTAGCCCAAAGGTATGCAGAGATAGTAGAGATCTTACTAGTAGAGAACGCCAAATGGTACACGAAGTAGCAATGGACAATTAGTATAAGGATCTTGGATGAATAAACCACTGGATATGAAACGCATGAGCGAATGTATGAAAACATCATCAACCAATTTTTGCGGGGCGGGGGGAGTTTGTCTTGTCACTAATTGACATTTAGTGCGTGGAAGTGTCGATATTATTCTATCGATATGTGTTGAACGAATGAATGAACGAATCTTATGCAAAATGTTTTTATTTTATTTTTATTACCAACACAATAATTATGGGCATGTTTAAATAAGCACAAACCAACGAATAATTGAAACATAGAATATGTTTATAAACGGTCTGGCAAGTAACACTAACTAGAACTTCCTAAGACATTGTGAAACAGGCCGTAAGTCCAATGGTATAATCTAGCAGTAGATGAGCTTGAGCTTACACTTCAAACTAAACTTCACAATTTCACGGGATTTTATGCAACTTTCACTTGTTTAAAAGCTAAAAATTGTATTTACTTTCCCGCCCATAAAATACAATTTTTACCTTTTAAACAAAATAAAGTTGCATAAAATCCCGTGAAATTGTGAAGTTTAGATTAAAAATGCAACAAAGTTTAAAATCTTATAGAGCTTACACTTTGGTATGATACTAAGAATGTATAAATAATAGGGGTTTGATACAATGGACTTATGATTCTGCTTCAAAGATTTGTCGTACTTGATGCGCTCTGCAGTCAGAAGAATACAAACCTGATGCAAGCAGCGGTCTTCGAAAGAAAGCAGCGAAGGCATACAATATGCGAATGACTAAAAAATAAAAGTCGAAGAAAATAAAAAAAAACTTAGTATATCACTAAGTATTTTTTGTAATACTATAAGACTTAGCCTATATTATCGCTCGCTTGGGGCTTAAGTTGGCGTACCTACTTATTTGATTCTACTATGACTTAGTTATAGGCATAGTGAAATAAATTGAAATTTTCATTAAACGAATTTGTAACTTATCTATGTGGTGTGAAATAAAAAGTTATAGATTAATAGAATCACTTTTTATCGAATAACAAAACATTTGTTAGAAAACACTTTCCACAGCGCCATAGTAAAAAATAAAAACTGGTTCCACCTGCCTTAACCTTACTCCACTCAGCCCTACGACCTAAGTCTTGGGTTCGGGTTTCAGCCACTAAGCAGAGAGTAGGTAATAGAAGGTAACGGAATAACATAACTCGCCTAACTTCAAGAATATGATACTGTGAGTGTTTCATTCTAAACCATCGACTAACTAAATTAAAACTATTATGATTCGAACCCTCATTAAAGTGTTTCTATAGGTTCAGTTATAAGAACAGTAGAACAGAACGGACTTCTGAAGGTCGGGTCCCAATCCCAACTGATGACCAAAAATATAAATATTGTAATAAAATATGAAGTTTAAAATATTAAAGAAAACTGTTGTATTTTTAGGATCACTTTAATCTACTTTAAAGTTAATCATTTTACAGATGTATTATTTTATTTTATATTATAAATTTATTAGTACGTTTATCGATATGATTATCGACAATTGTCAAGCACAATTAAAACTAAATTGACAAGAAAACGAATGATGAACGTACGATAATCCTACTAAATGAAGTATGCGTCATCTTGTTGATTTTGCAATAACTGACCACAACTTTTTTAATTAGCAATGTAACTTTTCTCTAGGAAAACACATTTCGGTATTTTAAGAAAAATTCACAGCTTTTTTGGGATACAAAGTTACTTACGAATGAAAAGAAATATTTTTTGTCTTGCCGCTATAATTTTTACACAAAAATACGGCACATTTACCCATTTTTTTCTGCAATGTTTCTCACCGAGTTCTGTCACCGTACTGACAAGACGTCACATGAAATTGAGGCTAAAATGCCCAATTCGTTGCCGAGGGGGAACAAGCGAAATTTCCCGTCATTGCGCGTCCAGTGGTTTATTCGTCCAAGATAAGGATGCACCAGGTTCTATGGGCCCAAATCGCTAAGTTCGTTTTTCTTTGCTAGTCGAATATTGTAAACAATCTTGACATTCCTTTTTAACGAAATGATTCTATTTAAAATAAGATAAACAAACAGAATCCACCACCTACATAGGTAATTTATCGTTGAACACTGAGAACTTTTTAAATCAGATAGTAAATAAATTTTAATTACAGATATTATTTTGAAAGTTAACGGACTTTACATGGCTATGCACCAGATGGCCGAAGAAGTAGATACAAAACGAGTTGGTGTGCCTTTATAAGGTTGGCTGTACAGGTATGATAGGATAGGGATCGACGAAGGAATTTACCTTTATTCAGCGATGGAATGAAATGGGTTAAGAATCTCTCGACATGCTTAACAAAATTCAACCATTAGTGCATTAATTAATTATTGTTAGAGTTTAGAAGTTAACGATGAAAATAAAGATACATAAAATTTGGTTACAAATAAAAAGGTTTAATATCGTCGAAAGTTATGAATGACGAATTTAAGGAATCAAAAGTAATGTTTAAAATATTTTCCTTATTTATTACCCATCAAGTTTGGTAAAGTCCTTTTACCTTGTAACAAAATAAAGCGGCGCAAGTGACAGAGTAACTATTACGCAATGTTTATTATTGTATCATTCACCAAACATAACGCTGCAAGCATGACCCATGCTTAACACAATTTCACTCTTAACATTCGTCGATAAGGCTTACAATAGCAGACAAGTGTATATGGAGTGGTGGATACAGTAGTAAGCGCGGAAGAAAATGATTTGTTATTGCAAAATAGCCCTAATTACAACTGCATAAGATTTCGAAGTGTTTTACTAGCGGACTGTAAGTGGTCTGTACTTTATCGGTGTGAGTCAGGGGTCGTGGTGGCATAAGAGCGTTAATTTATTTCAAGTCTCCGAGAAATCTTTGAGGCTATTCCCGAGTGTTTCATTATTTTGGTAAACCCCGTTAAATATTATTTTGTTTAGCCAACACGATAAGTGTTTTCCTTCTATAAGTGATAAATTCTAAATCTCTTCGAGAGTCTCAGAATTTATGATAAGGATGCGTTAAAACTAGTAATACTTAAGATTCCACGATATGTACTCAGATTTTCTCGGAAAAACCTATTTCACATTAATATTTCTCATCACATAGGACGGGTTATACTTTCGAGTTCTTACTTATACTTGTGTTAAGGTGACGTATATCACGAGCATCTCCGTGCTTCGGAAGGCACGTTAAGCAGTTGGTCCCGGCTTATATCGGTTGATATTAGTCTAGTCAGAGGCCCTATGGGCGGCTTAATAAAAATCTGACAGCAAGGTTGGTCGCTTGCCTTGCAAACACCCCTCCGCCAATCGGCACTGAGCCCGTGTGGTGGAATATGGCCCCTAATACCTCATATTTGAGGTAGGGCCTTTGCCCAGCAGTGGGATGCTTACAGGCTAACTTTGCTTTTAAAGTGTAACTTACCCAGAATCCTTGCAGCGTGGTAGGCGTGCAGAGATCGACTAGTTTCTTGTAGGAGGACTGTAGGGTGGACAATGGCGGGAGAACTCCGCTTGTGCTGCCAGAGAATGAGTTCCCGCACAGGTATATCACGTAGGGCGGCGTTAGCTTCGGGTGTGATCTCCTGACCTGCACAAAAAGGGAACAGGTTTTACAAAAATTCGCATCTACACGGCCTGTTTCACAATGACTTAAAAAGTTTTGGTTAGCGTTATCTGTTTAATAATTCATACGAATGACGTTACATTTTTGGAATTATTTATAGGTTTGTGCTTTTGTCGATGGTGAAACAGTTCCTTAGTTACTTAATTGGACCTAAGTATGAGTTCACTGAGGGTGGGGCTGGTCTGCCTCAGGCGCTGGTCACAAACGCACCTTCGCCGGTCCCACACCCACACCGGCTGCATCAGGTACACACACACACACACACACACACACACGCACACACGCACCTGCTCCAGCAGCACGCTCTCGGCCGCGGCGGCCTGCTCGGTCTGCAGCAGCTCGCCGCCCCGCAGCAGCGCGGCGCCCGAGGGCCGGCCCCACACCCACACCGGCTGCATCAGGTACACACACACACACGCACCTGCTCCAGCAGCACGCTCTCGGCCGCGGCGGCCTGCTCGGTCTGCAGCAGCTCGCCGCCCCGCAGCAGCGCGGCGCCCGAGGGCCGGCCCCACACCCACACCGGCTGCATCAGGTACACACACACGCACCTGCTCCAGCAGCACGCTCTCGGCCGCGGCGGCCTGCTCGGTCTGCAGCAGCTCGCCGCCCCGCAGCAGCGCGGCGCCCGAGGGCCGGCCCCACACCCACACCGGCTGCATCAGGTACACACACACACACGCACCTGCTCCAGCAGCACGCTCTCGGCCGCGGCGGCCTGCTCGGTCTGCAGCAGCTCGCCGCCCCGCAGCAGCGCGGCGCCCGAGGGCCGGCCCCACACCCACACCGGCTGCATCAGGTACACACACACGCACCTGCTCCAGCAGCACGCTCTCGGCCGCGGCGGCCTGCTCGGTCTGCAGCAGCTCGCCGCCCCGCAGCAGCGCGGCGCCCGAGGGCCGGCCCCACACCCACACCGGCTGCATCAGGTACACACACACACACACACGCACCTGCTCCAGCAGCACGCTCTCGGCCGCGGCGGCCTGCTCGGTCTGCAGCAGCTCGCCGCCCCGCAGCAGCGCGGCGCCCGAGGGCCGGCCCCACACCCACACCGGCACGCGACCGGAGCGGAAGTGACGCGCCGTCTCCATCAGGTTGTAGTCTAGCACCGAGCTAAAAGGATAATGGTTGTATTAATAAGGCCCACTAGCACGTGATGTTTTTACCCAGGATTACGCTAATCCAGGATTTAATCATCAGTGTGTCTCTGTCAGTTTATTTGACGTTGATAGAAACAGAAATTAGATTTAATACAGGATTAGCGTAATCCTATTTTAAATCATCATGCGCAAGTAGGCCTTAGATAGTTTAGGTAAAATTTGACGACTAGTTAGCTGAGTTAAGAACTGTTATTAGAGATAGATACGGGCATACAGCTGTGACAGTTGGGAATCTTCTTAAATTTGGTAAAAATATAATATACAAGACCTAATTTCCTTTTTGCGATGTAGCTCGTTTGATAGGAAAGCCCTTTTAATTAATTGCTGACATGATCGGTGATGAGTCGGTCACAACACAACTGTCGCAAGTCCTCAAACATGATTGAAAAATAACAAAAGCATTTACAGTTATAAATGTTTAAAGTGTGCATTAGTGTGGACGATGGGAGCATGAGTGCCTATGTATATATGTTTCTGTGTAACAGTTCACTTCGATAAGACAAATTTTTGAAAGCGCCTAATTACCTGGGCACAATCAGCGTCTCCCCCGCCGTCAGCATAAACGCGTCTGAGGTGCCATTTATACACGTTATCCTCCAATGCACACATTCACACCTCTCCAGCTCTCTCTTCCAATCGTTTGGCCTCTGAAACATGTTCAGCTCAGAGGGGAGGGTGGGGTAGTAGGGCTCTTTGTACTCGTACGCGAAGAGGAGGTCGTGCCGCTTCGGAAACGCGTGGTGCATTAGCGCCATGGCCACTTTGCGACCGTTGTCCATGGGCGAGTTGGCGAAACTGAAGATTAGGACTTTCATGTTCTGAAAGAGATGGAAACATAAGTTTATATTACGTCAACTTTTTTAACCTACACTAATATAAACTAGTATTGTTGATAGTCCATAAGAAGATAGGTAAATTAATATTACAAATACATAGGCAAAGTGTACGAATGGCAAATAGAAAGGTGGTTCAGTGCCTCAAGGGGTTTCTATTTGTAACGTGTAACCATGATTTTATTTTATTATTATTTAGGAAACATACAGTAAAATAGAACAAACGTAAATAACAATTGTAAAAAAATACATAAACCAATTAAGTTTTCTAATGATAACATGAAACAGTGAGCTCATTCAAGGAATATAAGTTTAACTTAAAACAACAAGTAAGTTTATTGATACATTGGTGGAAAAAAACAGTCTGTTTTTCAGGAGAAAAATTGTTATAATTGAATGCACAGTTCTATGATATTACGAAATCGATAACACTGATAAACACGGTTCATCGTCATCAATCAATTAATCTTATCAACAGCTTGTTTTGGGAAGTTAGGTTGAAATTCACATCCACAGATTCTGTGATTCGTACCTTTACCTTTGTTAGTTTATTAAAATTATGCCAAGAAAGTAATTAAGGAGCTCTGCGCAAATAGGCTAATTATTTTACATTGTTACTTATTGTATTGCTTTAATCTAACGAAATCAATTATCGACCGCCAACGAGGGGTATCTATACATCATACAGAACACGATGACAAAATATTGACATATGTTTTATAGTGATTTTTTAAAGTTATGTTTTCTAACAAAATAATTCAATTAAATAACGAATCCCGCTTTACATGCTTTACGCACACACAAGCACCAACACAGATAGTGAACAGCCGCGGTCGTCATTCATAAACACACGCACCGATGGTACCTGCTCAGTAAGTCCAATGTCGTCCATGATTTCGACTCTAGTCGTCTCAGTCACCCTTACCAGGATGACGTGTGAGCAAGCGAGATGGCTATAGCCGAAACCGAAATTTACGTGCAACGTCTCACGGAGTAAGCCCCCAGGCACAGGCGCGACACTGATCTATCGGTGTAACTCGGGCGTCGGTGACCTTGAAATGCTGCGTCTACGCGTAGGGTTGGCGGTTTAGCTATCGCGGCACAAGGAAATAATAATTACTTAATGAAAGATGTTTATGTATTTCAGGTTCAAAATATATTTGGTATAGTGTTCACATATGTTATAAATTACTTACTTTAATAATATTTTCTGTTTTTGCGACTTACTTTAAACATTTTATTATTTTCTTTAATTATAGCGAAGATTCGAAATCGTACGAACGGTTTTTTAAAAAATCTAATGGGCAGCATTTACAAGACATATCAAAAGTTATATGCTGCATCTTAACCAACAAACTGTTTCCCATTGTTTGGGACACATCGTATCATAATAATCGCATACGACGCGATGCGGCGCGGGCGAACTTCGTAAATTGCTTCGAGCAGAGACGACGGCTCGGCGGCAACCGGCGGTGTGACCCTTCGACTCTCGCATACTGTGGCATGCGTTCCCCACCTCGCGCCACCCGCGCAGGCCCCGCGCGCCCCCGCGACACGCACACATAGCTGCGAGTTAGTTTACTGCACACAAGTGTCAGTGTCGCTTCTTCTTACGTTAGTATATGTATTCTTTGCCCCAGGCTCGTCTTCTATCGTCGTCTCTCTCTCTCATTGGACACACGAATCAGCTGGTCTAGGACCTACCTAATTATGCGTCTAGTCTAGGTATTATCATCTTTAAATGAAAGATTTTTTTTAATTAGCAGTGCAAATTAAATGAATAGCCTGGAGGTTCATGCAATTAGTGATAGATTTTCATACTTACTTTAAAGTTGTAGTATCTCCTTTTCCTACTACCAAAGTTATAACAGACACAACAACCTTATCAATAATGTTAATAAACGATGCCAAATAAATGAATAACAGGCAAGACAAAATTTTATAAGACAAAAGCGTGTAGCGTGTGTGTACCTACATAAACAGTTAAAGATGTTATTCTTAAGTAAAACATGAGTCTTTTCTCCTACCTACCTAAACCCCAAAAGAGACAATAAGTAAATGACTCTTTTGGTTTAAGGAGAGGAGGCTAAGGAAGTGGATAAGCATAAAGAAAATAGGACATTGATAAAACAATTTATTTTTAAAGACATATCTACCTATTACAAATTTTCAGGTTTATGTTATGTGAGTGGATAGGTATGATGACTCGGATAATCTCGGATAATCTAACGCAATCTAACACAAAATGTAAGTTTCGATGCACATCATCATCATCACTTCTCACTTATTTATTACACGATTAAGAATGTCACTTATTATCACTTTTGCCGTATAACTGGTACATTTTCTATCAATCACGCACGTAGCAACAACACATCTTCTCGTAATAAAATAAACGATGTCACGTAGCTGCGTAGGTAGGTAGGTAAGGTATGGAGTGGCGATAGGTCGGGCGCCGCGCCGGCCAGGGCACCGGGCCCCCTGCGCCCGATCCACCGACAGCCGAACCCGAAGGAAGGAGACGCGGAGGTGACGGAGGCCACAGTCACACTTCACACTAGGCAGGGGCTCCGTCCGTTCTGCTGAATGGACATTTCGCCGCGCTGAAGATGTGCGTGGATCATTTCACGCCGAAGATGTGCGTGATGTAGAGGAGCACCCGCTCGGCCTCTCGGCAGGCAAGTCCACCCGTCCAAGGAAGACCTGGAGTCAGTTTACTGTTCAGGCCGTACTTGACTACTTGTTGTAGTAAATAAAAATAATAAACACGTCCTTTCCGTGGCGAGGTGAGTTTGCGACTGACGCAATAAAAATCAACGCGCGCGCGGACGCCGAAAGAAGAACGCCGCCGCGACACAAAGGATGCCGCTCTTTTGTTTGCGTGTGCCGCCGCCGCGCTGCGCGCGCACCGACATGTCGGCTAGCTTGTTGGTGTGCGTGCGGGTTTGATAGTGAAGTAGTAAACAGCTGGTATACGGTGTAGTTTTTCGCATTTAAGAAGTGCTAATGTTTTGTTGATTATCTCCGAAACTAGCCTGAATTTTTTTCTCAAATTTGGTGAGCGTGATCAGTGTGATTTATAGATAACCCCCGTTGGCGGTCGATAACTAAAATTGTTAGACCCTGTATATGCTATTTTTTTGTACATGTACAAAACTTATTACATGTTTATTTCACGGTACTTCCAATCCAACCTTATTTCGTCATCTTTTAGTTGCTTACGGTGATAGGTAGATTGTGCAAAGTTATTGGTAAGTATTGGGTTGGTTTGGGTCATGATTAAGGCGCAAAAGCTACGAGCCACAGCCAGAGGCGGGGCTGCGGAAGAATGCCCAGGGGTATGCCCAGGGCGATAACCCGCAGCACCCCCCTTATATGGCACTGGAGGACACCGACTGATTTTTAGTAGGTATACCCGCCCAATGAGGGCGGGTATACCTACTAAAACCCCACATAACCCTTTGGTCTCCCCCGGGATCAGCGGGTATGCGTAAGGCATTTCCCAGTCAAAAAAAAAGGGTCATGGTTATTTTCAGTGAAGTTCATTCCAGCAGATATAACTTTGTCACGTACTGCTTCATCTCCCCTTCTGATGGCCATCCGCAAGTTGTAGTCTCATAATTTTTATAGTTGTAGTTGATATTAGAATAACTTTTGTCAATTTTAGTTGCTGCACACAATAAAAATAAATTGGACACAAATATATTGTCTATACTGTGCTCGCGAAATAAACACATGGCATACGTCCATAGCCATTAAACTCAAGTTACCTTGCACACGACCTGCAGCCCCTTGACCTTAGCAGGCATGTCTCCATACGGCATCAGTCTTCGTCGCTTCACCGGGCCCCCATCAGTCAGCCACACTGTGTTGACGCCAGTGAGAGGCACATCGTACGTCCCAAGGAGGAAGTTCTGTTGGCAGTATTCCTGTTGACAAGTACATAAATAACTATAATTGGAAAGTTGCATGACATAATTTTGCTTTAAGTTTATGCACTCACAGGTAAGTAAATGACATTTGTAGAAAAGCGGGAAAATATGTTTGCATCATTAAATTTAACAATAAATACATAATTTGTCATCATTACATCAGGCATTATTTTCGTTGAAATGATTGATGATTCTTCTTCTATGATTATCGTTATATTTTTTTGGGCAAAAAAATTATTGCAAATTTATTGAACACCAGATGGATGGTACATACATGCGTAACATGTGCTAATAAAAATCCTAGGCACTTATGGATGTGTCGTGTTGTGTAAATAAATAATAAAGAGTGTACAAAAAACAAAACTTGTCCTTATTGAGACTATTACAAGCATTTGAGCTAAACGAATAACTCGCTATCTAGGCATCTTCCGGGACTCTAGTTCATCATTGAGTAATATCAACAATAGGTAGTACAGCCAAAAATAGAGTTCTCCCACGACGCGAGTTTGGATGTGCGTGCGCAGAAACCAAGCTCATAGTTTTGATTATGAGCAGATGTAAGTATTTCTTGTTTACTCGTACATCACTGTTACAACAAGTTCGTCAATAGTTTATTGCAGAAACTGACTAATTTGGTAAAGCAAAATAAAGGACACGGTCGACCCGCCATACATTGCTTGCCCCAAAAGTAAAAATCCATGCGTCACGACCAAAACTAATTTTATGGGTTCGTTTCTTCGCCTTTTAAAATAATATAAAGACATATAACCCGTAAATAGCGGGGTTTTCACATAAAACGAAATGAAATGTGTGGGGTCATTCTCTTGCACACTATCTAGAACAGGTCTTTCTAGATCATAGCGCCATCTGTGTCGAAAAACCGCCATCCAGGCTACTAAAACTAAAACATAGAAAACTGCCCCGCTAGGGTGCGTAACGCGTGAAAATTACGATGACGCAAACAATAGCCAACGAAAAGAAGTTCCTTGTCACAGTTTTTTTTTTCAAGTTTTAGGAAGAGGTTGGTTGGTTTAAAGGTTAGTACCTATGGGAGGCAAACGTCATCTTCCTTCTTAAAATAGCGATTGCGAGCGCTTACTTATTTAACTAACTGCCAGTTATATGACACTGTATGACACAATATGCCATTTCGTTAAGCAGTCGCCAGTTTGCTTATAAGTGCTCGAAACCGCTATTTTCTGCCAAACACAACAATTGTTGGGGACAGGAAATTGTATTCAATCGTTGTCCTATTTTTTTGTAGATTTATATGCCGCTAGATAAAAGCAAAGTAAATTAACAATATTGTATAAAAAATTCAATATATTTTTTGCAAAATGATATAGTCAAGTCTCTTAATGCTTTTCTTTAATCAAACATAAAACGACTCTGGGGCAATTTACGACCGTGTCTTTTCCAAACTTCTTACTGTTTTGCTACACCCAAACAAAAGATAATCATTTTGGTATATTTACGGAATTAGGGCCTATGGCTACTTTGACAACATGGGCGTAGCATTGCAAGGCAGTATTAGTATAGCTACAAGAATGAGACATCGCTTTGCCTAGCCGCTATCCGCACAACATGTGACATAAACCTCAAGCTTCTTTTCGTTTGCGACTATTTCAACCACCAAGTACCCCGTCGAGTATGAAAACATATAGCATAAGCCTCTACTCTCGTCTTTAAAGGCTATCTCCCCAAGAAGCTAGCCATGGCCACGCCGTGTGCCCTGTTTGTATAAACCGCCTAGGAGCGAAGTGGCAGCGCGGCACCGTGCGCAAGTCAGCTGGCGTAGTATTCACGCTTTAGCGTTTGAAGAGCGCATGGAGAGCGAAAGTGTCCGTCATCTATAACCATCTGAGCCGTAGCAAGTGTGTACTCACGTCGTGTGGCGCGGTCTCCAGCGGCACGAACGAGAGCTTGTAGTTGGTGACGAACAGCGAGCCGAGCCGGCCGCGGTCGCGCTCGCTGAGCGGCGTCAGCATCACCACGCTGTGCGCCGCGCCGATCAGCAGCTCGCCTGGAAGATAACACATGATTTAATGGCTGGTAGATGGTGAACTGCCCCTTTGCGTCTACCATTTTTTTTGGATTTCATTTGCGATCAGTCTGACTGACTATAAGCAGATCTGTTGCGTGCGTTTAGTCGTGAAGAGTACTGCTCCCAGTGGAGCCAGACTTTCGCGATATTTATTCCCATACCATTTTTCTTAAGGAGCTTTTTCTTGATGCACAAAAGTGCATACTTATGACAGTCGCTTTGCTTAGGTCAAATATACTCAACCTGCTTTTTGATCGGTCTGCCAGCTTGCCCAAGACTCTATGCGAGCCTCGCCAGGCATTTTGGCATGAAGGGCAAATGGGCATACAAATTTTCATTTTGCGACTTTGGGGCATATTTTAAGCACTTGCTACACTCGTACATTAGTCCAGCACCATCTCATACGATGAATCGCCGAATCGCGGTAATTGAAGGGCCAATATCGGTGACGACAAAATTTACCCCGTCAATCCCCAACTACGGAACGGATTAGAGAGATAATAAAAATAACAATATAACATAAACATAACATACACAACACATAAAATACTGTCTGTAGAGACCAGACAGATTGTCTAGCTACTTAAAAAGAATATTCAAAATCCTACTGTAGCATTCCCTCCGAGAGTTCGCTATTTATTTGACGTTTGACGTCATGTGAAACAGGATTCCCGTAATCTGTATGTTTCGCACTTACAGCCGGTCATTGCCTCGCCTAAATTAATTTGACCGACCAGTAAGTTACCATCCTAACTCTGGATATCCGCAAAAGTATCAATACTGCAGCACCGCTGACCTATATCGCTGAAGCAAAACAAGTTGGTACACAGGCCGTGTAATAATTAATAGCGATAAGCATTGAAATGCAAAAATAACGTATTTACAATTTTACAAGCATGATACAGAAAAGGGCCGCAATGACCTATTGAGGTGATTCACGGTGATGTCACAGTGGGGTATATATGGAGGGCCCATTGCTAAAACAAATTGACATAGTCAAGTGGTCAAGATACAGGGAACGCAAGAAACCTACAGCAGACCGAGATTCAATATTTATATTTAGAGCTTTATAAACCAGATGCTCATCCTCCAAAGGAACAAAACGTAACTAAGATGAATGTGGCACAAAGGGGCATGAATCTGAATTTACTGTAGAAATATGTAGATGTTTTTTTTAAACTTAATTTGTTTCCACGGTTTAAATGTTTTCTATTTTTGGTTTCCTCAATTCCAGTGGGAGCCCAAACCCTATTCTGATTGTCCTGGGCTACAAGCCGGACTGCCCCGTTCTGCGGCACTGGGTACAAAAACATGTGCGTGTGACCGGCGCCCCAGAGCGTGGCAGATATCTTAATTAATGCTGCTTTTATTAATGAACATTAATAAATTTATTATTTTTAAAATACAATTAATGTTATGTCCATTTAAATCTTACATTGGTTGTGTAAAAATATTAGTTAGTTTTTTTACAATGAATTTTTCAATCGGATTAATTTAATTTAATTTGCTTTTGTGCATTATATTGAATTTAACTTTAATGTGATTTGTATTTGTGAACATTTCATTAGGATTTGTCCTTGTCCCTATACCCTGTCCAATTTTTTTTTTAAATATTTGTATGTCTACTACGTGTCTGTATTGAGGCCGATGTTAACATTTAATTGCGTCAATTCGTTTGCCCTCTATCGTTGTCGCACGATAAGATACGGATGGAACGTAAGATAGCTTTTGGAACCTTGACTCTTCGAATTCGTCAACAAATTCCTATTAAGGCTAGTGACTTAGTTGCAATAGCAATGTGAATGTTAGTTAAGTAGGTTATTATTTAGTATAATGGGTGTGTCTAGAAGCAATACCACCATCGAATTCTATTCGGAATGACCGGTGGAATGGACCAGTCTTGATAACAAAGGCAAGGCTTGACAATGGTCCTAGCGCAAAAATGAGATTTCATTTCACTTTATCATTCAAATAGATATTTTTCCTCTCTTAACTCATCATTGAAGCAAGATAACAATATTTTAGTCAGTTTGCGTCACCATTTTACACATGGCTTAATTCGCCTATCTCTTTATTAGTGTCTTTGGTTGGCTTCAATACTGCAATGCGGCTGGAATAATTTTCATTAAGTTTTCTCACAGCAATTATTTTGACACGCCCCCTATATTCCTTATGTATAAGTTCAAGCTATTTAAATTATATTAAATACCAGTAAGAAAGTAAAACACTAGAGGATATTGTAAGAAGTGTCTGTATTTAAATCTTTATTTAGCTTTTAATAGAGTAGGTACGGCCTTATTGGTTGTTGAGCTTCGATGTTTGAGCTTGATGTGGCTTTCAAGAAAGGTGGGAAATTTTCTCACCTAACTTATTAAATCCATGAAACCTTATTGAAAATGTGTTTAAACGAAAAGGCTCTCCGCCATAGGCCTTGCCCATGCGCAGTGGACCGGGCAGCGCAGCCTGCGTCTGCGCAAAAACAAACCTTGCGTAATCGCGACCGTGAATAAGTGTTTACTATCTTCGCTTTGTTGTTTTAATTAAGCTATTTACGGAACAGATCTATAATAGATTGAATGAACGAAAGGCCGGGATAAAGTTTTATATGACTTTTATGTAAGAATTTTAAAATGGATGGTTGCACTTGTATTATTTTTGCAGCTATCCGATGATGAATGAAACAGAAATGTTTCAGATCTGGAGAAAGCTTTCTATGTTTGAAAATCGCGCAGTAACACTTGGATAGATAAAGGAGGAAATTTATGGGAAGAACATTATTTACGCAGACGAATTCGCAGAAGAGCCGTTATCTTAAAATAAATATTTAGTTACGGATAAACCCATCCTAATCCATAGAGATTATGTTATTTATATGCAAACTACACAGATAGATATTAATGACGAAACAGTATAATTTAACATAGTTCTCTGGTGAGTCATATATCTGCCAAACCTTCAACCTGCCACATTGGCGATAACACGAAAAACAGCAATTTCATTTATTATTTGATTTATCAATCTGTCCCTTTCGTTATTATCTCGAAAGTAAAGGACTCCATAACAGGGCCGCAGATGACCTATTTTTAGTATTTACATACACCGATTATACCTTTAGTATGATTTGAGTTATTTCTCTACATTTAGATGATAACAGTTCTACATAAACATATTTTAGAAAAGTATTTTCAAAGTCAAAGAAAGTGTAAAAATATATTTACGAAGGATACTGTATTGTTATCTGTTTACCTAAATAAAAACATAACTTATCTACAGCTATGTGTGTAGGTAGAGTCTATTTTCGAAACAACTGTTGTAAGCTACTTTTCTCACTTCCATGGAATTATGTTTATTAAGATAACTTTACTATTTCACTACAGGCAGCACGATCAATCACGATATTTAAACAGTTTAAATAAAGTTTCTGACCTTTCATCAGTACACCCATGTCGGCTGCATCACTGTACGGAACTGGCGATTGAACGAGAATATCATATGATGGGTACAGAGTAGCGAGGGTCAGAGGGATCGTTACTCGTATAAGAACGCACCATGAGCACTTACAGCTAAGCTGCTTTTCAAGAGCCCTGCTACTTGTAGCTTATATGGCAAAAAAAAGGCAGTTTAAAAGCACGCCATGAGCTCAATTTAAGGAGGCCTAAGGGAGTAGCCAAATAAAGCACCTGGTTGATGAAACACCAATATCGTGCTTATTCAAACCACTAGCGAAAAATTAAAACAATAGCGAAAACTGCAAAAACGTCTTTCAGTTTTCCTTACCGGGTGGTATTGAAAATAGTTTGTTTTATTTTCATCAAGTCTAAATCAATAAAGTGAGTTTCAAACATTTTGGCACTGGGAAATGAATGATGATTCGTACACGTAAATAATATCAATAGATTGGATTAAAAGTTAATACATGGTAAAGTCGCTTAAATAATATTACCGAGATTCAGATTTAGATTTATTGCATACTACATTGTTGAAATAAGGTACAAGGTCTTATAAATAAAATGTAGCGCCTGTAAGGGCACGGCAATTATGTTTTTTTTTATTATTTACCGTGTGCTTACATTCAACACTAGAATATTACGCTTGCTGTGCGTCCAGCTTATTAACAAGAGCAACAATTAACGGATTGGGCCTACTGAACAGTGTTCTATTAACGTATTACGGGCCGCACTTCCCATGTCGTCAAACAATACCAGACGTACATGGCGATACAGTTACGTATACGTAATGAATATTTAACACTTACATTCATGGATTAACTATATTAAAATCAGTTACGAGTAAGTTCGAAAGGAGTTTACTTTATGCACACTGACACTGACCCAGCGAGTTTCATACAGGAATTTTTTAAATCAATATTTCGAATGTTTTATGGTGGTACAAACTCGATTATATCTTAACAATCAAAATAAAGCTCTGGAGTCAAATGATGTTACTATAGATAGTACCATATCCACAAAGGCACTCGCTAGACTCACTACTCATTTTTGATTCAGGAATTGCAAGGTGCAAGGTGTGTGACAAATATTTAATAATTATATTATCAAATCGTCACACCAATAAGTCAGTTTTGCTAGGGAGTTGTTGGACATGGTTACAGATAGGTAGAGGAGTTTGGGGAAGATTTTTTTGTGGGATGACATAGGTTAATTAAAAAAAATGGCACAAGTTTGCACACATGTACTATAAACGATTATGACGAGGAATACTCAGAAGCGCCTTAGTGTATGGCACTATCACTAATTTAATGGAGCTGATTTATTGGTTTAGCACAGACTGCAATATCAACTTGTAGATCTTACAGATGTAGATAAGACATTTGTTTGTTGATGACAAATACCTACATTTTAAAAGGTAGAAAAATATGTGTTATTGATCTAAGCATGAATTTAAAATAATGTTGAAATAGAGAAGGCAATAACATGTTATTAGGTACATTATGATGTTTTTTTTCTAGAATAGTGAGAGGAAGGAATAAATATACATATAAATGCGCCAGACATTCCAGACAGCACATTAATTGTCTTGGTTCAGAAGTGGAAATTTCATCCTTGGGTTATGAATACCAGACAATGATTATGACAGGAGTGCCTCCCATAAATACTGAATATCTATGACAAGGTATGTGCAAATGTTCATGTTCATCACATAAAAATATGCCCCTTGCATGATAACCCTACATCTTGCTTAGTAAGCAGGAGTGCTAAGCACCAAAACACATCATTATAGGAATAATATTGATAAATCTCATTTTTAACAGTACTTAATATTGTTAACATTCTTTAGTTCCAGACAATTCATCATTCATTGGTGTGGATTTAATTTTCAAAAGATAGTAATCATCCAAGTTTTAAGAAACAAACTCTGCATTTTAATAATTAGATATATTAATATGACCTTTTTCAATTCGAAATGTATGCTATAATAATTATTACTTAATCATACTTTCATTATGATAATTAAAATCAACATTTACCTTATGTGTTAGGTGCCTATTCATTATATGGAAATGCTATTGATTATATTTAATATTTCAACTAATTATTATTATACCTTCCACCTTTAATAGTTAACACTCAACCTGAAGTATGGTCAATCAATTGTAAAGGTCTTAAATATATAATATTGTTTGTGTAGTGATACGTTTACAGACAAAAATTACATGATTTCCAAACAAAATAACTTTTCAATGATGTGCAACATTTTTGTTTCAGATCAGCATCTAAGTAGAAAATTACAATATAGGTGTTTCTTTAGGATAGTTAAATATGATATGGTATATTTCACCTAGGTACAAGTAAGATTATAAAGTTTTATTAGTATTTATGTTTACAAATACTAGTTTGAAAACATTACATACATTGTCTTACTCCTATTTATCTACTTATATCTATTTTTTATGCCAAGGTAAAAAACTTGGCGTAACTAGGTACTTGTTAAGCCAAGTTCTTTACCTATTCTGTAAGATGATGATGATGATATCATTCTAAATTCGAATCTATTATAAATGATTCTCGATTACCACTTACCATTTAACAATTTCGGTTTCACTTCTTGGAGGGATCCATTTTTATCTCCATTATTCTGTAAATATAAAAAGAACTCTGTATAATGACTCTTGTAAAAAGTAACTGTCAGGACTGTCAGGCAAGGTAATTCCTGGCAAAACACCTGTGTCTTAACAACTTAGCCTTTACTTCTAAACCACTAATATAATTCTGACTTTGTAATAAACTGATTAAACCTAATTGTGCTTATTTATTCAAAGCAATACAAACAAGGCATTGCAGCTATTTTTCTAACTTTATCTTCAACAAAAATCATATAATTATTGATTTGGCGATATCTATAACGCATTTCAAATAGATAGATTACCTTAGGTGAAACGTTGATGTAACTCTTGAAATTCTGCACTATTCTTTTTTTCTCGTTCATTGTAGACGACTAAGCGTTACTGGGTCGCTTAAAAATCAGTCTTATTACGGTCCTATTTACTAACAGGAACCTTGTTCAACACAAAAATAAGTGTTTGAACTGAAATTCATAATTAAATTATCTAAAATCCACATGATTTGTATAAAATACACACAAATATGATAACAATCACTCCAACAAAAGTCTAATGTTTCACACGAAATTAGGTCCACTAGATTGTTTCTATGATCATTATTCAAACATTAAAAACTGCACATCACATTATTACATCAACAGTACACTAAAACTATGTTTTATTGGATTAAAACTGAATTTCACAAAAATTCATGATCCAACTCAACCCAAATCGCAACGAAACCATAGACGCCGTGACAACAAACGTCAGGTTTTTTTTTTTTGTCTGAAAGTTGCTACTTGCTTGCATCTTGTGAGGCGTGGCCTGCTTATTGCTACGGTACATGCTGCGTTACTATTTGTCAGAACAAATCTCATACGGACTGTGACATATTCTTGACCAATAAACATTAAGAAAAGGGGCATGGTGAAAAATGCGATTGGCTAAAGTAACGTCAAAATCTCATAAAAGTTGGTGGTGGTCTTTGGATTCCCTCGTGCGGTTTAATCTGTGCGAAGGAATCTTTTTGGAAAAAAGTTGGATTGTGCATGTCTCAAAAAAATGGCGATTGTTAAATTTCTGTTCAGGTTTTGAAAGCACAATCTTCAGGCACATATTTATAACATTAAATATTTGTTGTTGTGTAACTGTGAATAAAATCTAGGATGGCTGACGCGTTGGTAGAGCGGAGGCCGACCGCTCGATTTTTCTGCCACAGGTGTAACATTGAATTTGAAGATGTTTTGCAGGTAAAAATCAATATAAATTGTTATTTTAAAGGTTTTTTTCATATATTAGGTATCTATCTTCATATGCACAGTTTCATTCATGCTCGATTTACTTTAGAACTGGTGCTAAATGGATTTTTTGTTGACTATGTGCGATAGGTCCTATGATAAAATTCTATTGCGACTTATTTTAATTGAGACAGCCGGTCTAATGATTTCTTTTTGCAAATGTTATCGTTATACTTCTATAATCATGATATTGTATTTCGCGTTATTGCATCAGCTGCCGTAGGTCTGTATTTTCGATCACTCTTAGCAATCCTACTTTAATGTAAACACTAGGCTTACATGATCAGAAGCAAGTTTATGTATGATCGCTTAAATATCTTTAATTTTCAGTGTTATCCAATATGCATATGTCTTCTTCTCAGTTTATGTTATTACAAACAATATATGTTGCCAAAAATAATGTAATTTTCCGCAGACTTTACCGTTATACCATGATTTTCTATCTACAAGTTGTGGTGATCAAAGTAGAATTAATATAAAAAATGTATAACTTTTGTTTCAGGACTACACATGCCCATACTGCGCTAGTGGATTTATCGAGCAACTGGAAAATGAAACGGATGGTATTGTGCTCTCTGGAGATGACTTCAGTGATGCAGACATGAGCAATATAGACGACATGAGTAATTTGGATGATATGAGCAACCTCGATGATTCAGATGATGTGCACCAAGTATGATATCTGTGTACTAGTTTAGTTAGTTTGGACAATTTCCACTTCATTGTGGACATTGTGTGTCCATCCTTTTACTCCACATGGTCTTCCCAATAGCTAACAACTTGTCCAGCCTTCCTACATTTGTACTAAGTTGATAATAAGCTTTCCTTAACCTCTACAGTAACTGAAAATTTCACCCTCTTTGGATAAAAAATTCCAAGTTATTCAGATTAGCTGAGCTTCTGGTTAAATAACCATATAGGTCTGCGTCAAAATCAAAGTAACTGATACCAACAGACTGATGTTTGACATGTGCAAGGCCTTACATTTTAGATGTTTCATTTATCCATGGGTTTATGCTCGGAAAACATTTCCTGCTCAGAATTTATTTAAACTTAGAAAGTGATTGTAAATTGCTATCACTTATTGTACATGAGGTTTAATTATAACAGTTTATTTTTATTTATTAAGAGGCTTTTACAGGGCAAATTCTGGCATGTCAGCCCCATCAAATCATAAACAAAACAACAATAACCAAGAGAGAAGGGAGTCAATAGGGGATATCATATTTACAAGGATCATTGCCCACTCACTCGATTGTTCTACTAAAATATTTTTATAGGAAGTTTAATCATAATATCTATAGGTTATCTATCTAACACTATCTTTGCTTGAATGACTGTCATTATTTAATAAGCAAAAAAACTTGAGGTCATAACATTGGTTGAAATTTCACAATGTTACTGGCTCAAGTTCACAGCATGATGATGTGATGAGTCATACTTTCATTATATAGTTGTAGTATAACAATACTTAATATTAATGCTGCTTAACTATATTGATTTATAGCACATCAAAGTTGTACATTCTGTAAAATACATTCATCAGTGTAATAGTAATAATTTCCAATTTAAAAATTAAAATGGTTGTATAGCAGCACCAACTAGTAATGACGTCACACGGGTTCTAGAATAAATAATTGCCTACCGCAACTCTGATGTGGTTATCTTTATGTGTTCATACATATTGACAATGTGTCAAATTGGCCTGTGGTCATTTCGCGTGTCACCAACTCGTTATCTAGCTAGGGTATGGGCTACCGCTATCACGTGTTTGTAAACAGATTTCCTCGGAACTAAATGCAGAAAAGTGATAACAGTGTTATTGCTTTCAGTTATACTAACTTATTACACTTAATGTGGGTATTATTGGTAGTAAATAATTTCGTATAGGTAATTATTATCAGATGTGTAAATGTGTATAAATAAATTCTGAAGTCATAGTAAAAAATACCAGTAAACAAATTACATCAGTTGTATTGGTCACATTCACTATCCTACAAATATTATAAATGCGAAAGTTCTGACTTTTGAATGTTTGGACCTTTCACGCAAAACCAACTAGGTAATTGGATTTTAATAAAGCTTTACTGTAATATTGCTTATACATCAGAAATGTAGGTTAAATTCATAGGTAGATAGAACTAGGCAAATGTAGGTAAGCCAATGCGGACGAAGTCGCAAAACCCATACATTTGTGCACTTGTGTATGATACGCACTTTACTTCACCCATACTTGTGTGATAAAAGTAATACCGGCGAGTCGTGGTATCGTCTTATCGCAATCGGAAGAAGTACTTACTCTTATCGTAGCAAACGTGAGCGTATTACATTGTTTATAAATACCTTTTCACTATTTCAGTGGGATAGGTTCAATTTTTTTTAAAGAAAATCTTTTAATATACAGTTTTATATGTTTAAATGGCTTTTCATAAAAGTCATAGCATAGTGTACTCAAAAATTGATTCTTATTCATAACACTATACTTAATTAACTTTTCGCATACATTTTTGTTATGCGCCGAGATATAGGTCTTTTAATAGCTCAGCTGTGAACCAGGAAGCTTGCTTCCTCTACCGTCGCTAGCGGGATTGTCGAGGTTAAATGATCATAGCTGTCTGTCCGTCGCGCCACTGTATTTTGTGGTATACCGGAAACCCACACAATATAACAAGAAATAATCAATCATGGTTCACATGTGAGGAGTTTTTATATCTGATTAGCGACCTCAACGTGGACAAATATCATATTTCCCATAATCATATGGATCATTTTCCACTATCAACTCTTTAAGTGATATTGCCTTCTCACATATCTGTGATTATACTCTACAATCTACGTTCATGTATTATGACAAAACTAGCGGTTCTTTGCGGGATCACCCGTGTAAATGTCCGATAAAAAAAAAAAAAACTTTATGAATTATAGCCTATGTGTTATTCTGACGTATAAGCTATATTATTGTAAGTGTTATCAAAATCTATCGCAAAGCTTTTGCGGAAAGAAAGAGAAATAAACATCCATCCATCCTCACCAACAATTGCGTTTATAATATAATGTAGTAAGATTATATCATACGCATTAAGATATCAATTGCTTTCATAGAGATGTCAACGTCTAGCTGGCCGATTGATTTAGTTAAGAATTCATTGACTTTTTCAAGTAAAATATCTTGATGAAATCGTTTCACGTTTCAGAGCGCCCCACCAATGCTGAACGACCTGGCGTTTCTTATGTCTGGCGGAAGGATGCGGTAAGACAATTAATACTGACCTACATACTTTACGCGTTATGCATTATTATAATCATGTTATCAAGTTATGCGTTATACTAATTAGCACCTTGGGATTATGGAGCTAAGTATCATTTTGAATTTTATGAAAACAGTTTTCAAGATGGGGTTGTATTTGTATAGCAAACTGGCTGAATCCAATTTTAAAACCATTATCAAGAATAACCTATCGGAAGTATATTAATGCCCTTGACGAGAGATGTGTGGTGCCAAATGGCTAGTTAGTGGAGAATTGGCTAGCTTTTTGCAGCTACGAAACTGAAAATGTGTAGTAATCACATAAACGTTCGCACGAACTCCATTTTTATTACCTTCGGAGTTCCATGCTAGTACCTGGTTGAGGTTGCTACCTATCTTTATCGTATCGTCGTGTTATTTTTAATATGTAGTCAAAGCTGAAGAACACCTACACATGAGTTGGGTAAATCTACCCAAATTTAGGCAAAGCAATCTAATGTCAAACTGATAATACCTCCAACAGTATCCTGAGGGTGTTTGTAGATCGTTGGGAGTTACCATTCTTACAAAAGTGGGTGGTCTCTCATACCCAACTAAAAATCTTATTCTTTCAATATTATTTTTATTACTTTGTTTACAACCATACTTTATTGTATACTTACTAACATTATTTGGGCTCTGCCTGAAATAGATGAATTATGAATTATAGCGGCCTATGGGAAATCGTGGGTTTTGGCAGTTTTGTGAAGATACTCGACGAATAACATCGGCTTGACAGGGGAGCCCCACATAACCTATTCCTGCAACTCCTCTGATCTTCTCATCATATCAATTATGAATCTTTTCCGATCAACGTGTATCTGTATGATTTCAGTGGCGCGTCGACGGGTCGGCGGGAGTCGTTCATGGAGCAGCTGGTGTGGATGATAGGCGGCGGGCGGCCCGGCACCGGCGCCGTGACCGCCGGCGCGCCCTTCGTGCTCGTCGG
>OY757268.1:1597731-1693786 GCA_963584085.1 Pyrausta aurata
GGTTATTTCCTATACTTTATAATGGTATATGATTTATAAGGTATAATTATAACCACAATGTGATATTTTGATAAATCCTCATGAAGGTCATCAAAAATTTTGGTACGTAAATTACCCTGAGCACTACTGGCATCTTCCGTTTCGAAAAGCTCGACGCGTGACGGGTTAAATGGAATCTCATGAAACCTCGCACACTTCTCCGCGCCGAATCGTCCGGATCTGGAGGAATTCGGATGACGTCATCAGATTCGGCGCGGATAATGCGGACGACTCGGACGAATCGCCGGGACATCTTCTTACTCACTCCCACCTTTAACTGTCACTCATAGCGCTATCTCGATTCGGCGCGGATAATGCGGACGACTCGGAGGAATCGCCGGGACATCTTCCTTCTCACTCCCACCTTTACATGACAACATTCGCGGTCGATTCTTTCGGCGCGGTCGATTCGTCCTGTTCGGATATGTGTGCGAGGCCTCCTTGACTTCGATTCGTTCGGCGCGGTCGGCTCGGCTATGTGTGCGTTCACCTTAATAAGGACTGTCTAATTTTCCAGCGTCCTTCTCCCACGTGGTCGTCCGGCGGATGCCGCTCCGGGCGGGCTCGGGCGCGAGCGCGTGGGTGGACGACTCCAGCAGCTCGGGCTCCGGCTCCGGCTCCGGCTCGGGCTCCGGCTCATCCTCGGCGTCCTCCGTGGCGGCCGGCGCGTGGGCCGCGCGCACGCACACCTCGTCCTCGTCCTCCGAGCGCGACCGGTACAACATGGACATCGACTACGACTAGTGAGGTGGACGCAGTGCCTTGTGTCGCGAGTGATAGTGACGACTTGACGAGCCGGTGATTAGAGGTCTACTCTGTGACTGTCCGAACTCTCAATTCTATGATCCATAGATTTTTACTGTGTGAAGTGAACAGAGTAGGGTCTCAGATGTGGTGAGTAGTGCTGTGATCGAGTGCGGAGCGGATCTGTGCAGTTTTGACCGGTTTTTACTAGCAATAAATTATATGAATTATGGAGACCATTGCGGCTTTTTGTTTTAGTTAGATGCGATTATGATCCAAAATAAACTAAAATATTATAGCTTGCTGTTCAATGTGATTTAAATGAAATCTTTTAACAATACTTGCACAAGAATATTATACTTTCAAACTGTTTTACTATTTGAGGACTGTACACTATGTAACAGTACAAAACCTAGAACATGGTTGAAACAAGATTGGAGCCTGTATCCGGAAAAGTAAATGTTGCGTATGCGCACAGATCGTTCGTTAGTCACGTTTGAGGCCTCACTCTGCAGCACGTCCGTTTTATGGAATCTAGCCGTCCTTGTCGCTCACGATAGGAAGTCTTTGACTCTTTGCTATAGTAAGACTTACGCGACGATAGTAAAACATATGGCTATGTCTGAGAATTCGGGCAATTTTACGGAGTAGTACCTCTGGTGTTATGGACGCGCCTCTATGAAGCTTTTAGCTTAGTGAGCTCTGCGCCGGTTCACGTCGACGTAGCGTCAAGAGTAGGTGAAATTCATTGGATTTGGAACTGATAAAGTTGTAACTGTCAATATTTATTATGTTTTTGTTAGTTTTCCGCGACGTCCGTCGCGTTTTATCAAGCGTGTCGCTTTCAACGTGCAATTGAAAAAGTAATCGGCATAATATTTGTGGTATTTATTATAAATGTTCATCGGCAGCGAATCCAAAGAATTTTTCACTTGAACTCGAGAAGACGCCGCCTGTCGTATCGCGACCTATCGTGTAAATGTTGTAAATAAATGTAGGGTCTAACGCTTGTAGGACGACTGACTCCTAGCTAAAGCGGCTGATAGTGGAACTAGCACTCAGGATAAATTACAAGACTACGTTCATTACTTATCTCAAATATGACCAATCTCAACGGAGTGCTGAAGTATGTTCTAGTACTGCAATGTTAGTGCAATATACAAGTGCACTCTCAGTCCTCTGCAGGAAGGAGTCCTGACTCCGAAAACATCAGAATTTTTGCACTAGTTTCACTTTCTACCGTATGGAGAGGAATGTATGAGTCGCCTTCCAGCTTCGAAAATTATTTGTAACGTGTTTGGTAACTACGTCCAGTTTCGAACGAGAGACGTTTTGTTAACGATAAGGCAAACTGGGCCCTGGCGATTTAGGGAAAATTCATAATATTCCAAATGTGCCGATATGACTGACTATTTCATAGCTATTTCATTAACTTGTAGTGAATCCATGGTAGTTTTATACATATAAATTAGAAAATTCACTGTTGTACATAAAACTCTTAAACTTATTATTTATTACCAATTCACATGTCAAACTTGCAAGTATATTATTAAATAGTCAAAGATATGGCTTTCGAGAAATGTTAATCAAGATTATCCCTGAATTTTAGGGGTTAATTTAAGAGATATTGCCACTTGACCATAAAAAATACGTAATAGATCAGTATAATCTTTAAATGCTTACTTTGAGTAGTTATGGTGCTTCCAAACATATTCCATAGTATGAATGTGAGTCATCGAGAATCATATTTGTCAAAAATATAAGTAATTTTAGTATGAATTCTAGTATCTTTGTATGAAGAATATACTATTCGAAAGTTGTTGTACAAAAAGAATCAAAAAGCAAATAGAACCCATGTATATTTTTTTTAGTTCATTTGAGAGCCCGGGCCTGTGTTTGCACTTACAAATAGATTTATTAATAAATAGATACTACTGTTTCACGGTAAAATGTATAGCATCCAAATATTAGGGCATCGTGTGAAAACACCAAATGTACTAAATAAAACAAAAAAAATATAATTTGATAGCAATTATTTTTTTACGTGTACATAGCGTGTTTTTCTGATCGCTGGTGTTTGCAAAATTAATACTTTTAATGGATGTAAAGTCTGTTGATTTAGAAGTGGCCAAGAGGGCAAATCTTAGGAAGATTCGAATTCTGTCTAAACATGTTTAAACTGCAAATCATTCTGTTATTTTTGGTGACAAATGTTTTGTAACTGATAATTAATAACAGTTTAAAACGGAGTTTGCGGTGTTATTTGTAAAGATAAAGAAGAAGATAAAGTCATTTGGCCATTACTCAATCAATAGACCTTAAAAAGCTTGTTATAAATAATGTATGTCAGTTACGGAACTATAGGGACTATTGATAGTGCTAATTTTAAGGTCGCCGAATCCAAATGCAATAGTGCAAAGGTCCAATTGATGTTTAGAATGCGTTAGTAAAAAAAAAAACGCCCCTGGGGCCGGACAGTTACGATGAACTAGTTATAAGGCCCCTCGTGCGATGGTCATGAAAGTCTACCTTATACAAAAAGTTTGCTTGATTAAACTGTAAATAAATGTTGATTACCAATCTACGGAACATGAGAATATGACTGAAATGTATACATGCAACATCCATTTCAAGACTTCTAAAATTCTCGATTGTGATATACTTTAAGGGCGTTTGCGTTAAAGCCATTTTGAACGGATGGATAGGCCATACTTAGCTTTGCGCTCCTGAAAAACTTGGTTTAGCATTTATTCATGGCTTAAACTTTGACTAGTCATCTTTTAGCTAAACTAAATACATCTTAGGATAGCGTTTTGACCGTCAATGAGGGGCCTGTAATAATAGCTGGCATTTATTCAGAAACGTTAATTTTGTATATATCAACCGATTTCTGTGTATATATCTCTCTGAAGGGATACACATTAGAAGTTCCTATGTCGTCGCGACGACCATGTTTTATCCAGATTGCTCCGATAAGCTATTTTTGTAAGCAAAAGAATGAAACCAAGTGCGGGTTGGCAAGTCGTATTCATAGCTTGGACTACATTTGCCTAAATAAAATATGTGTTCTGCTACGCTCGTTAGTATGTAGCAAAGTTATATGTAATGCAATTCTTTGAAAGTACACTCAATGGCACAGCTCATCGGCATGTCTACCTACCCCAGAATGTCAAAGTTTGTCAACATATTTTCATTTGATTGTCTTACATACTTAATGTATTACCTGGTTATCGTAAGAACGGACCTGTCACTGTTACTGCACGGTGAGAAAAGTGTGCAAAAATGAACTGCATTGACACGAAAAGGACGGACGCGGGTGGTAGAGCGGGGAAGCGGCAGAAATTTGACATATTTGACAGGTCCATTTTTATGATAGACGGGATTACAGTTAATAAAATGAGACTTTTAAAACTTTGTTGCATTTTTTAACTAAACTTAACAATATGACGGGATTCTATGCAACTTCACTTGTGTAAAAGGTAAAAATTGTATTTATTTTCAAAAAGGTAAATAAATACAATTTTTACCTTTTAAACAAGTGAAGTTGCATAAAAGCCCGTGATATTGTGAATTTTAATAAAATAAGACTTTTGTGGTGGGATGACGTGCTGCGTGTTACATGTATATATTTTTTCTATTATTTACGTCCAGTATTTAATACGATGTAAAAATCTATCTACTTATGAACACATATTTTACTTTAGCAAAAATATAAATTGTGAAGTTCCCAATACTTTCTTCATAACGTGTAGTATAGGAGAGTCTGTTGGAATGCATGGCTAGTAAATTATTATTATTGGGTAGTTACGGGATGTGTATGAATGCTACTTCTTCGTGAGACTTGATTTGCTCAACTGTAAACATAATAAATCTATTGGGATTGAATTCATTTCACTAATGCACTGTTTGAAATATTGCGATCGTTTTTTGTTCGTTTTTGGTTTGCTCTTAGCTGTAGTAGATATGGTTTATAAATGTTTTTTTTCTGTACAACTGAGTGAAAGATTGTGATCTTATATTTCTTTTCGTTAGCCACATATTATAAATATGGGATGTGTGTACAAATGCGGGCAAACTTTTAGCTGATGTTAGTAACACAAAATAAAATTGTCTATGAAAAAAATATTACAAATATTTTTATAATGATGATCGTCTAAAGTTTTGCCTGCAATCAAATATACAGTCTGTATAACAGGAACATTCCTGTGTTAAGCTTGTGAGAGTTATATACTTTTTACTATAGATAAATATCTAATAACATTTCATTTATTGCTAGGGTCTTTTTCACTTCTGTTGAACTTATTAAAAATATTTTATAACATTATCCTTTTATTTAGTGTTTGATGTACATACATATAAATAGTAGACGGATCGGTTGGTCAGGAAGGATAAAGCAGAACCTAGGTTAAAAGATAATATCCCCTTGTGGATAAGCCACAAGATTCTAACGGTTTAGTCACGCACACACACGTGAACGTTGCATGTCATGCATATGACGTTCACACCTAAAGACTTCGATCAACAAATTTTTGTTCGAAGCCTCAAGAGTACGGTTTAAAGGCAATTAACATTGAATTGTTTTTTATAAAGTAAATGGTCGCTTCATGCAAAGAAACGTCGCTCTAACGTGCGACTCTTGCGCATGCTGTCAAAGACCCTGTTTATCAAAGTTACAAGTCTTGTATTACAAGCAATATTCATGTAAAAAATAATATTACAAGTATGTGTTTATCAAAACTACACGCGTTAATTACAAGTAACAAGTGTCATTAATAATTTCACATGTATATTTTTACACTTGTGTGCATACATTTTTGATTTTAGAACTTACAAGAAGATATTACAAGTATGCAACTTTACAAGCCCTGTATAGATTATTTTGATAAACACAATTTACATGAACTTACTTGTAACCTGTTACTTTGATAAACAGGCCACTGCTTTATGACAAAACTTATTTCCTGCCTATGTGTGTGTCATTCGTTCAACAAGGTGAAGGATTTGGGGTCGGTTTCATGAAAGTTTACGTTTGTCCGCATATTATCATTTAAGTTAAAATGAAATGTGCCTCAACTGATGGAAAACTGTACATTACTTCCTTATGGAACCTCGCTCTCAACTCGACTCTCTACGAGGTGTTTACATATCTGTAAAAAAACGATTATAGGTAGAACGCTTCATTGAGACCTCGCCTGCGGGCGGCGGAGCGCGGCGCGGATATACCCGCGCCCCTCTCGCACCGCGCTCTCGCCTCCCCCCGCGCCCCGCCCCCCCGCAGGCGAAAGTTTCAATAAAGCGGGTTACCTAAAAATCATTGACTAAAATGTTATACAAAAATGTACAGTTTGTGTCCTGTAATTTTCTCTAGCTCTTTACAATCGAAGTGCCGTTCATCTATCGAACTAGCGGTTTTGTGTAAGTAAATACAATAATTATGTAACTATAGTGAATATGAGATCGTTTACTTTATCCAGGACCTGTCTACCTCGCTGGAGATATAATGTGATGTTAGATCTTCGATTTGCTATTGTATTATCATCTGTAGATAGATAATAAAAGTTATTTAAAAATTTTAAGCAATTATATTTAATTAACTACCTTTTTGGACGTGTGTGTAAAAAATACGTACGGCGGTGGTGAAAAAGACCCTATGTACGAATGTGCCTATCACTTAAGGTATTGAAATTAAAGAATTAAATATCAGTTTAACAAATCAGAAAGTGATTCAGATTGCTTTTCATTTTATTATTATAATTGACCGAAATATGCTAATTAGCAATAATATTTATATCGATGCTAGTACTTGTAACATGATTACCTACATTGCTAATCGGCGGACTTATTATGTACAGTCGAGGTCTTTCGCGCCTATTCACTTTTCAACAAAAATCGCTTGCACACACGACGCAAAAACGGGCGTCACTTCAAACAAATTAGGCGAAACGCGAGATGCAAACAATTTTTGCTTTTAAGGTGATGCGCAAGAGACTTCTACCGTAGGTACATAGTAGTAAATACTGGGGATATATATTTTTTATGTGCCATCGACACTAACTGAACACAAAGACTAGCAGCAGTCGGTGTCATAATAATTTATGAATTTATGGTTTCTTAAAACCTAACTTTTTAATGCAAGAATACACCATAAAGGGAAGAAAGGGGTACAGTAACGAATCCAGCCAGGTGCCCTATTTTTGAATCACTCGTGTCAATATTATGAGTGGTTCTCGTTCGAAAACGAGTTTTTCGTTGACATTTAATTCATTTTTGGATCGAAAATCACTCGCGTCAATATTACGAGTGATTTTCGTTCGAAATCGAGTTATTTCCTTTGACTTTTAATTCATCTTCGAACAAAAATCACTTAAAGCGAGTGATTCAAAAATAGAGATCCAGAATTTAATTTCGCTTAGAGCAGGATTATTCTTAGCAAATAATAAGCATAACAACAAAACATCATCGTTTTTCATCAATTCACACAAAGAAAGGACAGCAGACGGCTGTTTTTATGGCCGAAGTATGGACGTATAAACAGATAGGACCTTAATGTCTTTTATGATGAGTTTCTGATTCGACACGCACCGTGGTCCGTGCCATAACTTACGATAGAATCACCATTCGTTAAGGCTTCTTAGGATGAGATGATGAACATTTTATAGAAAATAAATCCTAAAATGTAACATGAAAAACTTGTCACTTGCAGTCTGCAACTTGCAGACCTCCATGGTGGAGTGTTAAGCACGCTGGTTTTCAAGGCGTCGTCATCTCCGAGGTCCCGGGTTCCCGGTCGGGTCAATAAAACAATCATAATTTTATATATTGGCTTGAGTCTGGGTATTGTAAACTTAGATTAGTATATCGAAAGTCTCTTCGTCGATAGATAATTTCACCGAAATCACTCTTAGTCGGCCGTTGTGGTACCACAGTTGTTACGCACGTGCTTTATTTATTTCCTTTGGTATCAGAGATATGTATAATGATGTGATTTGTATCCAATAATGCAGGTACTATTGGATTATGGAGCAAACATAATAAATACTACTAATGTCTTGTATACCCTGTTGTGATTGTAAGCCTCGTTAAGCCTTAGTTAATGACTAGCTTTTGCCAGCGACTTCGTCCGCGTGGAATAGTGACTTCTTTCTCCCGTTTTTTATACATTTACCACTATATCTTTGCTCCTATTGGTTGTAGCGTGATGTTATATAGCCTATAGCCTTCCTCGATAACTGGACTATCCAACACAAAAATAATTATTCAATTCGAACCAGTAGTTTCGGAGATTAGCGCGTTCAAACAAACAAACAAACAAACAAACAAACTCTTCAGCTTTATAATATTAGTATAGATTTATCAATCAATCAATTATTTATTTCAGGCAAATTACACCCATAAAGTTATGTATCACTTTACTAAAATTACAATTAAATTAAATTAAATACAATGGAATGTCACTTTTTGATATTAATTAAATTTAAATTTAAATACAAATGTCACTATAATAAATTGGCAAAATTAAATAAATAACATTGAAATTATAATTTAGAACAGTACGTAAACGTAATTAATTAATTAATTTAATCAACCTCCGTTTAAGTATCCCATTTTCCGGGCATCAGCTGATCATTATTCATGATTCAAGGGTTCTCGAAATTATCATTCTATTATTCTATAAGCCTCAATACCAGAAAACATTTAGAATTGGACTATCTGCATAATATTCTTTCTACCACAAGCAATGACAACCATAGACCATAGTACCTATAACAAAACCCGATATGTAAGAATGTGAAATATTCTCTTTTATTATCCTGTTGAGGTTCACTTGACCACACATTTACGCGTTCTCTACACTTAGTTTGAAATAAGAGAAAATAAAGTAGGGCATAATTTGAGCCCTGCGCAGTAAAACAAGCCTTGCGAAGCTACGTTCCGATGCCATGAGTCTTGCACATTGGTTTATTATGACTTTTTGTAGCATAACTTATCACCACAAAGGATAAATAAAACATTTATATGTTGTACGGTATACGTTTAAGGGAAAGTACGTTGTAAGTCTTAAATAAAACTAACAAATATAGTTTATTTTTGTTTTTATAGTGTGCAATTTATATTATTAAGTTTGTATGGTGACAAAACACTATAAAAACAAAAATAAACTATAAATTGGCTTTCATCATCTTAACTGATTGTTAAAATATTTGTAAAAATATTTTCCTTCAGATATTGTGAGAGCAATCTCACAGCATTGATGATGTCACGCAGCCTACGCGTTAAGAAGCGCTTGCAAAATTCAACAGGACTGTTAATGTGATGGTGGCCGAGTGGTATAGGCATACGCCCGGATTGCGTAAGACACGGGGTTCAATTCCTCGTCTGTCACAGGTTCACAGTTGTCTTTTTACAAGTGCAATTTATACTAACAAATATATTTCGCAACTAACAGCTAATTAAAAATGATAGCTACGTAAGCTAAATTAAAGCTGAAAACTGGTTTTAACGCGCAATCTCCGGATTTTCTGGCCCGATTTATTTATCGGGGAAGGGTTAGATAGGCTATAAAACATCTGTAGTTGTCCCCAGTATTCCCAGAAGGTATTTTGCGAGTATGTGGTCCGCCTGTCTACATGTGTGTATAAACAAGTGCGCGATAGTTTGACGTAGCAATTAATAGAAGCAAAGCAACATTAGAATATAACCGTTTGACATGACAATTATTAGAAGCATCTATCGTGGCAGTATCTTTTCTCAAGTACTTTCGTTGGTAGGAAATAAACTTATGAGTAGATGGTCAAAACAAAAATAATGCTTCGTTGCTTACAAATTGTCGTGTCATTCTGTCGTAATCTCTTAAAGCATTTCAAATTGTTCTTTAATTTTTAAGACTGATTTGGTCTAGTTACTACTCTAGTAAATAAGGCTGATGATCTCTTAAATGTTAATGTAAGATTTGAATTGTACATACGTATTTGATTAGCTATCTTCTATGTAGGTACTTAATACGTTCATAGGTGTAAGTAGATCAATCCCTACCTCAAATAAAAAAAAAAAATTTAGGTGTGAAATGCAAAATAATAAATCTTTTGATAATTGAGTAATCATATTTGTTTTTTAAACAAAAGTTAATAAATAAAGGATTCATAAAAAAAGATTTTTCTCTTTTTACAACGTGTAGGTATCTAGATAGGTAATTAGATTTTTTAGAAGCACGTTCAAGGTGCGTTCTTAAATTTTATTTAAGTGTGCGAAATGAACGTGGCTTATTAACTCTGTCTTGGCCTAATTTCATCAGAAACCTCACTTTTCAAGTTGTTAATAAAGAAATAAGTATTTTCATTTCACATAATATTAGCATGACTTTTCAACTCAACACTTTGAACCTGCAGCGAATACTTTGCACCGAACATGGCAATTTTCGATAAATTCCTGCGCGCTATAAAAATAAACAAGCGCACGCGAGTGGCGCGGGCGCAGCCATTAGGCGGGGGCAGATGCGCCGACACGCGCCGCGGGCCTGCTCGGCGCCCGGTGACCGCAGGAAATATTCAGTAAAAACGGACATAGTCGTCTCAAAACTAACTATAGTTCTCAAAATTATATAGATCTATGCAAAAAACATCACCTAGTACCATTGAATATTCGTCGTGATGTTGCAGACATAATCTTTTTGTTTAAGATAACCTCGTGCATTGTTAGATTCTCCAGATCTGTTATCAAAGATTATGTTAAATGTTCCAGCTAGACAGCTCAGATTTAACCCTCCTCTTTACGTTCCATTAGCCTCTACTAATTATCGTCAGAACTCGTTTGTTTTGCGTGCTAGCAGGAATTTAAATAACTTATCCAAAATTGTTGATATCGACTTATTCGCTACGAGTATAGCTAAAGCTAAGCGATTACTTAATGAACATTTGCTCCAGTCAATGATGTTTGGCTCCAGTAATTTGATTTTGATTATGTTTTAGTACTTAGATTTATCCCACCATTGTTCTTTTTTTAGGGTTCCGTAGCCGAATGGCAAAAAACGGAACCCTTATAGTTTCGTCAAGTCTGTCTGTCTGTCTGTCTGTCTGTCTGTCTGTCTGTCTGTCTGTCTGTCTGTCTGTCTGTCCGTCCGTATGTCACAGCCACTTTATTCTGAAACTATAAGCATCACCTAGCTGAAACTTGGTAGGTAGGTGTATCTTGTTTATCGCTTTCCGATTCAGATACAAAAAGTAAGAAAAAATAATATTTAAGGGGGGGCTCCCATACATGAAACTAAAACCTAAAATTTTTTTTTTACTCAAACCTATGCGTGTGGGGTGTCTATGGATAGGTCTTTGAAAATGATGTTGAGGTTTCTAAAACCATTTTTTCTAAAAGTGTAAGGTTTGAGATATAGACGCTTCCAAAGTGGTAAAATGGGCGTCCCCCCCCATCTAACTTTTGAACTAAGGAAGTAAAAATTTTGAAAAAAATATATGATGAAGATCTCAACAAAAACTTGCAACGAAAATTGGTTTGAAGGAGATCGAACCAGTAGTTTTTGAGATATTGCACATTTTTATCAACCGCAAATATAACTTTGTCTTTCATACAAATACTATGAAAAACAAAGTTATTTTTGCTGTCACAATATATATGTGATGTTTTCGTTAAGTGAAAGTAAGTGGACCCGGAATTCAGTTAAGGGTGGCACGGAACCCTCAGTGCGCGGGTCCGACACGCACTTAACCGGTTTTATGTTTGTCTTGGTAGAGTGTTTTAATGTATTAGTGCTCAATTATTTGTGATACTACATTGTTTCAATCGGTGAGGACCTCTAATTGGCTTTAATGTTACTACATTTGTTTAACTACTGTGTTTTATGTAGCTGTTGGTCTTCCATTAAAATTAAAATTAAATTAAATAAAAATAAATAGCCCGGGGAATCAGCTAGCTCATGTGGCAATGCCTACATAACTCGAAGAACTGACAGCTGTTAGGACAGAAAGGCTCTAGATTGGAGACCCTTCGATCAAAAGCGCAGCGTGGACGCCCAGCGGCAAGATGGACTAACGAACTTTTGAATATAGTGAGATTACACTAGATGCTTCAATCCGATCCCTGTAGAATACTATGGTGGAGCCGTATAAAGTATTTCAAATTAGGAGTAAAAAGCCTTCTTCTGGTTTAGCTCGCTACACCGTCGACGACTATCTTTTCCACGCTTAGATAAGTCTGCTGAAGACTAGAGCAAACCACTGTCAAATAAAAAGAACCGGCTTTGTTTTGTTAGAATTTCAATATTTGCGCCTTGTTGTATGACTGGTGTGATTCATATGCCCTTCCGAAAAGGCTTTAGGTTACCTCTAGCCTCTAAGATCTTGAATTTAACCAATCCGAATAGTCCAAAACGATCGGTTCCCACGCAGGTATGCTGTACTTCAAGTTTTTATTCCTTATCTTTTATAATCGAGGAGACAAGGCATATGGTGATTGTACACCTGCTGCCTGCTGCCAGCGAACCTCAAGCACCTGCCTTGCGAATCGTTGTGCGGTTCTTGTCCTTTGTCCAGGGAAGGGAAACGGTAAAGGTGAAAGCACCTTTGGAAGGTACTACCTCAATCAATACCAGCCCTAATTAAGTAGGTAGGTTCTTTGTTAACTGATACCAAAGTATAGATACGTTCATTAATCATAAGGAAAATCGTTTAATGCAATACCAATTAGAATTGTTTGGACTAGCTTTCCATTTCCGACCGTTCCTGCCTCATAGAGCGCTTGAAGGACTCTTAGTGCCAGTGCGAATTGTATAGCCCGAAGCACATACTTACTTAACAAAAATGAATACACCAAGGAAAAGTAAATTAAAATATATTTTTCTATATTTTTGTAAAAAAATATTTCTAGGTGCCTCTTTGTAAACCTAATTGTATACTTGGTTTAACCCCAAAAAGTCGGAAGACACCCGTCTTCGTTTGGACGACACATTTGATTACAATGCAGACACCGCCGAATAATCACAAAAAACTGATAGTCCCACCACGTGTCGCCCACACCTGGCCCAATCCTTAATCCAAGACGGCAGCTGCGTGTCCTTATTATCCTAGAAACCGCCCGAGGTCTTCTGCCAGTCAACGCTCGCAACAAAGGTTGTACAACGTCAGCTGTTCTCACAGCTTGCGCCATAAAAAATAGGCCACTAACCAATAACTTGGTCGGCGAAAAAAAACTTAAAGAAATGTTAAAGATGGCGGCAGGTGCTCCGTCAGCTGCCCGCGCACCTTAGTTGTAATAAGTGCGCCCGCGTCCATTTTATTTTGTTTACCGCGCTGCGAGGTCAAAGACATAAAGGTTTATTTATTTATTTATGGCTGGCCCGTGTATTGGAGTAGGTAATTTGCGAATTATATGAGAGCGTGAGTGTTGATTGGTTGGCTTCTCTCTGGAGCGAAATGTGAGCATGGAATATTATTTTCAATGTGAATTTATATGTATTGATAATTTGATACACGTGTCAGCAAAAAAATATATGGTAGTGTGAGGACCCCACTTAACGTTGGGATAGAACAAAGAAGAAGATCAGGAAATAGCAAAAAAAATTTTAATATGACCAATAAATTAAAGATGATGGTTGTCTGTATTAAGGCCAAGTTGCGTGATCAATAGTTAGCTCAACTAATGGTTAAATGTCGTTACCAGCGGCGAATATTCACAACTGTGCCTTTTTGGAAGAAAAAATACCTTAAACAATGTCACAATAGCTATTTTAATGACCATTGGCTAAGATTTTTTTCTTTAAACCACGTACAATCGTAAATATTCAACCACTGGTAACGACATTTTTAACTATTAGTTGAGTTACCTATCGATCACGCAACAGGGCCTTAGTTAAGGCAGTAAGGGAGCTGAATTTTGCAAAATTAACACTTATCCGTTTCTTACAAGTAGGATACGAATGTATGTACATCCTTGGATATTACCACTCATTGTCTTACTCCTGGCACTGTTGGCCTAATTACTAGATTTTTGTTTTGATTGTTGAAATTGCTACATACACCTTTTGCCTTGATACCTTTCCACAGTGGCTTACAGGACTGTGGTTAAGTATTATAAATCTATAAAGAAATCAGGTGTTAATACACTTCATGTGTCAAGGGCGTGCGTCTGCGCCGCTCTCCAATGTAGCGCGCGACACCTGCCGGTAATTAGCGTAATGATAACTTGCGCTTAGGGCTTGTGCAGATAGGGCGTTTATGGTCGTTGTCGTAATGTCTCAAACTCAGTACCTTCCGAACCTGTTAACCTTATGTAGGTTTGTTATATTTATTGTTATACGTATAGATTTCTAGTAGTATATAGGAACTTCACCAAACGAAATACTTAGCATTAACTTCAAATAGGTACATATAGGAAATACTAGTTTATTAAGTAGTTTCTTAGTTTATCTTTTAAAAAACAAAGAACATAGGTAAGCTTATTTTAAAAAAAAATACAACTTCCTTAATGGCTATTTTGGTCTAGATAGTGAGATACTCTGTCAGAAATAGATGTGTGAAAGCCCTTACAATCAATATCAGACAAAGGATATGTGTTTCTATAAATACAGAAATATAAGGGTTGAAGTATCCGGTGGATGTTCGTTAAAGTATTATTAATTCTACATTTAGAACACCAGTCTACCTAATTGGGACACAGTTTTGCAGCGGATGCAGATGATACTATAAGGTAAACCGCTTCGTTGAGACTTCGCCTGCGGGGTACAGGGGTGCGGGCGGAATGACGAGAGCGGGGACTGTAAGGGGTGCGGGCGGAGGGGATACACAAGAGACGAAATTTGCCGCGACATTTCTTAAGATATGTGACGTCAGTGGTCACAATGGCGGTCGTCAGTGTCGACACTTCATAACATTACATAACATATTGGAAAAAAAATATTCGATTCGATACAATTACACCAATGAGAGTGAATTAATTCTAAATATTTTTATCCAGAGCCGTGGTTTTTGATCAATAAATAAAATGGAATCTTAAAATAAGATTGATTTTTTGGCAAAATTAAAAAATTCAAAAAATCATTCCCTGGTAACTTCTGCGACTGTTTTGTTTGAGTGTATATTTAGTTCATATTCATATGTAGTTCATATTCCACTGAACTTAGATATATTTTTCATTCTAAAATATTCGTATATATTTAGAGCCTTCATTAAAACACTGTTATTTTACAGTGTTCAAACAGTGGACTTAATGCTAAGAGCATTCTCTTCCCCAGTTATACTTCAGCATAGAATATATATAAGTACTACAACTTTAGGTCATGTCCAAAGATTGTAACAGGTGCTGGATAGTGATGTAAAATATAAATTTTAAAAAACACGACTAAAAATACAATAGTATAGATTTTGTGTCCGAATATACTGCGACTCATCTTCAGACTTCAGTCAGACAGTATTATCTTGTGTACTTCTGTCAAAGCGTCCGCAACTGTCAACAGATGCTATCGCTACCTGTGTAGCGAGCGTACTGAATTTTGAAAAGAATGTGCCTGCCGCCCGCACCTCTCACAAACCCCGCTCTCGCCTCCCCCTGCGCCCCTGTACCCCGCAGGCGAGGTCTCAATTTCGCGGTTTAGTGTAATCTTCTCACATATTCTTTATAGTTTCAAGTGCATTTTTAAGCAGGTACCTACGTGATTCAATTAAAAAGTTATTGTACTACAGGGAATACTGAACTTTGTGTTAGGGTAAATTATCTCTTCAAAAAATTCTTACAATACGTCATTGAACTTAGGCTTAGTAGCGTGATCGATAGTTAACTAATGGGGTTTAAATATTTAATTTTGTGGGATTTCGAAGAAAAAAAACCTTATCAAAAGTCAGCACGGCTACTTTAAAGCCCATTGATTAAGGTATTTTATTCTTCCAAACGCGCACAATCGTAGATGTTCAACCGCTGGTAACGACGTTTAACCATTAATTAACTATCGTTCACGCAACTAGGCCTTTGATAAGTAAGTATTCGATTTTTTACTCTATTGTTAGGTGTTATTTTTTTGTAAGCTACAAGTGAAAATCTAGTTTCCATTGGAAATCAAACCCACAGATATAATAAACATAGGTGTTAATTAAGTAATCTTATTAACTGCTAACTACAAATATCGAAAATGACTACTTTCAGAAAGGTACCTATAACTCAACATATTTTGAATTTGGAATACATTAGTACTTTCAAGGGTTGAAACGGAATCAGGTCACGATTTCTATCAATAAATACTTAAATATAACAAAAAATGGGACTACATGAACTAAGGGCCCCATAGGCAGGGGTGAGCGCCCCATGGATCGATGGTGCAGACCGCTGAGCCGAAACTGGGTCATCATACCCCATGGACGCACCCCTAGCAGCCAGCTCAGGTGCCGTAACGCAACCCCTGGATACGAAACCGTCACGGAAATAATGTAAATTAAGCATCTAATTTAGAAAGAAAAGTTGGAGAATAGAATTAATGCTGACTTTGATGAGGTGACAGACAGTTGAGATAAAATTTTATGTGATGTTTTGCGTTATTTTATAACGAATGCAATTTAAAAGTAGCAACATCACTGAAGAGCTAAATTACAAGTATCTTTAAATTATCTAATGCAGTAGTCTCATTTGAAAGTATGTTTAAATTATCTAATGAAGTTCGACTTTTTAACCGTCTTAAAAAGGAGAAGGTTATTGCGCGTTTCAAGTTTGAAAGTCATGTTTGCAAATTGTTATATCTTTATTATGAAACTTTCTTTAGTTTTCGATAAGAAAGCATATAATTAATAGAATCAGGCGTTACTTTGCGGAAATCCATCCTGCATTTGCCTGAACTAATGTGTTCATATTCTCAGGAACTAATACTCAACGCGGTGACGGTTTGTGTTGTTAATTACCTGCGCCGGCATCGCTTAGCGGAAATTTAAAGCAAAATAATTTTATAAAATTCTACTTAGACAACATATATTTTATTGTCCCTTCAAGTTAAAAAACTATCAGCAACGAAAAAAAAATCGTAGGCTATAGCTTTGTGCAGTAAACTTTATTGTATAGCTGTGCAGCTTTCACAAACCATCCTGGCTGTATTGCTGCACTGCCTGTGACGTCACAGGTGCGCAGGCGGCGCGCAGGCAATGCGCAGGTGGCCTGTGTGCAATTGTGTTAGCGAGGGGTGCTGCCGTTCATATACAGGGTGTAACTTAAATAGAGTTATTGGTTTTAGCATTTTTGAAATAGCGTGTTTTTATTATTTAGGCTAAAACTACGAGGGTAGCCTGTCAGCCTGTATCTGTCATGTCATATATAACATCCATGACTTAGTAACACATGTTAGTGCACATCATACAAACATTTGCCCCTTGCGAGATTCGAACCTGTGACTAGTACCTAGTCAGTGGTTTAGTGGCCACGAGCGCTAACCACTGCACCAAACGAGTCGTCAACTGTGATACTATTTGTTGTTTAGTTGTTACTAGAAAAACAAAGATGAAAAATTGAATAGATCAATAGAAGATACATCGCGATGAGTTTTTTTTTTTCAAATTGTTCGACTATTTAGGTTGTCTGGATAGAATAGAATAGATATAGATAGTTTTCAAAAATAAATTCTACCTACTTTATAATGTCTGTCGTTGACTTCATGAATTGACCGGGTCGATGCTCTTTATTCAAGTTACATCAAGGTACTGAACTTTAAAATGAATAGCTATAAAGATACAAGTCTATCGAATTTTTTACGGACCTATATGATGTGCAATATAGAGTTATATTATCATAAAGAAATCAGAAGTATTAGTGTGCTTATTTAAAACCCAAATATAAGGTTAGCTCACCCTGTATGTATATATTTATGATTGTAGCAGGTAGGGTTTGCGTGTGACCTAAATAATCACGGTGGGACAGAAGGCTTTGTGTCGGTATTTACACGCAGTAATCCCTTGAGCTGACCACCCTCACTTTCCCATTAAAATGAACCATAGGCACATGCCTATAATGTACCTACTACGGGCATATGGTTCGGAAAAGTAAGGTAGGTATCTAAGCACCGGTAAGCCTTTGATTGGAATAACGATACTGACAGATTTCTCCTGTTTAGTTAATAGGTACTTATTTTTGAAATTATTGCAAAAGAAAATGTATTCCAAGGTGGACTTAATGTTAAAAAATTAAGCCCACACTTTATATACCAAATGTTGATGAAGTTATGAAGTGTTTTGTATATTTTGATTGTGTTCAGTTTAGTCCGACTGCTGCTACAAAAGAGACACTGTGTTGTACATATTTACTAATCAATCACATAGTATAGCTGTGTTGAAAAAAAAACACCCCCCGTTTTGGTAAAAATAACCGTTAATAAATTCAAAATAAAATATCTCAATTATAATCGATACTTATTCATATGTCCCCTAAAACTATATTAGAGTGGGAAAACAAAGTTACCCAAAACGTGGGTCGTTGACTCATTTGAGCGATATCGACCGTTGCGTGTCGGCGGGGCAGTATTGATCAATCAGCTCGTAACGTTTATGGGTAACGCATTACCATGGCTATCGGTTTCTGGTGGAACTTGGAAACAGTCTTTGAAATATATAATATATAAATGTTGAAATACTATGGTGTAAGAAGTTACAGGGGTTAGCAAATGTTTGTGTAAACAATATTTAGGGAGTGGAATTCGCTGCCGGCAGATGTGTTTCCTAGGCATTATAATTTTGGGCGAATTCAAGAAAAGAGTGATCATGATCCATCCTAGGCCATATCATCCATAGAAAGTAAATTAATGCAGTTTTAATTACATAATACTTTTTATTTGGTATACAAGACCACCTCATTTTTGTTAAATTACATATTTATTTATTTATGTATGAAGACTTGCTAGAAGCACTTATACACGTTCCAACATAGACCTTATCATAGCACAGCTTCGGGACAGTTGTGTGGGCCAGTGCTGAGAAGAAGCTGTGCAAGAATTACGGTTACCTAAAAAAATCTGTCAAAAAATTTATCGATACTGATGACGTCATCATTTAGTCAAGCCCTAGTGTAAAGAAACGGTTTCTTATTTTACTGAAAATACCTGAATTAATCTATTGGAAACTTTGATATATGGCTGCAAATCACAAAGGAAGTCCTAAATTTACTGTACAATTTGGCATCGGAGTCGATTTCACTCACAAATTTTATAAAATTTGGAATTAAAGTTTTTATCAATGTTTCATATTTACTGGTGGAAAGTATGATTTTCGTGATTGTATCCTCGGCGCACTTTACAGTTGCTGAAAGCACAAGTCATTTCATCTGAAATTGTTATACAAAACTTAAATTATAATTATATCCATTCATAATTTTTCAAAAATTCCAACGACGGAAACTTGACGTTTCCACTAAATCCATTATTTCTTAGAAAACGGTCTAACGCTGTCATAAGGTCTTTCGCTGTCAAATCCTATAGAATTTCACTAAGTAGCACGCTCTTTTTAAAGCGAAGATTTTTTTCCTTTCTCTATGATATCATCACTTACCGAATGAGATTGTGGCCAAATGTCTACTTGGATGCTATAAAAAAGGCAGGCAATGGATTGACTAAACTGAATGCAACATGCTCATACTCGTAGATCGTTTGAACGATAAGCAATGTAGCCGTATATTGTTGTGAGCTGTGTTGTAGTAGTAGGTGCTTATTTGTATTCAGCTTTTTGCTGACTTCAACTTTGTTTTCTGAAAAGATTATCAAATAACATGTTATTGATTTAGTTTACACTCAATAAGCTTTCAAACAAGACTTGTGAGTACTTTTGCTCAGTTTTTAAGATGAAGATTATTTCTTTTTATTTTCAACACAATAAAAAAAGTAAAAAACAAGTTTTTAATAAAAAATCTGCATACACTTTGGTCCCGAGTACCAGGCGTTCATAAGCACGGAGTATTGGTTTTCACCAGGGAACCTTTGCGAGAAGGTTGGCAAAGCAAACTCGCAGTTATCGGCCCTTTGGAAACCGATAGATTGCAATTTCGCCTAACCAAGCCGTTTTCCAGTGTATGCTAAACTATGCTGCTCTGTATTCCATAATTTTAGTCTCTAAATTTTCAATATTATCATCGATACCTATCATTATCGATAGATCAACATATCACGTCGATCGATGGTAATATTGTTAATGCGACGACGAATAACAATAACTAACATACGACGACGGATAGTTGTTCTAGCTAGACTAGCTAGAATTAGCAGTGACACCTTTATTTGTTGAAGAGTAGTGTGTATTTTATCTGTTGCATGCCGCTTGCAGTGTGCACAAGCGTGATCTTGTATGCCCAGCAAATATTGGCGGCGCGTCTAGTCTGACTCACGTAATGGGAAATCTGTTTTGCGTCCTGCGCTCCTAGTGTCTTCGGTTCCCACAGGGTGCGAGGCGATGCCCTTTTGAGCCAATAGTTTAATACTTTTGCACAGACAGAAACTGTCTATATTTGATTTTTTGGGTCTGAAATTAGGTACCTACCCACTTCTTATTTTTCTAAGTTTGAGTTACTGAAGTCAATATTATTATGTAGGCTGCAGGCTTTAGGGCTACACTTTTATTATAGCTTGTTCATTTTCAAAATTAATTTGGAATTTTTGATTTGACTTGCTTATTATTAAAAAGTTGACTTTGTGGAAAGGATTGACAGATAATTATCGTTCACTTAAAAAGTCAAAACATGATGTAAACGAAGCCTAATGAAATTGGCCAACTTGACTTTTAAAAGCATTAACTACTGTCGAACAAACATTTGTTTCCGACTAGGACTACTCAAAGATCAAAGGGCCCATCACCCCATGAACACCTCAGTCCCTAAACTGACAGACAGACAGGATCAATCGCGATGAAAGGGCCAAATTAAATATTTAATATCGGAGGGAATCTGTGAGGCGAGAGCTCCGTTTTTATCCTTTTCCTTTTTAGGATTCCTTTTTTAATCGGACGAGGAAGAGAGTATCGGTTGTGCTAATCTATGGGCTTTTTATTTTGGGATTGCACTGTCTGGCGGTTTGGCGGCTAGTCTGTAGCTCTTTGTATGTACTCTGCTTCATGTGCATAGTACTTTTAGGGGCAGTTGTCTTGTCTTTTTAACTGGAAGGGGCAATTGTTTGCATCATCACGTATCGCCTTAATTATTTTTGACTTAAAAATGTGTCTTATTTAAAAATCAAAAAGAGGCTATTTTAATGACCATTGCTTAAGGTGTTGTTTCTTCAAATCGTAAATATTCAACCAGGTATCGACATTTATCTATTTGTTAAAATAAGTACCGATCACGCCACTGGGCCTTACTTACCTAATTACTCTACCTATCGCTCATTTCTCCAAAACGCTTGGTATTTTGATGACAAAAGCACGTTACGTGAATACTTAAAAATGTTTTCTCAGTATATTTTTGAACTAAATCAGAAATTTCGTATGTTTTCCTTTGTATTCGACTTACAATCGTAAAAACATTTCGCTCACGTTATCATCACGTAACCTGTTTTTCTCAACCTAGAACGATGAAAGTTAATGTGTTGTTTGTATTGTTATCTTGGTATTGTAAGGCTTCTGTTTTTAAAGCTTAAAGTAAACCAATGTTTTGAAGTAATGTAACTGAAAGTTGAGACACGACGTAACAAGTAATACATAGAGCTTTTTTAAGTTAGCCATTGCTTTTTTCAGTTAGTAATTAATTTTACGTAATGTGGTGCTTTTCTGTGTTAGGTGCAAGAAATCATGTAATTTTTTATCAAAATTATAAATTAAATCTAAATTATAATGGTAACAGCTAGAGCTGACCAGTTGTGATTGATACCTATCAACACGTTGGCATTGCTCACCGTAGTTTAACGATTAATTTACTATAGATAGCTTAAAACTTTAAGTAGTTAGATCTTTATTAACTCCGCATAGGCACTTAAGATTATAGTAGTTCTCTCGATTGTAGAATCATAATCATTTTGAACTTGACTGTGCACTATACCTACGTAGAATGCGGACTGTGAGTGATTGGCCAGCACTGCAGTATGTTACGCGTTGTCTGCGTACAGGGTCGGACTGCATTAATATTGCACGAACCACGACATCACTGCAGCCCCTTCCGCGTTCTAAAACAAAGACAAAAAAGGGACAAATTTGACCTTGGACCTTCGGTTCGGACCAATGAAGGCAAAAAGGTTAATTTATTAAAAGAACAGCCCACCTGTTTACCTGCCGCCAAGCGATAGATAACTATCTAAAGATCGCACCTGTCCCTATTAAAGACATTTTTGCATAATGTTAGATATTATGGGTATAATCAATTAAGTATCGATAATTTATTTACTTAGCTAGGAGTCTTGAATTTTTATAAAGTATAGAATTTTCTTTGTCGAATTAAAAATAGTTTTTGATTTCTCAGGGTCACGATTTCTATGCAATTTATTTTCTTCCGTGCGGTTGCTTTTTACGAACTTTATCTATATTGTGTTCTTAATCCGTGGAATTCTCAAACGTATCGGATACAAACACGTATTTTAAAACGTAACAAGGAAATCATATTTGAATATCATATTTTAATCATATTTTATTTTATTATCATATTTGACCCATCCCCTGCATATTCGTTCTAGGGATCAATCTAGCCCTGTCTTAAAATTATATTTTAACAAAATGTTTTTCGAAATTAATTATTGCTTACTGAATATGTTTTTGTATTAGATATTTAGATGCTATTGTTTGTAAGTCGTAACTAGACGCACCTGGTTGCGTAAAGTCATAACAACATCAACATTTCTAATTAGCTAATTGTGTTTGGAGTAAACAACAACATTGTGATTACATGAGCAACTTCAGTTTTCATTCGGGTTAAGATGAAAATAATATCTAACCTTATTATGTAATAATTAATAACGTAATTAAGTTGACTCTACTTGTTTGTTCGTCTTATTTCAAGGGTAGCTAGATGATAATTGTGTTCATTAAATTATATAACTGACTGAAGTAAAAAACCTCGAGTGCGAGTTGGACTCGCGCACGAAGGGTTCCGTACAAAAAAAAAAATTGTATGGGAGCCCCCTTTAAATATTTAGTTTATTTTGTTTTTAGTATTTGTTGTTATAGCGGCAACAGAAACACCTACATATTTTGTGAAAAAACTGTCTAGCTTTCGCGTTCTTGAGATACAACCTGGTGACAGACAGACAGACAGACGGACGGAAGTACGGACAGACAGCGAAGTCTTGGGTCTTAGTCTTAGTAATAAGGTCCCGTTTTTACCCTTTGGGAATGGGACCCTAAAAACAATGTATTGCAACCGGTCGTGGTGGAAAACTTTGGGGAGGTTTTTGTTCATTAGAGGACGATGTTTTGCTGATATGATACAACTTGTTTATTGGTCACATTTTTTGTACATACCTCTTTAGATTATACCTCTACGTAAACAAATTAAAATTTACATAAATTTAGATGTGATCTGTTGATAAAGATCATCGAAAACTCCGCTCATTCTACCTTACCGCTGATTCATAAAACATCAACGCGTATTTGCAAAGTCTACGACTAAGAACCGCGTAAGTGTAAGCACAGAGCATATTACGATAACGCGGTGGCCCCTGGTTCGAATCCCTGGTGGATACAATGACAATGCAGTATCACAGAATGAGGGTCTAAGAACCTCTGAGCTATGTGAGCTGATGAGAAGAAATGCAATTGTGGTATTGGGAATTTGAATGTGCATTAACTATTAGATTTAAAAAATGCTAAAGTTGAGTTGATTCATACGAGATTGCTTCCATATACCTTATTTTAGAGTTACCGATTTTTCGGCACTGTTGCAAGCTTCATGATCACGGAGTTACTCCGCGATCTCGCATCAATCAATTCGAATGTTATTTAGTGACACTGAAAATGAAAAACAATACAATACAAAAGTTGCTCTGTGTTTAAGAAACCTTAACACGTTCCGGGACACTACTCCAAACACAATAGATGTTTTATTGTTTTCACGCCTGTAGGCTGTCACTGTCCCGGAACGTGTTAAGAGGATCGTGTGCAGGCGTAACGCATCGCGACTTTTCATACATTTCGAACGCCATCGGTCGAAATATGCTTGCGGGGGAAAACGTTTTCCTACCCGTATACCCATATGGAATGAGACAAATTTGGTCTCATTCGTTTTCGTACGAGTACATCCTGAACTACGCTTGTACGTCTTCAAATCTTTTGAATTAAAACTTGATTAGTTAAAAATGGACGAAATTCCGATGTAATTTTTTTTGTCGAATAAGTGAATGTTTAGGTTCTTATATTTTCTGAAACATACAATAGTTAAAAAAAATAAAGACGTACGAGCATAGTTTTTTAAAATATCTCTTACGTGTAAAAAAATTACAAAATCGGACAACGTTTAAGGGTCGGAAAACGAAAAAAGTTTTCTCTTTTTGTATGGAAGCTTGCGCGCACACGATCCTCTTTACAAAACAATCCACAGATTTTGATAACTTTTAGAAGATGAATGAATGGGACTTAAACGCGGATAATTCTAAAAATGTGTTTTTATGATTACCTTTGCCTTCAACTATCAGCTTAGCCCCTCCCCCATAATGACGCATGTCCCAAATTCTAAGTTCTGGGTATCGACCCACGATGAGGCTAGCTTAGGCTGGTCAAGAACCCTAGATCCATAGATAAGAGCACTCACGCAGTTTTAACTATAGTAAAATTGACAGGGTTCTGCACTACTCCAGAAGAGAAAAGTTTCGAACACATTACAGTGAAACTATTGAAGTTACAGTTCACATCACTGGTTACTTCTCACTTGGTTATATTTATTAAATACTTTAGGTTGCCCTACTCTAGAGGCTTATTTAATTTAATGTACGAGACGTTTAACGTACGTTACAGTATTAGTTTACTTTACTGCTAAACATTGTAACCCATAGCCAGTAGTGTGTTTTCTTGGAGATAGTAATTCAAACGATCCATAAGCAAGGCGATCCGTCCATTCCATATAGGACCCTGACTACGTAATAAGCCGCTTGACTTTTCCGGCAAGACTTAACAGCCGTAGATTTATATACTTTTAATTTAATGCGGGCCCCGATCAATCACGGTAATGCGGCGAATAAAATAGTTCCTTACACAAATGAGGGCGGAACGTCACAATAACACGCAAACCTTCAAAGTAACGGACATAAATCAGCGAGGCCATTTACCCGGGCGGGCGGGAAGAGTCGATGCACCCCGCACACAGCCGCACACGTCCGCATACATCCGCACACGCTCGCACACAGATGCAAGTGACACCGATAAACACGGAAGTCCGACATTAACACACATTTCCAACGAACACTACCGCACGCAAGCGCTAAGTGTAAACGCACACAAATGTAAATAAGTTGTGTTTGTGCGAGTGCCGCCCTGTTGCTACGAGTCGTCGGGGGTGTGGCGCGAGAGGCTTTCAAAGCGATGCGCCTGTGTGTAATGCAGGTTGTGTGCAGGCTTTCCATCTGTCAATGTGTGCGAAGGCGGAACCTGGTAAACTTTGCTTGTATAGCGTTTCATAGAATTTCCTATTACATGAAATGATATTAATGTGATATGTATAATAAAGAATGCAATCAATTAATTGGATATCAATGTGAAGTTCCCTGAAACCAGTGAGCGGAATTTTCTTGGAAAACAGATTTTCAGGCGAATGCAGGTAGCTTACCTACATGCGATGAATCAGTCAGAAGTTTCTAATAATAACGTTACATTTTCCTTAATTAATCACATACAGGGGTGTTTTTTTTAACCCTGAACATAAAAAAGGTGTTATGATGTTCGATGTTAACCTATATTGTAGAATGCATGTATCAATTATCCATTTTCTTTGTTTTAAAAATGTATATAAATACATTTCTATGTATATGGCAAAATGATTTCCAAAATAGTCTGTAACCGTAAAACTACATCTGTCAATCCTGCTATTCTTCTTCCTCTAAGATAACTTAAAACAAAAAATTCTCAATCTTCAAGTTACAAAACTGTCACCTTCCCGTTCCGGTCCATTTATCAGCTTCTGCAGTTTAAATTTCGCAATGAATTTCATGACGGTTTAATTAAGGAACTGAATAAAGAAACACGCACACTGCGGCGGCTGAAACAAAAATGCATCGGGTACAGCTAGAGCGGGCGCACGTGTCGGGGCGGGCGGGGGACTCGTAGGGCGGGGGACGTGTAGGGCGGGGAGGGGAAGGGGGCCGCACCCCCGTTCACGGCCAGGGGTCGCCGACCGCGCCCCGGCTGCGGCGTAACCTCGCTACGAGCTACGAGCTACGCCGTAGTCATCTTTTGTTTCCCATATAATTGCTGTTTATTAGGTCACCCGATATCTAACAGTGTTTGATCTTTAACACTTCGTATTGTTCTTAGTTGAGAGGCTGGGTTTGTAATTTTAGTAATTTTCGATTGAAGAAAGATGGGGTAGATCTCGCTTGGACGGAGAGCATAAATTCTGAAATCGTTGTGTTGTTTACCCAATATTTAAATATCGTTATGTTCAATTCAACGATATTTACGCATACTTATTACACCATTCGTACTGTCCATGTCACGGCATCATTAAATGCATATAATTTTCAAAATAACATTTTATTAATTTCCATCATTTCTACTCGTTTTTTGTATACTTTTAAGAGCTCAAAAACGAAATAATTTGAATTTAAACATGAAAATTACTTCATTGATTCAGTGAAATAGCGGAAATAGAACCTCATTGAAGATATTTAAGGCTCTTCAAAGCTCCGGACGCTAAACGTAGGTATGTCACCTTCTATTTTATCGTGAGCCTTTCATACACTAACGAAAAATAGCAGGAAGGTTCCTGTAATTACATACATATACTAAATTGCTGTATTAGAAGACTGTCATGCAGCAGTAACAAACAAATTACAATTACCAAACCATTTGTGTATTGAGGAGTATAAAAGTAACTTTTTATTTTTCGAAATCTAATATTTTCGATAATTAATGGTCAACATTTTAAGTAACTTAGGTGAATATGAGTTTTGAATTCAAAAACTGCTTGTATGTACCATGTTATTTATACTAAGTCCGGAAATCCCTTTATAAAATCGTTTCGTATTTGTAGCATCGGGACACCGCCCATCCGTAGAATAAATATAAAATGGATATGATATATCATACTCCATGCATCCGTTCTATATTTAGCGAGGGTAAGGCAAAGCTTCTAAAATCGGAGGCGTTAGGGCTGTCCAAGAAGCATTGACACAAAATACTTTTTTAAAGCTTTTTCCTAAATGGCAATGTTATTCACACAATATTCAGTTAAGATGGCAATTACTTGTATTTTTATTGCCTATGTTCCTATTGGTCAAATCAAATCAAATTAATTTATTGTGGAACACAGGTACATAAGTCATATTGTAATTCTTGAATAGAGGCTGTAAGTATTTAAGGTATCACTATTAGTTCTCAGAAAACGCTTAGGAAACCACGTTAAACCATTACAAACGTTTTAACACGTTCCGGGACAGTGCCCGCCTACAGGCGTGAAAACAATAAAACATCTATTGTGTCTGGAGTAGTGTCCCGGAACGTGTTAATAAAAAGTCTGAAAGCAGGTCAGAATTTATTAACAAAAGCGTCTTGTTTCTAACAAATTGTGTCAGCCCTGGCGGTTAAGGCTCGCCCTGAATTGTAATAATTAATGGGCTGGGTATTTTACGACGTGCGGGGGAAGCTCGTGATGTGTTGTGATTCCGATGACAGCCTGTTCGATTGTGCTGCTATATACTTGGGTATACTACTCAAAATTCAGAGTGGACGTATATATACGACGACTAAGTGTGTGTGATAATATTTTGGTTACATTAAGCATCAAACTGTAAATTTCAAGTAATATCAGCCTAGTTTTGAGGCGGTTAAGAATTCAGTGATTCTATTCCATTGTATTTTACTCGTACATATTTTCTTCCGAATTGTTATTTCATGTTTATCTGCTTGAGTAAACTAATACGACAGGTGTATTAGGCCGACATTATCTTACGAATTGGCATTAATTGATTCTTTTATCTCACTAAGGGATGAGCGAGACATTCCCAACACAAGTGTCTTTTGACGACTTATAGGGAAGTCTTAGCAATTTGTTTGTAATTAACTTTATTGAAATACTAGCGGTCGCCCGCGTGGATGTCGGTTACCGCTGCAAAAAGCCTACCCAAGAAAGACACGGTCAGCAAACTAACAAAAAATGATTCCCAGGTCAATTCACAGACACCAACACTAACATCGACGAAGCAGTCACTATCCGCAGGCTGAACAGATTTTCTAATTTCGCTATAACTTCAGAACGTCCAATTTTAATTATTCAAAGACCAAATATTATCTACATTAACTGTACTTAGTGATGAAATAATTTATTTTGATAAGAATTAATAGCATGAGTAAAATAAACGCGTTTAAATGTAGTCCATAAAAAATCAAGATTTTTCAATAAAAAAATGGTTATTGTGCCTCACTCGACATAAATAGGTATAGTGTGTCGCACACTTTTTTGTAGATATTTATAAGATCTACAATTACTTAAAACATTTTAAGCTTTTATCTTTAATATTTTAGGCAGGGTACGCAAAATAAGTAACTTTTTTGGTTGATTTTTTACACCTTGTGTCCGAAAAACCCTAATATCTTACGGAACCCTATTTTTGTTCAAAATTAAATATAGCTTATATTACTCGTGAATAATGTAGCTTTCGAATGGTGAAAGAATTTTTAAAATCGGTCCAGTAGTTTATGAGCCTATTCATTACAATCAAACAAACAAACAAACAAAGTTTTCCTCTTTATAATAAGTGTAGATGTAGATGTAGATGTAGATTAGTGTAGATAAACACATTTTTATTTATTTTTTTATCACTAAACCTAATTTAAATTACAAGTTTTATAAGGCGTAGTTAGTTTAATTTACGTGGCTAGACAGATTGATCCGTCTAATTTAAGTGCGTCTAGTCTGCAACAGTTCTCTATTATGCTGATGGATATTTCATGACGAGCATGCTGCTGACGCATTTCACATTGTTTGGTTATGCATGAGTTTTTGTGGCGGTTGTGTTTTTTGTACTAATGTTTTGCATTCTACTTTCAGTTCATGACTATTAATAGTAATGTGTATTATTTATGTTGTTTAGTTTTCCGTGTGTTTGGAAAGAGGGCTGTTTTGTGAGAGGTAATCAATTTAGATTTCGATGATTATGGGATTCTAAAACCGTAGGCACCATTTTAAGTTATAAAGAAAATTTCGCCGCTGGCGTTGCTAAATTGAATCAAAACGCCGCCATCAAACGTAAACAAAGGGAATATCCCGAAACAATCGATTGAAGCCGCTTCCGCATGAACGCAAGCACCGCAGCGTCGCGCCGTCTGCCGCCCTGCCGGCACCGGCATTTCCCGCGCAGCCTTCCCGCCCAAAAGCCGCCCAAACTATAAAACTACCCACATGACTGTCAAACTATCTCTTTATACTCCAACTTGTAAGTAATTACAAAGTTTTTGGCGAAAAAAATAAAAATGGAAAACCAGGAAACAATGAGTAGGTTATATAACCCGGGCGGGGTGGGGTTACGCAAGCGGGGGGCGCGGCGGATCGATGCCCGGCCGTTCACCCGCCTGCAATGCGCCTGGCGCTCTGCACTACGCCTCTGGTTTATGACTGCCTGGTACCCGGGCCCGCGCGCGGAGGCTGTCGCGGCTGAAATGGCTGACTGCAACGAATTAAGGCCGTACTTCTTCGAGTGTTAAAAATTGTCTAGTTTATGGTTTTATTAGAAATTAAAACAATGACGTGCAACATATTAAGACAGAAAAAAAATAACCTAAAAACTAAAATATATTATTAAAAGAAGTCCCTATAAAAATTATAATTAAGATGTCATAAAGGAGGCTTCACACTACCCGGCGGCTTTGTCAGCAGCGTATGCCAAGACTTTTCAGAAACTATAGGATTGATTGGCAGCCAGATTTTTTGATGCCGCGTGGGCAGTTTGGAGCCACCTTTATTAGGTAGTTAAACAGGAGCTTCACTTAAAATATTTGCTAAAAACGTGCATAGTAAATGGACACCTTTGAAATATGAGACTTTTGAAAAAGTCAATTTGCGCTCTTAACTAGTTTTTGGACCCTTTCATCTCAAAAACCGGTATTGAATATTATTTCACAATTATACATTAATAACAATAATACATGTCACCAATATTAATTTCTCAAGCTATTACAGTACATTCCACACGGTAATCATATTTACAACTCAAAGTAAAATCAGGTTTTCCGAGCATCAGTTCTCCGCCCTGCCTGTATGTATGGGAAATGAGTTCGTAGCGGCTACGTGACTACGCCGTAGCCCGTAGTCCGTAGCGCTACGAATACGCCTAGTTTGCGGCTATTCACTTCGAGTATACAATGCAGCGCGTGCAAGTATGTATGTGTATCAATATTGTGTTTGGTCTGTTTTGTACACATAGGGGTTATTATTTTGTGGCACAGCTAGGATTCGGAATAGTAGATATTGCGAAGCGACCTCCATAGTTTAATCAAATTTGGCAGCCCTGTACTATTCTTCTGTTCCTGAAGTTAAGAATTCAAACGCCGGTAATAACCATAGTGACAACTATAACTTTACTAAGTTATATACTTAACTTCTTTGGACCAACACATTTCAATATCTTCAGTTGACGTGTTTTACTAAGAGAAAACCTAAAAAAATGTGTACATGTTTCGGTATTTCTGAATATAGCGATTATTTATTTATGGAAATATAAATTATGTTCTAAAGTCTAGTTTAGCTTTTATTGTTCTTAATTCCCTGGTGGGTTCCGCCGCTGGCAACTACCCAAAACTGGCAGTTAGCGAAACTGTCGGTATCACTTAAAATACTGAAGGATCCCTAAAGAGTTGACTTGGGAGAACGAAACACTAGAAAATATTTACGAGGTTCGTTTTTCAATTTATTATAAGATATCAAGAAGTTAAAAGATAATTGTACGACACCGCAAGAATAAATAATGGTAGTAATAAGAAAACGGAACAACATTACGAGTAAATTTTAATATTATGCTTTTAAATTTAATGCTTTTTTGAACTATAATTATGTTAATCTAATTTATATATTCGTACCTCAATTAAATTATTTATTTTTAAGTCTGTGCCCACAAAAAAGGCACTCGCTGAAAATCAGCGTCGTGGTATGCGTTCTGCTACTGCCACGGCCAATGCAGAGCGAGTGCCTTTTCGACTTAAGCCTACTTGCCTACTTTAAATTAGCAAAATCCCATCAACAAATTTATAGATCCGCGGAAAATTTTTGGGTATTTTACAACTTGTACCAAACTTTTTGTTCCATTTATTTAACTTCATACAAAATACACATTAGTGAACTTTGGAACATTGAATTTGAGGTATTTACCAGCGAGTGAAAAAGAATCCTCTTATGCATGGCAGTAAAACAATAGGCCCTTACTAGTGGGCGAACAGCTTACAGCCTGGCATTATATTTAGCACCAAGAACCTCGCAGCAAACATTTACAGACATACGAGGTGTTATAGGAATAATGCGAAAAGTTTAAATGTATTACTCGTAGAGCGGTTTCGTACTATGTTTGATTCCAAAGAACTTTTAAAATTAGATTGACTAACTGGCTATTACAACATTGTTTCTATAATAAAAATAATATAAAGATGACATGCCATATCACACAATTATAATTTTGACATGTAAAACAATATTTTAATTTAGTTTTGACTGTAGTTACCTTTTCGAAATTACGAAATATTATGATGTATTGTAAGTACTCTGAGGACATTTATTTAGTAACGATTTAACTAAATATAATTTATTCAACATCTAATAATCTACCTAGCTAAATAACATATATATATATAGAATAACAAAAAAAAGAAGAAAATTTTAATTTCATTTTGACTGTATAAACATTTGCATGCTATTTTTTGGCTGAATGCACTGAACGAATATTCAACCACATTGACATGTACTGTATTCTAGCAAATAAATGATGATTTGATTCGATCTCGTGGAAACAGCCGGAGAAGTCGTAGCACAAAACATTAAAAAAAAGAAAAACTGCTTTGTGAGTCGTAGAACTAATTATTTTGTAGTGTAAATACGCGCTAGATACAGCATCTAATATTTGCAATTTTCACGGTTTGAGTTCGGATATAGTGCAAAACCATTCTTAGGAGGTGATTTTACTACTTACATACCGCAATTTTATATGGAACTATTATTTGAATATTAATAACCTCAAAACGATCAATAGTCAATTCGTATAATTAATATGTTTAAATTTTTGGGACTTCGATGTTAGCTGCATTCAAGATTTTGAGCTCTCGAATCCAAAAAGAGGTTTTGTGCTACGTATTCCATTAGCGCATACAGGGTGTTAGCAGAATGTTAGCTGCTACTAATTGCATTACACACAAAGTTCAGGATCGTTATGTATTCTTCCCGAGTGTCCCGAATGTTCGATAATGAGATTCCCAGTACAACCACAGTATAATGAGAACAGTAGGCTGCTTGCTCACAGAGAATAATTGACAAGTCAAAATAGAAAATGCTTCTAAAAACAGCTCACCATTCAGAAATTTACGAAATGTTCACTCAAATACATTATTTATTAATTTCTCTAGAAGAAGTGATAAAATGCATACCTAACATGTATCTTTATTCAACAGAATTTTCGTTATTTTGACATTGAGGGAATCAAACTCACTAATAAATTAATGTAGTTAATTAAACTAAGTAAGTCTCGCAAGAGGGTATTTTGAGTCTATTTCAGGTGGTTTTACGCTAAAGAGGTGCTACTGGCATTTCCACTGCTGTGTTAGTATAGCTTAAGCCTTCCCGATTTGGAAATTGAAATAAAACGTGCTTGGCGCGACTTGGGGGCACGTCTCGACGATAAATATCCGATCTCCGTCATCTGCTAATCTTGGTAAAAAATGATTTTGGTCGTTCACGAATATTGGGGGTTAAAGTTCGATTATGGTGCACCACTTGTTCTTCAAGCTTACACTGGATGACTGAATAATATGTATTATTCGCGTGCAGAAGTATTTCATAATGGTCTTAAGAGAAACACAACCACCCAACTTCATCCATCAAATATGGCCGATTCAGTCAGCGCGATCCGCGATAGTAAGCGAAGTGCTTCTGAAAAGACGTCACAGATTCTTGCATTGGGTGCGTATTGCAATCTTTTTTTGACAGGATGCTTTTGAATGGGTTAGCAAATTTCGTATTGCTGCCTTAATTCCGAAGGTACAAGTAATTTCCATGTCTTAATTTAGACCATATGAGTGAGTTACTTTTAATCGCAATACCAGTCTGGCGACTCAGCTAGCTCAGTGGTAATTGGGATGCCTGGAAATTGAAGGGAGCAAGACGCCCCCTGTATTCGTTCGCATATAGGTACTATAGTATCGTATTGAAATATTTTAGTATTGCGCATCCAATAATACAGAATAATTCTGTGTATAACATCCGTTTAGAAGCACTTTCCTAACTATCACGGGTTGCGCTGACTGAATCGGCCATAATTGATGTATGAAGCAGGGTGGTTGTGATTCTTTTTTGTTTCAACACGGTTTCAGGTACGTACTCCGAATCATTTTGACATGTGGATTATAGTAGGCAGAAAATCTTTATGCACGATGATATAGAGGGAATCAATTGCCATGTCATTCAGTAGCGCACTTTAGAGTATAAATAAATAAATAAATAACAGGTCGCGTATGAGTGAGATCCGCTCTCAAGTTTCAGAATAAACGAAGTTTTATATTCCAGTTTGTGGGAGCCTTTTAACCGATAAAATACGCGCTATGAAGTTTGGCTGAAATCCAAAATAAACTAATAGAACTAATGTATGTATTATAGAATACTCTGGAAATTTAATAACACGTACAAAATGAACGAAAGAGTAATTTTGAAGTTAGACATTTCATAACTTGAATAACAATAATACATTTGATTTAATATCATACCTTCATAAATAAGTAACTTAAGTTATTGTCTATACCAATAAAATGCTTTGTCCTGAATGACTGACTGACTGACTGACTGACTGATGGATCAACGCACAGCCTAAACCGCTGATTGTAGAGACCTGAAACTGGGAGGGTGTGTTCTTTGTATGACGAAGGGATCCGATAAGAAAGGATTTTTAGAAATTCCACCCCTAAGGGGGTCAAAAAGGGGTGCAAAGTTTGTATGGGACAACCAGATCCCTTGGTCCAATCTACTTCAAATTTTGCATACACATTCTTTTACAAAATTGACGGAAGATTTATTTTGTATTTTATTTAAATTCATCTCTTAAGGGGGTTAAAAAGGGGTGCAAAGTTATTATGGGGGTGATTTGCTTTGAATTTGATATCAATACTCTTTAGTGCTTACGATATTTTTTATTTTTGACAGTCATTTGACATATCTGAGACAGAATATTTGACACATGTTTGTTATTGATGTTGTTCGAGAAGAGATTTTATTCCTTAGAATAATAGTAAATAACATTTTTTGTGTTTAAACAGCGTAGGTATCAAGCGGTCTGTGTCCAGTGTAGATTGCAGATCGTATGTTCATATTGTCGGTGGACATTCTACGCTGCTCCTGTGGTCGAAAGGTGTCCAATCTGGAACTTTTCTGCAAACTTTTCGTGGGGGACCTATGTTTAGCAGTGGACGGCTTTTGGATGTTGATGATGATGGTGGCGTGGATCTCTACATAGAATTGTTACTTTCAATTTACGATTGCTATTCAAGAAAGTAGAGTAGGTATTCGCTATAACCAATAACCATAAACAAAGCTCAAATTCAAACTCTTAAGGTAGCGGGAGAAGACATGAGGGAATTTGCTTCTCTCACAGCCTGTATGTGACATGATGCTGTGTAAGCGCAGAGAGTAGCCTGGTCATTTTAGTACCCGAAATTAATATACTATTGACGATAGGGTACGAAGTATTTCCATTTCGTTGTAAAATAAAAAGATAATATCACTGTGTAAGTTTGACCAATTAACCGGGCTACGTGTTGTGTGTACATAAAATATAACATTTATCTGTACGCATTTCTTTGTATATATTTTAAAACTGGATGTTTTTGTTTGTTTGTTTGAACGCGCTACTCACAGGAACAAATTGGTAAGGTTATATGATAGATAGCTAATTTACCGTGGAAGGCTATAGTTTAATGCGTATAGGCTTATAAATTTAGCTACGATCTATGGGAACGGAGTTAAACTAAAACGCGCGTACGAAGTCGCGGGCGGGCCGCTAGTATATTTATATTTGCAGATTCTTGCAAAATTATGTGATGAATTTCTACGATGTAGTTTTACATGTAAGACAACGAAGCAACTTATATAGGTACTGATAATGCGTTGCTACGTGCAGGACCAGGTACTAACAAGGTTTATGGATTTTAATTCAGCTCACCTCGTTAGTTTTAATGAGGCTGTATGTAAGCCAACACGGTAAGAGCAGAATCCTTAAATTGTAGGATAAGGACTCCTTTAAACAAGGTGTTTGTGTGATAAGTAACGCAGACCATCTCGTATCGAATCCACAGAATACAGTCTTATTTTTTAAAATTATCATCTATGCCTTACCCAAAACCTTAAGGCTCTTTTAGCATTTTAACCAGTATAAACAAGCTCACATTTTTCTGTCTCTACGAACATCAGAACATGACCAAAGCAAAAGATAATTTGATCCAAAGGCTTACTCTGAATTTGACACGTGGCCCTAAGATGTTATGCGATATTTCATACACACGTTCCATATCTATTTAATGCTGTTGAAACGATTTCATATTTATCCAATACAACCATTAACCATAATAAATAATGTACGAGTAATGAATCGATTGCCATTGGTTTATTGTAGGTGGTGATTACGATGACTCATGAGTTCACGACCAGTAAGTCACCAACATTGGCCGTGCAGAGTTTATTAGCAACCAGACATGGAGGAGAAAGCTTGGCGTGATGTATGTGAACATGTTGTATTGGCAAATGTTTGGCCAATGCTGGCCATTGCATGATTTGTATCGATGGGATGTTTGGCCAAAGATGAGAGAAATGCGACAGTAAATAATAGTGATTAATAGCATCAAATTGACATAATGATAATTGGTTGGCCAAAGGAATAATGCTAGACTCTAGCTAAAATCTACATCAAAGAATATTACCTACAGATGAAGAATAACACACTAATAAGTATAACTAGTTTGAAACTTTTAGGATTGTAGTTTGCTGGCGTCATCTAATTGGATGACGTGGCTAATCATACGAGGAATTGCATGTTTGGTGAAAAGAGAATAAGATGGGCGGAATCCTTGACAAGTGTTTTGTAAGATCCTACACCACATGCGCTTCGTGTTTCTAGTCCAATGAGAAGAATGGACAGTGATGAATGGTAAGGATTACGAAAAATTGTGCAAGCAAGGTGTAAATATAACTGCCAATTCGCCAACATGCACCAACGTTGGCGCGCGTATAACTGACCTACCCCCACCGGCGCAGTGCCGCAGTCTGCTGCGACCACTAAATTATACACCACTAGGTTTATTGTCGGCGTCACTACTGATGCTGCGGAGCTATGCGATATCTGATTTTTTTCTAGAATTTACCTCTATAAAATGTTAAAATTAGGGTTCGTAAAACTACATGATAATTCTTTATCTTTTCATCTACATATAATTTTGCACATTACAGAAAACGTGTCAGTAAGGACTAGTTAACAAAAGTAATGACTATGTCCGGTTAGCATGTGGTTCATCAATTGTTTTATCTACTAAACTGTGTTTTTAAATATTATGAATTCACATAATTTTAGATCTTCTTCAAAGGTTCTTATCCCACGGACAACAGGGGCAGTGAGTCACCACTGGTGACGTTTATTGGGTTTTTTACTCGACGATGACAAATCCGAAAAGGGGTGCTTCTCTATTAAATGTCACGACCACGTGGTTCAATATTGCCGCAAAAAATCTGGACAATTGACTAACGTGTACGTGAAACTCTACGTGTAACGAGATAGTGTCATAAATGCCTGACTGATATCAAATAGCAACAGCAACATACGCTTTTCAGCAGCCTAGACTGTAATAAAGTAATTTTCTCATTCCTTGGAAAAGTCTTTAAAACCTCAGAAAAAAGACCTTTATAATCTCTAGCAAATAAGAGCGATACGACTTTGGAGTACAGTCCTAAGTCGGCAGGATATGTGGTGCCCCTGTAGACAGTCTGCAGTCTAGACTGGGGGCTCCGAGTGCATTTTTCTGTCTGGACCCCTCTCTTCACGAGACCCCCAGTAATGCGTGTGCGTTATTCAATTTTTACAACCCCTACCGCCATTTAAACTATTTTAATTCCTATTCCCACAACGCAGAGATGCTTTTTCGATGTGTTGTTAATTGTTTTGTTAATTTGTGTTATAGGATATTCTTATAAAGTCATACTTACCTATTTGTCTGCGATGTGGAATTTAGTAATTACTGAGGGGGTATGAGAGGCTCAAAGGTTGACTCGCGTGGTTCCAAATTGATTCTCCTTTTGAAACAAAACTTTGAAGTTGGATAATGTGGATCGTTTAACGATAACTAAAGGCTTTTTAATCTCTTACAGAAATTGGTAGGTGGATGTGATGCTCACCTAAAGGTAAATGTAGGCTTTCATGGACTCACATGACTAAAGGTTGTGTCTTTATAAAACATCGATTGATTATAGATAGGCATAAACAAACTGTACGTTTTGTTGATAAAAAGAATGCTTAATTATTTATTATGACTAAAGTAAATAAGAGACGTAGTATCGGTGGAGTATCGGAAGCTCATATATAATAAGGTACATGGTAGCAATCCCATATCTAACTCTTCTAATGTTAGTGACCATGAAAGTTTAAAACAATATAGAGAGGTACATATCGAAAGATTGTTGATAATGTGTTGATGATGATGTTGATAAGTAGTTCAAGTTTTAACTTTTTTCTGAATTTTCATGTCATGTCTAGCATACTTATGTGAGTGTGTTACTGGAAAAAAATCCAGTTAAAACCTCAAAGGGTCTCTCGAAAAGATCTCTCCCAGGGATAAGACCGCCTTTATTGATTTTGGTCGGTTTGTGTTTTTTTTGCTATTTTCGTCTGTTTGTATACGTACCAAAAAGTTCTTTTCTTTTAAAAGATGTGAAGTGGCCCGCCAAAGCCGAGTTAAGCAAAGCGCAAGGACACTACCCACCTTTCTCGAAGTGCTTCGTCGGTTTTTTGAACGCTTGTAACTTTGCTTAAGAGATATTCAAATGAAGTTCTGTAATTCAAAGCAACTGATATAGAGATCCAAAGTTAGCGGAATGGTAACTATAAATAACAAACAGGGAACTCTTCCATGGAGGGTTTAATTTTCCAGCCCACTTTGACGGCGTCGCCTGAATAATTAGTTTGATTAACTACGTCCTGGCGCAGACACCCGCAGAAAACGCTGAAAACTAGCGCCATATTTGCTACTGAGCATCCCTTTAAGTAATAAAATATTAAATAATTTTAAAAAATGTCAGACATCTTGGCACAAAAAATAGATTAAAAATACAATTAAATTACAAATTAAAGTCAATAAGACAAAAAAATTCAATGAAATATTAATAAAACAAAATGAAGTAACTGTAACATACAATATATAAATATTTATTATTTATTTATTTATTTATCTATTGCAACAAAATCCACAGCTCTCAAAATACAGTTTTATATGTTTCTTAAATACTAATCATACAGCCAACATTGGATTTACATTTTATAAAATAAAGACATATAAGTGTGAGCGTGACTGATGTCGTCGATCTTCTTATGCAATTAATTCAACATATCGTCGTGATCGTAGAACAAAGGCGTATGTGCATTTCGTCAAACTTTACAGGGCGGCCATTTGAAATATTTTGAACGGTTATTTTTAAATAACTTTTTTTGCATATAACCTAGTGCAATACAAATTTGCATGTGTCAATTGTAAAAGGTCTTTTATAGTATGGAATAGGTATCATAAGCCTATATTTGCTGGTTTTTGAGAAAAATCACATACGTCATTTTACTTCGGATAAAAATGTGACTCATGGTAAGATACGACGTTTTTCTGCGGACTTGTCTATTTTCTATGGACTTTGCATTAAATATTTTGTCGTATTTGAATAATATTTACTGTTATTTTATAAATAAAACTCGGAAACTATTTTTTTTATTAATGTATTTTGCTTTTTAGTAGTTTCAGATAGTTACAGTATTATTCAACAATGATTTTAGGCCATACTACATCTAGACAAACAGGGTAAGTCAATGGATTTCTTAGTCTTATTTTCTTATGATTTGATTAAAACATTTACCGTTATAACTTATTTATTTATTAATATTTTGTAGGACTGTGAGTTGTACAATTGGCGGATTTAATGCCTTAGGGCATTCTCGACCAATCATCCACCTGGGAGTGCAGAAAGTTGAATCAGTGGCGAAACAATTTTAATAACTATTGGTTTAATTATATTTACAGCAGTCCAACGCTTCCACGCTTTTCAATTTCACTTCCTTTCCTCCCGTAATATCGTGATGTGTTATAGGCTTTCTCTATAAATAGGTATAATATTCTCTATTAACACAATAATACTTTTTCTCATCTGACAAGTAGTTCCTGAGATAAGCGCTTTCAAACAAACTTTCCAGCTTTAGTATATGTATAAGTAGGTATAGATTAACTTGCTACTTTAAGAAGAAAATTACAATCGTCTTAACGGAAAGTCTCCGTTCCAATAACCTGATAAAAGTAAATCACCCTAGAATCAAAAGCTTTGGTAAAATCTTAAAGATGGTTATAATTTTCTTACTTACTTACAACATAAAAATCATATAGTGGTAGGTACGGCATATCATGAAGAGTAAGACTAAGATAATTTTGAAAACATACAGGATGTCCAAAAAAAAATGTTCTCGTAACCCTCAATAGGCTTTTTAAGCATATAAAGGCATTACATTTATAATAAGCCTCTATGGTCCTATAACGACAACCATATAAAATAACTAATATAAAATAAAGAACTAAACGATTGCTAAGATCGCTAACCATTAGAAAATTAGTTATAATAACTGAAAACAACCGGTGTTTTACCATGATGGAGGTAACAAAACAGAGTTGGTAACAAATTAGCTAACAGTCATCAATCCAGTTTCTAAATGAGAAAAATCTTGGCGTTTCGACAAATAGGTACCAAAGCATTTGTTTTGAAAGCGTTTGCAGTAGATGGGAATATAATGTAAAGTTTTTTTTTTAATTTACAGAAAAACTTTTATCCCTTGCCATAACACTATCTGGTAACTTACAACCTAACCTTACAAAAACAAAGAAAACATAAAAGCAATTTTCGTCAGGCATAAAATTTAACTATTCGTTTTATATTTCGGTGTTCTCCTTGCAGAGTTGGTTAGCAAATACATTACCAAAAACTTTTTTTTACGAGTCAAATAGACAAAATAATATTATTTTAATTAGTAAAGTTTCTTTAAACATGCCATAATATTACAATAAAAATAAATGTTGGTAAAAATATTTATACACTGCCATTTTTTTCAAAGGTACAATGTCGTAAGTTGTTCAGTGCTCGAAGAACATGGATACAAGTGCACTTACGACACTAAAATACCATAACATATCCACAGTATATCGTCGTTTGTGATCATCCACCAGCGTCATGTACACAGAAAAATGCAGTATGGCTACATATGTCACGATTATTTATTAATTTTAAAAATAAATAAAAAACAATAACAAAAGCTATATTAAGTACTTATATTGCGTTTAAGCAAAACTTGTTATCTTTTAATAAATTTATTCTTATGCCATAGAAAAGTGACGTATGATAAAAACCGACTGCTGAATTTGATTTTAGCATTTTTGTCTTTTAAACGTGTCTAAAACACATTAAATTGAAATCGAGTCATTTCTTGGAGTTCCTGGTACTTTGCAGGCTAGTCCAACGAACAATGTCACTTGCGCGGATCCGTCGGACGTCCGCATGACATATGCGTACATACGTCGTTTTACTACGGACATTTATCAGAAACGTCATTGTACCTACTGCGTAACTCCGGATATATTAAGAAAAATATTTTTTTTCTTAATTGGTAATAAAATTTTCGGTGTTTATATACCAAAAATGCAATAAAACGATTTTTGGATTTTTGTCAAATACGTCGTTGTTCTAAGATCATGACGATATAATATATAATAAATGCGGTGAAAATAATATTACAAATGAATAGAATTAAAATTGAGACCTAATTAATATTTGATGAGCACTTCATGCGCCCGCGCACCGCTACATCCAAGCCCCAAGTTGCCATACGGGAACATGCCGGCGGCAGTCGACTAGTCGTCGTTGTAAAATGTCAAGATAAGAGGAACAAAAGAACCATAATAAATCTACAGTGCGACACGGATCTTCTGGCCAACGGTGACAGTCAGCACTAACGCTGTCAAATTAAAAAATGCGGTAGCCAGATCGAGTGTAGAAAATCTCCCCAATCTTACAAGAGAGGGAGGAGATTTTCCGATTTTCCCTTTTGTTTTATTTTCGTACGTGCTCTGTGTAAACTATAAATATGATTGTTTTTAAATACTGTAGAGCTAAACACCTAAAATAAAGTTTTGATTTTAAATGGTTTTTATTATTAATACCATGTTTTGCGCCTAAAATCGGTGGAACATAACATTATATGCATCATATGGTAGAGAATGCCTTCAACGACATTTCCATCTAAGAAATCTTTTCTTTGACTTTGCCATGGATGGGTAAAAAAAGACCCCAATAAATAATAGACTCCCTGAATGAAGGAAGATTTTCTTGCTCTGACTACCTTATTCATGCTAGCGCCCCCCTGGCAATGTCATCTATTGGCCAGAAAATCCTTGTCGCACTGTAATGTCAAATACTAATCACTTTCTTTTCTTCATTCTCTGAATTTTGATTATTTATTTATTTTCTTTATTTTTCTTTATTAAGGAAACAACAGCTTTCTAATACTTCTTAAGGAGTAAATCTTAAAATAATCATTAATAATAATTATCTAGCCCACTAAGTTTAAAATGGGCTACAATCGAAATTGAAAGAATTCAAAATATTCATTCGAGGAACAAAAACTTATTTCTAACAACTTTTTTTTTTTAATTATATTTATTCAGCGGTGATAACTCTTTTTTATCCTCGCCTATTTAAAATTTTTATGGCCATACAGTAAGCATTTTCGCTGTGACGACGCGTTTGGTGTATTGGTTAGCGCTCCTGACTATTACGCCGGCCGTCGCGGGTTCGAATCCTGCAAGGGGCAAATGTTTGTGTGATGAGCACGAACATTTGTACCTAAGTCATGGATGTTATATGTATTAAAGTATTTATGGGAGACGCCCCCGTCATAATCGTTGTCTGGTACTTCGTAACACAAGGAAGCAAATTCCTTACCACGAAACCAGACAATTGGTGTGTTGTCTGGCGCATATTTATTTATTATATTTATTTAAGAGCTTTCGACTTTGTAGGTATGTACAAATTTGTTTTGATACCTTATAAAGTTGCATACTGCATGTCTTTTGTAGAAATGAGGGTATGTTTAGAGGGTATCTCATATAAGTAAATGCAAGGGACAGTAAAGCAGTTTTAGTTTGTTAAAAAGTGGCCTGCAAGATGTTTCAATCTTATTACAAATTGCCCGACTACATTGTTTTATGAGCTTTTAGTACTCTGTGGCATGAGTTGCCCCAATAATAATCGCGTATCGTGACAATCGCGATCTCTCCACAAGAACTTAACACCAAGCTACGTACAAAAAACTCGACGCTACTAAGAAAAATGCGGAAACTATAAATTCAAAGAGCGAGCACATTCAGTGCAGTGAAAAGGAAGCTAAACTGCGACCATTGAAAAAAAAAACTACAAATACCAGGAACCCAGAAATCAATATAGCGCCCACTTAGTAGCGGCGTTCTAGCTGGGCTGCAGCGCTCATAATAAGCTCATTACTGCACTCGTAATTACTAGGGTCCCAGAAATCCATAGAGCTCGCGCGGGCCCGGCGCTGTACATAGGTGTCGCAAGTACGCGGAAGCGGCAGGTCGTTGCACATCCCGACGTAACCGGGGGCGCTGGCTGCAGGCCCACCACCCCCCAGCCCGGGCAATTGCCCCTTGGTTCATTATCAAAGTTCACTAGTACGGTGCACACATATAGCTCGGTGCATCGACGTTATCGCTGCATACACAGGTCAAAAATCGCCAACATCTGCGGAGCTGCCGCGTTCCTCTTTGCATTCGATTATTCGGGAGTCGGGAGCGAGTTGGTGTGAAACGGTGGAGGTCTGGTTAAAATGGCTCGAGGTGCCAGGGTGTCGAATCGCGCCGACGGCGGGCGGAAACAGCCGAGCCCCGGGACTTTTGACAGCTACCCGGAAAATCTGCAAGGCGGAAATGCGCTAGCCGTGACCACAAACTTAGTTAACGCCTAACTGGGTTATTCCGAACCTTATGGCGGGGCAGTAAGGGGAACTGCGAGTGTAATGACAGTGCGATGCAGCTCTGCCTTCGAAGGTGATCTAATCAAATGGTGTTAGCTAATGTAAGGATCGATTTTAATTCAGCAGACACCGATACGTGGCTATTACGATTTTAGTTCCATGTTTTTCAGAAATTTTAAATACGTTTGCATTTGAGAGGTACATGTTTATTTTTAAAGAAAATCCGGGGTTATTGCAATATCTCCTTTGACGATATTACAAATTATTTTCTATTATTCATTTAGGTAGGTATAAATAAAATCTACTCGAAGTGACTTTGAGGACAAATAAGTATTTCAGCACTAAATATTGGCTGGTATTAGAGGTAATAGAAATAGTTTCTCTTGAAATAGTTGCTCAGCCGATACCTAGCTCCACAGACACCCTTTCATTATAAGAATAACCGATGTGATTTACTTGGGTGTAAATAAATGAGATCCTAGTCGTCATGGCGACCGCCGAACACGCCCGTCTACTAGGAGAGCATTACTTACAAGAGCTTTATTACAAGTTTCAGCCGTATACCGAAACGATTTGACAGCGTACCTATTATAGCAAAGCAATTCATTTATACGAATGAATAATGAAATAAACTCTAAAACCAGCCTATTTCTTTGGCTCGGTTGCGCATGATGATTTAACCCAGGATTACGCTAATTCTTGATTAAATTATCATTCTGTCTCTGTCAACGTTAAATAAACTGACAGAGACAGAATCAAGTGCAAGCATAGCTACTATATACTACTACTACTACATACTATACTACTATGCTACTATATACTATAGGTTAGGTGCAACCAGAATTTAAAGTCTTTTCAATCGAATTAATTCTGGTGCTATGTTAGTTGTATTATACAATAGGCGGAATAATGCTCAAACATTCTCTACTAGTCAACCGCTGGTGAATGCTGAAAGTTTAATTGTGTTCTATACCTACATAATTTAAGAACCAATGATGGGGAAAATCGAAAACGTAGTAAATAATGATCTAAAAAAATACTAAGCAACTCTTTATTAATCACACTAGTAATCTGTTTAAGCACCTTAAAGCCTCTAGAAGTCTAATACATTATTGTATTAATAAGCTTTGTATATAACCGAATATGAATCGGCATGTATGTCTCAATCATTTTACGAGCTGGTGAAGGTGATCGCGTCTATTCAAAGTTGGCAATTCGCTAATTACAATTGCCGACGAGACGGCAGGGGTGTGAGCAGACTGACGCGCAGCGGTGCTCAAACTTTAACTACCTACATTAGTCAGACTTTATATTATAAGTACCTATAAACGAAAATGTTCTTGTCTAGAAGTTTTCTTAAGCTCGACTATAAAGGGCTAGATCTTTAGTGATCCACGACCAATAAATCATAACTGGGATCAGTAAATTGCAGATGTTATAGTGCGGGTTGTAAGCAATACGAGGTCGTCTCATAGTACTAATGGTAAGTGATCTTCAGTGATCGCAATAGCAAGTTTCACTATCGTTATAATGAGATGAAATCCAGATTAAGATCAAGATTGGCGGCATGTTGTTTGTAAATGTGGTACATCCGAGATATTCTGCTGCCAAGGAATTGCTCGTAACTTGTAATAAAGATAAACTCCATGTGTTGATAATAATTCTATTTCCTTAACATAACAATTATTTATACAATAATCAATGCTGTAAATATGCGCGGGATAATACAATACAATCAATATCGATCTAATGTCAAATTATCTATCTGACAGGTCTAGTGCTGACCATGCGTGCTAGTGTTGTCTACCATAGTAATGCTATAATCGATTGTCCGTCTAACACTTGGTTCATCGTTATCATCAATTTATGAGCTCTGGGCTCATGTCGGTGGAGCTTCATCCATAAAACCTCCCAATATAACGGAAGGGTGTGGTGGTTTGCCTTCCAGGCCGCAGTTTAAGAACCGGGGATTACTTGGTTGGAAATAGAAATTGGCTCTACTCTGTTCTTTTGTTAAACAGCCCTACCGTTTCGCCACTTTTTAGGAGACAAATGTCGGATTACCACGCAATACAGTTAACAAACTGTTCTGCAGCTGGTGACAAGGGTTTGAGAACAGCTATCGGCTGGTTGGTTGTTTGATATACGCCATACAGCGCTACAGGCAGACGTCTGACTGGGGATCGAAATGAAATAGGGGATCAGAATGAATGGGAAACAAAGCTCTCGAAGAATTTAATTTCAATGGCCCTTAGCGAGAGCCATGTTTGATGTTAGTACTGAAATAATGAGTTCTTAAGAGCTAAGACTACTTCAAGCTAAGTCGATCGACGAATAATGTATTTGGAATTATTATTAATATCGTAAGTCGGTAGCTATTTGTTACCATCTTGTTTAGAGGCAGGCAAAAGTTACCAATCCATTTTGAGATATTAATTTTAGTTGTTTAAGTTTGTGCTTTGATAAGCACATTTTACACAAAATTTGTCTGGGTCCCTATTTTTTTTAACGATTCCTCTACCTTTAATGGAGGCTATGATTTCATACAGATAATATTTAAATGGCGTTGGCCACTGACAGAGACGTATGGAAGGAATTGGGGGAGACCTTTGCCCAGCAGTGGGATGATATAGGTTAAATAAAAAAAAATAAAAACTATTTAAATGGAATGAAAAACATACCACTGCACGCACTGCACTGAGGCATCGGAGTATAACGCGATTGCATCTGCAACTGCAACAAACCACATGTTTGGATATTAGTTAGCTACCCAAATAACCCACGTAACCAATAAGTGAAATATGAGAAAACTAAGTCTTAAAAGTTTTCTTGTTCAGTTGTGCCATCATAAAACAGACACTTCATGCCGTCTGGAGGTTAAGGGATTGAGGTACGTTGATAGATGCTAGCGGGCACGTGATACTTTAGCACCACTGGGCGAAGGTTGGTCTCCGATGTGACACCAAAATTAGATACGGTTTTATAGATAATCATGCTACCTACCATGATTATCTATATGCTACCTACCATGATTATCTATAAGACCGTATCTATTTTTTTATTTTAGTGTGGACTTCATTCTATACAAAGACAGAAAACTAAAATCAAAGCAAAGATAATCACACAATCACTACATCAGCTAAGGTACACAGCGAAAGAATCAAATAAATGTTTAAACGATTAAACGTTTAAAACCTTCGCTATCTACAGTTAAGGGCCCGTATTCGTGCTCAAAGTTCTTAATATGCAGTGGACACATTTTTTTATTTCAAAATAGACTGCCAAAACTTTATTCGGTAAACAGTCAGATATAAGATGAGATATATGTAGGTGATTGAAAAGGCGTCTACCGCTAGCATAGCACAAAAGTCTGAAGTGTGACCAAGCTTTTTGTGTGCATCATAAAAGCTCTGGTGCACTTCAGGGGGTAATTTGTAGCTGTAAATTAAACAGATAGACAGGTAAAGTTAAAGCGGGTGAATGAAGATTTCACTTCATTCAGCTTATTTACAAAATATTGACATAACACTTTTTGTAATTGCACCTAGGTAGTAATAGTAGATTATAACTTCGTAAAAGAAAATCTAGGAGCTCCTTACCTGATGTGAGCGTTATAAAGGTCCATACATATACTAAGCTTACGCGTAAAAGAAGCAGTTGCAAAATTCAACAACAGGCCTGCCATTTGCCATGCGTTTGGCTGAGTGGTTTATGCATGCGCCCTAATAGCGTAAGAGACAGCGTTTGAACCGTCTGAAACAGTTGCTATTTACAAGTGCCATTTCTAAACTAATTTAGTGTCATAATAAGTTAACCAATCACCAAACAAAGTATGTTTGGTCATGATTATTCAATCAGGTAGAACTATCGGTACCGCTGGTTCCGGTAGAGTAATACGAGTGGGTACGCGAGGCGCGCTCTCACCGTGCAGCCGCGTCTGTTTGCAGTGTGGTGTGACCACGCTTGTGCTGTGTGAATTGCACTTTAGGGAAATATTTGACATAGTTGATTTTTATTTTTATAGTGTTTTGTCACTATACAAACTTAATTATATATAAATTGCACTTGTAAAAAGCAATCGTGACTCTGTGACAGACGAGGAATCGATCCCGGTGTCTTACGCTATCCAGGCCTATACCACTCGGCCACCGTCACATTTACAAACCGAAATTCGCTTTTCGATTTCTCGTCTGTCACAGAGTCACGGTTGCTTTTTACAAGTGCAATATATAACAGTTGGCATGTTAGTGAACACAAATAAACTAACTAAAATAATCATTTTTTTATTGTGCATACAGGCTGAATGCTTTACTTATGACTATTTTAGGACCTTAATATCATGCTAATAAACTTTCTGATTCGTATTCTGATTTTCTCATCTTTATGAGCCCGAGAGATATAGATAGATATGTACCCGCGCTCGGGACGCCTAAAGTCAAAGTTAGGGTTTATGAGTGTTTAAAAAATTGGTGCTGACATAAAGTAAATATTCATCTTTGACTGATGTTCTTCCCTTTGTGATCTGCCAAAAAAAATAATAATAATGTGTTGAGATATCTGAAGAAACAGTTTTAGTAAAAATACTGTTTAAAGTTAGCCTTAGTGTCTAACATCTAAGTAAATATGCATGTTCATCAAAGCGTATTGCACGAGTGACTACAAAAAAGGAAAATACAATTGAAAATGATCAAACGGACGTAGATTTAATAATCTCAGATGACGTGCTTCTCATTAGAAGGTAAGTGGATCTTTAAATGTAGGTCAACCTTAGAAAACACGGTGCGGAGAAGAAAGAAAATGGCGCCCGGAATCAGTATGCGGAAATCGTGAAGCCTGGTCACCCCAATACCCGGGGCTCTAGGATGGTGCATCAGTCGGTTGCCGGGGCAACCGCCGCCTCCACACAGTTATAGTTACCTGGTACTTCGCATCTGTAGCGTTTCCATTAGCCTGGGAATATCCGATGTCCCGTAATATGATGAGCAGACAGCCTTTGTACGCGCTTTTAGAACTTCATCTGTATGGAACTTTCAATAAAGCTACTGATAAAGGGAACATTACAATAGATTATGCCACGTTTGGCACTATTTTTTCTTAGACAAAAGGATGTAAACGTATACAGCTCTTAAGCGCTCTTTGTTCCCAGGTTACTTTGTGACACGTTGTTTACTTTCTAATGGAGTTTCTTCAATATGCTCGGAGAGCAGTGACGCTGATGGCGGATCAGATTTACCGTGTGGGTGCGCTGTATTTTCTGATATTAATTAAGGCAGTAAATTGCAAAATTTTGCTGTTCACATTCGGAGTATTTCTAGTATACTCTAGGACGCCTCGTCCTCTACATTAATATTCTTATTTACTAAACATTATGATCGCCTTTAATCGTCGGTCGTATGCACGGAACAAATAAAAATGCATGTATCAAAAATTAATAAAGAAGACGAAAGCGCACACGCCGAACGCTGGATACATGATGCATCTGTACCCACTTTGTTTTGTGGTTAGCACTCGTCTAGCTTCTTTGCATTTTACATTGTGTTGCTAAAGTTATCCAGGTGCTACCGCGAGCAGGAACTGAAAAGACTAGACCCAGACTGACACTTGAGCAACATTGTCGATTTACTGACGTGGAAGCACAAGTATAGTCACAAACATTAGTACTGTAGGCGCTAGAGTACAATTAGTAAAGGTACATACTACATAATACCTAATTATAAGACCAAAAAATAAAAACCTCTTTAAATGCAAATATGTAAATATATTTATATTTCTATCTCTATAATAGTAATGTATATGTATAACGGTGTCATATTAATTTCGTCCAAATCTACCTACTTACTAATAACCCTAGCACATTGAAAAAACATTTTGAGCGATAGCGCGGAAAATGAAGCTAAAAAAAACCGGTTAAATGCGTGTCGGACCCGCGCACTAAGGGTTCCGTGCCACCCTTAACTGAATTCAGGATCCACTTACTTTCACTTAACGAAAACATCACAATATATTGCGACAGCATTAATAACTTTGTTTTTCATAGTGTTTGTATGGAAGACAAAGTTATATTTGCGGTTGATAAAAATGTGCAATATCTCAAAAACTACTTGTTCAATCTCCTTCAAACCAATTTTCGTTGCAAGTTTTTGTTGAGGTCTACATCATATATTTTTTTCTAAATTTTCACTTTCTTAGTTCAAAAGTTAGATGGGGGGGGGGGGGGGACGCCCATTTTACCACTTTGGAAGCGTCTATTTCTCAAACCTTACACTTTTAGAAAAAATGGTTTTAGAAACCTCAACATCATTTTATAAGACTTATCCATAGACACACCACACACATAGGTTTGAGTAAAAAAAAATTTTTCGGTTTTGTTTCATGTATGGGCCCCCTTAAATATAATTTTTTCTTACTTTTTGTATCTGAATCGGAAAGCGGTGAACAAAATACACCTACCTACTAAGTTTTAGCTATGTGATGTTTATAGCTTCAGAATAAAGTGGCTGTGACATACGGACGGACAGACAGACAGACTTGACGAAACTGTAAGGGTTCCGTTTTTTGCCATTCGGCTACGGAACCCTAAAACCTGTATGGAGTAGTTAGTACAGCAGACCTACCTACACATTAAGATGGAAAGTATTATAGGCTATAGAGTAGAGTGTTATCGGGATTACTACCCTACTTAGAGTTATTTTTATATAATAGTCTATTTTTTGTAGGGACTCATCAGCGACTAGGTACACATGACTATAACATAGAATGTGGACCATTCCATTTCCACACGAATTTCATGTGCAAATCCACATAAATGCAGCTACGCGTTTCGGTCCATTTTTGAACGTTATTTGTCCACGTGGTCCCTGAAATTCAAATATGGCGGATGCCACGAGGCCTTTACCAGAGCGAGGCAAGTTTCATCATAAAAATGTGTTTGTTCAATATCATTGTTTATCTTTGCTTTAGGGATTATCCTATTTATAAAATAACTAAACGCCTACTTGCACGATCTCGGATTAGCTAAGCTCTCTGGGTTATTCATAATTCAGTCGCTGTCAGTATCTTCGAAGTAGACAAAGACAAAAAGAAGCTTTAACAATTTAACCTGGGGTTTAATGCCAACTATGGTCTGAGCTAGTGGGTTTAGTAGAATAGTGTTGATTTTTCTTTTTCTTTTTTTTTATAATTGTTCGACTACGGGAATGTCGAGCTCGCGGAGCTAGCGGTTTACTTCCGCGAACACATCAGTGTGTTCATTTTGGGGCTTTTATTGATTATGTATTATTGAACAGTTTGAGATTATTGACTACGTAGGTTATGAAGAATAGTGTTGGTTGGTATCTTTATCTTCTTTCATATTTTTTAATAGACGGCCGGTGTTAGACGACAGGGAAGATGTACAAATAGTGGTAGTTCGTGCATGGTTCTTTGCAAGTTTCCCTTTGTGCAGCCGCGGGGGGCAACACTCTATGCATTGGGGTAGGTCTGACTGCCGTCGCGACTGGCCTGTACCATGTCTGCTTCAATTACCAAATATATCTCGACCGATCGCTGGCTTCCGCGTACATCGACCGCTCTCCTTATGTCTGGGTCAGACTTGTTGGTGAAACTCGGCGATGGTTGACAAGGAATTAGGAAGTGTGGTAATAGATGCAGGTGATGACGCATGCTAGTGCAGTGCAGCCGAAATGACCGGGGTTCGGCAAAACAAACGCGCTAGTTACGCCGGTCGATAGCCGACTACCTAATGTACTTTTAGGTATTCTTCCGCGTGCTCGGTTATTGCTTTTATTAATATCGATTAGGTAGAACGGGATATCTAGGTTTTTAGTTTGGATCGTTTTAATTACGTGACGCAGCTAGCTAGCTAGCAATATTTAGATTTTGAGGTAGTTTAAATATATATTTGACAATGGTCAACGCTCTTACAGTTTAGCTAAAATAAAGACAATTTTTGCCATGACGGATGTTTATCAACATAATTTTGACATTAGGTTGTTTACGCGACCGCCGCGAACGTTCAATGGTTAAATGTCGTTACCAGCAGTTAATCTGTTCAGTTAGCCCAAATGCTAGTCTTTACTTATCTCGTACAGAAAATTTAATTAAAATAACATTTATTATTTAACAACGTAGCAGTCTCTTTTTGAAATCATAAAATTAGGCGATCGTGTCATGCGTTTTATTTTAAAGGTAAGAGACAAATCAGCGATTAAAAAGGGTCATTGCCACGGCACCCGTTGTCATCTTCCTGCATAACCCCAAGGTTTCACTGACAAAGACTTCATGAAATACTTTTAGCATTAAGTCCACTTATGAACACTAAACTGCAATAATTTCATTAAACAAATAAATAGATCTTATATAATGAAAGTACTTTATTTGACACTTGTGTACATAGACATGCATATTATAAGTAAATATTGGATAATAAAATAGAATCATACAAATAAATTAATATAATAACAATTTATAAATAAGGACAATAACAAGAATAATTAAAAGTAGGAACATAATGTGTCAAACAGGTTATAGCTTAATATTTCAGTTAGTGAGGTGAAGCCTTGACTTTCACGTACGAGAAAGTATATAGTCATAAGGCAGGTTCTTGGTACAGGGGCTGATATACGAGGAGGTAGGGTGTGTGCACTAATGCATGTGCACTATCACTGCAGCGAGTGCAGTAGACACGTACTGCAGCGTGCCGTCTAGTCTAGCCGCGGCTTCGATCCCGCGCCCCTTCGTTATGCTTAATGGCACCATCTATTACTCTGCTAAGATAAGATGCCACTTTATTAGCTGTGAAGCTATAATGAATATTGTGGCTAACTTTTTTATAGTTTTGCTAACATTCTATTTTGATTAAAAAAATAAGTTTTGAATATTTTGCACTGATGAATCGTAACAGGCAGGCAACATCTACAGCTACTAGGATATCAGCAAGGGCTTGGAAATGCTGTCAGTTGTTTGTCATAATAAAAAAATAACAATGAATTCGATGCCAAATTGATAATGCTCATACTTATACACTACGTTTTCCTCTGTTAGGCATGTAGCAATTCGTAGTACATTCGTAGCACCGTAGTCGCAGCCCTGTAGCCGTAGTCGCGTAGCATTGTCTATTCCTTCTATTCGAGATTAGCTCTTTACCATCACAAATGTATTTTTGAAAGTCTGTATAATACTTAAATTAATGAAATTCCCAAAAATATAAAACATGTATGTACTTGGAAATGTACAAAATATCGCATCATTATCTATGAAGTGTTCAAAAGTCAATCGGGTAAGTAACTTCTGAAATCGAAACTTTCATCAAAACATATGGCGCTTATTATTTGTAACTACATACTTCAACTTATGTCCCCAAAAGATATTGCTACGAAACAAAGAAAGGATTACAGACATTTTCAAAGTAAAATGAATAAGAGCTCACAAAGCCCAGCCATACGCTCATATCACCTTCCACTCTCAACTCGACTAATCTCATAACCCTGGTCTCTCAATTTTTCAGGCAAAGAGTACAAAACCTATCCCAACCGATAGGCTAGTGTTATAGCCGTAGCTGTGTGAGCCGTCTGGCTGGTTTCGATCTGCACTGTACATACGAACAAGCTATGCTATGCTATGCTATGTGCGCGGTGCATTTGTGCATCACGCGGCTTTGTAAAAGGGTTTTGATTTTTCATGAGCCGTATTCGAGCTTATGTGGGGAGCGGCAAATTGTAACATTGACAGGCAGACTTCTGTTTGTTCGTTTGGGTTTGGTTTGAAAATGTTTTGTTTATGTAATCAGTTAATATTTTAGGTAACACCGAAAACAGGTATTTGTTAAAATAACCTCTTGTTCAGGCGTAACAGTAAAGGCGTTATTGGATTACACCTACCCATTTTCATTACATAAATAAGTTATCTAACAATGTACGTCTTATCTGTGGGTAGAAAAAGTTTAACCTTCATTTTGAATATTGATTTTGAGTATGATTTAGAAATGAAAACTTATTCACGGTCAGTTTCATAATTTCATAACAATGTATGGTTACTGTTGTCTGTCCTTGCTTCATACAAAATTACATTCCATATTTGAATTGATCGTTGGTTAATGCTTATTTGTTGATGGTGAAACAGGCACTTAGTATTTTAAAATATTATTTTTTATGACGTATTTCCTCTACCCAGTAGTTGTCTGGAAGAGATCACTTGCAGCGATAAGACCGCTTGAGTCTGTTATTTATGCAAGCAAAAATACCTTTCTGTGTATAGTGTCTTTTGAATTAATCTTTATATTTTTAGCTGTCGTTACATAACAGTCGCTGTAAGATGACATTTAAAAATATTATTCAGTCTTATACCTGTACAAAGCTGTGTGTAAGTAGGGCTCGCTTCCTGTCTGGGCGGGCGGCGGCTTCGATCCGCCCGCCCAGCGCAACTGCAGCTGCAACGGTGCACATTGCACTCAGCCAGCATGGCGGGCTTTTACTCGTTTTGCAGTGGAAGCTAGTTTTAATAAATGTAAACGAAACTTGGTCACAATTGTCTAAACATGTTTTAAGATAAGATAACTCTTTATTGCACATCAAATAGGTTAATTACGAATTCGTTTAGAGGAAATGTACAATTTAGGCGGCCTTATCGCTATAAGTGATCTCTTCCAAACAACCTTTTGGTAAAAAAAATAATGAGTTCATAGGAATTTTGAATAAGATTTTTGAATTGTTTTGTGAAGATAAGATGTAGTGTGTATTTAAAATAACAAAATACAACCTAAACATGAAATAATGGATATGTTTCTAACTGACTTAAATAAAAAGGATATTATTGAGTAAGTTAAGTTATTAGAATTAGGTCAGGAAGAGTATTATTTGTTTTAGCCTGCCCAGGGGATGTGAGCTTTTCTTCCATTAATCGATCTTGGAGATCGTTTAATAACTAACTACGTAACTTTTCAATCACTGCACAAATATAAACTTATAGAAATATAAAATGATTGGCAATATCGTCAATACTCTATTGAGTATGTATTTATAGGGGAGACATATAAATAAACTACACTAGGATCTAACTAACTACATATAAATAAACGCTAGGGAAAGGGTGGCTGGCTCGTTTCAAGTCTATAGACCTACTACTGTGGCCAATGCCTGAACTTTCGAATACAGTCTTCCTACTCACAGAACCCCGCAACCCTATATGAGCGAGAGAGATGCCGAGGAACATAAGAGTTAAGAGTAGGGCTCTGAGTGCAACTTGAGTGCTTTTAAGTTGCAAGATCACTGATAAGGATTGATAACGTTTCGTCAGCCCTTATCAGCGATCGCGTCTCGTTATTCGTAATCAGTTCACAGTAAAATGAGCTGAACGGATTGTTTCATAGGCTTTGTAAAATACGCTCAAGGGTGACTGCCGATCAATATGATAGAAAATGTTCAATTAAAAAAATTCAAGAACTCTTAATAAATACTCAACAAAACGAAAAGAAATAACGTTCCCCTTGATCCTCATCGAAATGGGGTACTTACTACTGTCACTAAACGTGATGAAATGTGAATTATTTCACGAGAAAATCCGCCATCCATAAGCCCAAAAGAAGTTACCTACTGAAAAATTACATCGCACACTCGTGAGGGACTGAGGGTAATCAAATGCAACTTTTTCACTGTCTGCGCGAGCAAAAACCAATATGGCCGGCGATTTTTTAGCCCCCAAATAAATGCAGGTGCAAATCTGCTTGCGACAGACGCGTTGAATTATACAAGCGACGCCGGGCGCGGCTAGCTATGAGGGAGTATAGCTGATGTTTATTTAAAGGCTGGTACTTGTCCTATTGCTATTCATGACGTTATTTACCTTCAATTTAGTTGGGTTGTTTAGTCTTTACAAAGCGATGGACGCTGGAGGAACGAGAAATGAGTTTTGTGGAAAATTTTGACAACCTGAATTATAGAAAGGGGTTTTACCTCTTTGATATGCGGAATAGCACAATAAAAACTGTTTATTTATTAACAACTAACAAGAAAAACATAAAACTAACTAATTAACTGTGTATTGTAGGTAATCTTAAGTCTATCTTTAAGGTTAGTATATTTGCTTATTTCTTTTCGTGGAATAAAACAGTAAATTATACAGTTTATTGTTTATACCGTATCCTGTGCCACAGAAGATATAATAAGTACTACGCTTAAAAGAAGTGCGATTGATTTTGTGGCCGGTTGGTCTTTAATTGAAGGGTGTGTAGTCTGCCAATTTTAGTCTATGGCAGTCTATCCTTTTTGACTGTCTACTACGCTAATGGCCAACTGGCTGCAGCCAGCTTGTACATGCAGGTTGCTGCATGGCATGGGAATATACAATAGAGTACGTATGCCTCATACATACTTATATATTGGTTTTCTAACCTTCTTTCATGGTTATGGTGAGAAAGTTTTACAAAACCTGCTAAACCACTTTTGGAAGTCCAAAACTACTAAGCGACAGAGGTATTTAGTTTAATACATAAATATATGCCTATTTTCTGATACCTAATCTACCTAGATTTATACTTTTCATATTGGTTAAGGCATTGTTTTTTCAAAACACGCATAATCGCAAATATTCAACCGCTGTTAGTTATCGATTGGGACTTAGAAGCTACATAATCATAATCAAAGCTAACTCCCCAACTTTTATGTAAGAAAAACAAAACTCCTCTATTTGAAGCTGGTTAAAAAGAAGGGTACGAAAGCACATTTGCTTTGTAAATTAGCTATCATGACGCCATATTTCATGCGCCCCATTTCTCAAACCTCAGTTATAAACCATTAAACAAAATTTTCCAATTGTGTCCATTATTTCGCCACTAATCTGGAGAGCGTTAAATCAGTAGCGAGTAGAAACCCGGAGGGTGGCAACACTGCAAATTGCCGCTACCCGCTGCGATCCCGCGGTGCGGATCAGAAACCAAGCGTTGGCAACACTGAGATTTACCTATGCGTGAGTATGATCTGTGCTCTAAGCGTATAACTATTTGGTAATTTTGCAACATGAGGTGAAGGGCACGGAAGAGACGAAGATGGATGAATATAGAGGACGCCTATGTCCTAAAAAGGATGACTTAAAGGCTGCGATGGATGGATAGATGGATGGATTATACGTATCTATCGTTTTCACTGCATCCAATGTCTGCATGACCTAGCCTAGGTAAGTTTTTGAATGAAAAAAAATGCTTTTAGCAAAAAAGTACTTTTTTTTGTAAAATTTACACGCACTAGGTAAAGTGTAGAGTTTGTATAACCTGCAAGATTCGTGAATGTTAATAATTTATTTTTAACATAATGATTCTATAAAGCTGTGTGTACCACAATCTCACTATATAAATCTATACCTCACCAGTGCTTAAGAACAAACAATTAAATATAATTAGTTATTTCATGGTATTTGAAGAGATTAAGCCTGATATCTTGCACGTGCCTCTTAAAGTTGTTTTTCCGATAACGATATTTTCCTCGTTTTAATCCGGCGTATCATAAGCAGCCTAATTGTAGGAGGTTGCTAAAGAGGCTGCTCGCTCTTATGAAAATACTTTTATTTGAAAATCTGTGATCGAGAACGAGTGACAATTAATTGGGATTGGGTTTCCATTGGTCTATAACCCTGTTTAAAAAAAAGAGTGAACAGGCTTCTTCTGGGTGAGCTCGCTTCATCTTCGTCCCTGTGTATGCCTTTGGTATAGTCTAGAGTTTGTCCAGTTTGCTAAAAGGAAATGAAAGCTCTAGGATCTAACTAACCAGACTGGGTTTTTATAGCGCACTAGGTACCAACGCTTTATTTTTGCAGCTAAAATAACATAAATGTTCAGTTGTCAGCAGAAGCCTGTGTAATGACTTGCAAAGCATAGATCTGACTCTATCTGCATTATACACGATCAATCGTACACAGATATCCTTTAAAGTTAGCATAGCACTAATTTTCCCGAGTATATGAGTAAGTAACTAGGTGCCATATTGCATAAGGCAGATATAAAAATCCAATATAATAACGTCGTGTAATAGAAAAGTTTCTAAATACGGCGGCAAGGCGGGGTGCAGAAGGTGGGCGGTTGCCATGGCGACCAGCGGTTGCAGGAAACTGCACAATCGATGTTGCCAGACGCTCGGCTGCCTGTGGATCAATGTGTCTCTAGTACTACGCCCGGGCCCGGGAAACCTACCTTGCTCTACGCCTGTGTGCACTGCGTATTGCCTTCTCTGTCGCGCGACGCCCGCTTTTATAAGACCTCCGGACACACGCAAGAACCCTCCTACAACCCTTGACTCATCATAGCTTCAGACAAGCAGGGGAGGTCTAGTTACTCTGGACGTTGGATGGTGTGCGTGAGTTTCCCCGGGCGTTTTCTCAGTGTGCGTCGGTTGTGTCAGTGTTACGTGAGTCGCGTTCCATTTTCGAACGTCGGGAAACTTGTGAATCGGTTATCTGTGTGCCGGCTGGCTGTGGTGCGTCCGCCATTGTGTATGTTTTGTTATTATCGCTCTCAAACTGTTCAGCGCTATGCACGCCGCCCGGGCAGACAATGCGGACGTCGGACCTGGTTTTTTACAGAAAACATACCCATAAAAAACCTCGGCTCGAATAATTTATTATTTGTTACGTTAAATACAGATTGCTGAAATTACGTGACTCCGAAGGATCCCTCAAAGGATTACGGTGTTCTGTAAACAGGGGGAGAAATATTCCCAAAAAGTAGCAGCAGCACGATCAAATATGAGCTTTATTAGCCGCATCATTGAGTCAGTTTAGCCGTGTGGCTTTGCGTCGGGGGAAGTGGTATTGACAACATTTTGATGACTGGCAAAATGTTAAATATTTAGAGAGCGTTTTGTAATAAATGGGTATCATATTTTTTTTTTAACCGTGCAGAGATTCTGCGGCGGCTGAATGGGCCGACAACTTTTGTGCGTGCCATTGTGGTGGTATTTGCTTAATTTTGTAATCATTAAATTGATGAGGGAAAGTTTCAGTCACGGTGTTTATTGTGTACTTTACTGATTTTCTGTAGGATCAAGACTTATGGGGATTCCTCGTAAGGAATTTCATCTCATTGTTTGATATACAAATGAAAACAGGAATAATAAATATTATTATTATTATGAATTGGTAAATTAACATTAGATTTTATAATTATTGCATATATTTTATTGGTAGAATAAATGCATTTAATCGAAATAAAAGTTTAATAGAAAAAAAGTCATTTATTTTTGCATATAGACCCACTTATACTTATAAAATGAGGCATGCAAATTCTGGTGCAGACCGTGCAGATAAGCTAAGCTTTAAACAAAATATGTCCTTCAATAACTATTAATTTAGTGTAACCCTAAGAATCCCAATCGAATCGAAATTTTATAATGTTTTAAACTTGTTTTGGTTTGTTTGCTCTCAACTCCTAAGTCGAATATGGAACGAGCTCGCCCAGAAGAAGCCTGTTCTCTCCTACTTTAAATATATTCAAATTGTAATTAAACACCGACGCGGGCAGCGAGTTCCACTGCTTTGCCGTGCGCATTGTTGATGAGAAGCGCTTAGTTTTTTATCTTAGTACTTGTTGCAAAAATAAAAAATATTAAAAAAAGAAAGAAAGCGTTGGTGTGACGATTTGGTTAGTTTTGCTAAGGATTGGGAGTCGTTGGCCATGCATAGAGATAGGTGGAAGAGCTTGGAGGAGACCTTTGCCCAGCTGTGGGATGATATAGGTTAAAAAATACAAAAGGTGGACTACTGCATTGAATCCTGGAAGTAGGGTTATTGTTTCACTGCCACTGCTTATGTATGTCTTCTGAAATCTGAGACTGTGGGTAGTTTCAGGCGATTGCTTGCAGCACTCGACTCTGTTCAAGCGAAAATTAAACATCAACTTAAATCTGCTTGTAATACCCTACTTCGAAGATAGCGTGGGTGGTTCTAGTTCGTGTACTTAAAAAACGTAATTAGTTACTTAAATAGCTTATATTTGTGGGAAATTTTGTAATTTACTATACCCAATGTATTAAACTAGACGTTAGTAATAATACTGTATGTGCTGTTGATTTTCTCAATTAATAAAAAAATATAACTTGAGAAAGAGTCGACCGATTTGAATGATTTTAAAAATCAAAATTTATGGCGTAGGTCGAGACCGATTAATACGAAGATTTTTGGGTACTATGATAAAAACGAATTGCTGTATTTCGCAATTTATACACACAAAATCTAAAAAAAAACAACTCCTTTTGAATACAAGATATTGCTTCACCCGAACGGTCTCTTCTTGAAATTAATTGGAGCGAAAGACCGAAAATTTTACATACTTATAACCTCCACATTATTCTATTTGTAACTTTGTTGTATATTATTTTGTAGTGCGTTTTATTAAAAGCAGTTTAAGTACGGAAAAGTTATAATACAATAAACGAATAATTTATAACTGCTAAATGTCATGTTCTAACACTATACCCGGCTGTATTCAAAATAGAGGCTAACGTACACGCGCCTAATTAGCACCGTAAGCATTAAAAGCTCCTAAGGGATTGTTAAAGACATAGCCATAGGATGACGGGAATACTGGATGTGACAACAATTCAACTACAAATTTCACGGCGTACTACAGGGCTTAGATTTAGGGCATAGGGATAGGGCATTTTCTTAAAACTGGGTGACGTGTGTGTCCAATTTTGGGGAGCTTAATGACACCTGACTTTACAAACAGTAGAAGAAATAAAGCAAATCTACGCATTTACCACTGGTCTGGAACATTTCCTACTGCTGAATGATAAAAACTCTCAATGAACACTATGTCACCATTAAAACGAAAACGAAAGCTCTGCGAGTCCAACATACCCATAGTTGAAACTATCTAGTTACTGAATATATCCAAACTGTACAATTACCTACTCATGATAACGCTAAAAACTAAGTATTAACACGTTCCGGGACACTACTCCAGACACAATAGATGTTTTATTGTTTTCACGCCTGTAGGCGGGCACTGTCCCGGAACGTGTTAAACAAGCCTTTGAACACTTTAGAATTTGTATTGAGCTATTATATATTATAACATTTTTTTACATCTTGTATGTGTTAAAAAAAGTTCGAGCCAAATACAAGGGTTGTCAATCGACTATGGAATACAGGAAAAATATAAAAAAATATATTAAAAAAAAAATAAAAAAAAACAAGATTTTTTCCTGTTTTCTACTCGACTCTTAACCACCCCCTTGAATTTGGCTCCTATTTTTTTACATCCTGTATAAGAAAGAATAAGAGTATTTACAAGATAAAATGTTCACGGATTCGTAAAATTGTATACAAGGTGTAAAAAAGTACAAGCCAAATTCAAGGGGGTGGTTAAGAGTCACGTTGAGAAAACAGGAAAATTAAAAAAAAAATACAAAATTTTCATGTTTCTTTTTAATATTTTTCCTGTATTCTATTCTCGATTGACAACAACCCTACGATTTTGGCTCGTATTTTTTTACACCCTGTATGGTTACGTAATTTTTATTCCCATTATCAGCACTCCTTTAATAGTCCTTCTTTAGATCTGGCAGTTCTGGATTGTCGTTGAGTCAATATCTATCTTCATCAGTGCTTTAGTGCAGTGCAGTAGTTACTACTACGTAGTAACTACTAAGCTATATGCCAAGCAAAAAATGTGTCGCAAAAACGACGACAAGATTGTGACGTTTACTTTGAAAATTTGAATTTCGAATCATGATTTGTACTACGAGTTGATGACCGGGCCATCAATTTAGGGAGCACAAAATTTGTTCGTGATGTCAGTTCCATACGCTAGTAATAGTAGTTCAATGATCTTCATACTAACCATACGTTACGCAATTGATAATGCCTATTCCAGTATGGTTCTTTAACTGTGTCGAAGGCGTGGCAGTGAATAGAATGCGTGCACTCCGGTCATACTGCCGCCTGACCGTCCTGATGACGCCGCGGCATGTCATGTTCGAATTCAGTTGTGATAGGTATTTAAAATAAATAAATAAAAATTATTTATTTCGGACAGTTAAAAATCCATAGACGGGTTAGTATCATTGAGAAAAAATATGCCTTACAAACTATAGTTATATAAATCTACGTGTGCCGAGTTTAAAAAAAAACACAAAAAATAGAATATCCTGAATATAAAATTTAGGGAGGCAAGTTATTATTACTTACCGAAAAAAGGAGGTTCTCATTATCAACTGTGTGTTCTTTTTTCGTAGAAAACGCCAGATGTGCACAGATTTTATATTATGCGCGGCTATGTAAATATATAGATCATGGCGGTCGAAGATTCCCTTATAGTGTGATCTCCGTTAAAGTGATATCGTAAGCATAACTCGAATGTGTATCCCGCATGAAACCGCATCTAAAAAAACCTCTAATAGGCTTCAAAGATATGGTTATACTCTAAATAAAACGAATGACAATGCCGGTGATCCATTTCACGTAAGTTATTGAAACCCTGTTTAGGAATACGCCTTCGCTGTATTCAAGCGATTACAAAAAAAAAAATTGGTTACCGCGTTGCATTTAAATAGTCGTAGGTATGTAGTATTAAGTCCGCTAATTGTACAATTCACAGTGCAATAAAGTTTAAATAAATAAATAGTATGGTGAATCAAACTTTTTTTATTTTTATTTAAAATCTTTATTCCACAAATGACAGTGTACAAAAGGTGGACTTAATGCTTAAACCATCCTTTCCCAGTGATATCTTTAGGTAAACCAGTTTTTTTTGTCAGTGAGATGCGTAGAAAATGATTCAGAGAGGGTTTAACGCTCTATGCGCATGTGTCATAGGTCACATGACTCATTCAGTCATAACTCCTGCGCGATTTTCGCAGTCAGCTAAAAACCCATTACTATAGGGGTGCTATGATATATCGCACCATACACATTTAGAAGAAAGCACTTAATTTGATGTCATTTCCATTTAAAATTGCTGCGACAAACGCTCTTTTAGAAACAATATGTAAAGAACACAGCTCTTTATGCTTTGTATAAAATCTCATAAAAGTTTCAAAAATGGACCTCTAGAAATTCATTATCGTAAAAGTCATAAAATTCATTTATTTCTGCATACAGACCCACTCATACTCGTGCCAATATAAACCCTACCACTACTTCGGGATTTGTGTAATGTAATGTAAAAAACCATTCTGTAGCTGTTATTGTTAATGAAAGACAGTAAGGGCTAGTGATAGGGTGGTGATCTCACTTTAGTTACGGAACCCTAAAACTGTTTTCAATTGGCAATGTCAAGAACATGTGACTACCGGAGGCCTAGAGGTCGTTCGCCGGTCGTTAGAGGTTGTTAGTGCTCTCCCCCGGCAGCGGATATAGACAGACGAACGTCTGCCTCTTTATTTGAAAGATATTTTATCACCCCGGAGTTTAAATCATGGAAACAAATCGTAAAGCTTAGGGGATGACTGTATTGACTGGATAAAGTTGCTTTCATTTTATTTTATTTTGTCTTTTGGTGATCATCATGTTTTAGAGATATCTCGGTGTGTTGATGAATATTCTTCTTAAATAAGATAAGATAAGATATATTTATTTATCTAAACATGAGTACAGTACATAGTTTTTACTAACACAGTATAGTATAGTAGTAGTATTCCATAACATAATAATTTTACTTTAATATTCAATGGAGTTAAGTATGCGCGGGATAACTATCCAATCAATATCGATCAGGAGGTCGATTCTTGCATGATCGAACTTATTTTGTGTGGTAATTCGATTACGAGTATCACTGTTTTACCAAAAAAACAAGTAATATGTCCACTTAAAAACCGCACGAAAGAAATCAAAATGCATATAAATCGTGACCCGAATAAAGCAATAACTGCATCTTCTTTGATAAAGCATATTCGATCGGTGAACTTTTTTCGTATACGAACTGCGCGTGAATTGGCCTCCTGATGTCAAACACGATCAGCAGCTCTAGTGTTGCCTACCATAGTAATAATCGATTATCCGTCTAACAGATGACTGTCATGTCTGGTTTCTAAGACGTAATGGTGGGAACTACATGTATAATGGGTTAGTGGGAAATAGGATAGAGTACCATACCATACAATCGCTTGGACCACACTTTAATTTTCTTTTACTACACTCTATCTGATGGCATACTCCTACATAGTTTAGCATTTCAGTGTTCATATTTAGGTAGGAAAAGTATACAAGATTTAAAAAGAGAAGCCAATCGTTTTTGACAACGAAATCGCAACAAAACATTGCAAGCCATATAGACGTCCATAACAAGAAGCAGTGTTTCAACCGTTTCGTTTCTAAATATTTATAAAAAATAATATTTGAATAGATCTCAGTTTCCTCATTCAACATAGTCACGTATATCCCCAAACAAGCAAACCAGCGAGTGTTTCCCGCCTTGTGTAGAGTTCTCCGGTCAGACGCGAGAGGTCGCTCTCGTCGCCGATCCCCGCCCGCCCGGGGCGTTTCCATTGACAGATGCGGTTTCTCATTTTAGAAGTGCCCGAGAATTTTCTCGTGTCTTGATTGTTTTTTATGTATAAATATTGCTTTGCCGCCATCCATCGTCTTCATAAATATAATAACAAAAAGAAATATTCGCTGAAAACTTATCTTATGGTTATTCAATTTTATACGTATGAGATGTTAAATACATAATAAGAAGTTCTGATTGCACTATATCCACCTTGTCACTGCAATGTGGCCTACATTGACATAAAAAATCTGTACTTTCCCTTATATTACATTTGTCTCGTTAAGTCCTCTATAGATCACACTTCAAAACTTCATCAACTTCAAGACTCCTTCGTCAAAATTCTCATTCAAGAAGTCAATTCGTGAGCTTTTTCTCAGTGAGACGTACCACGTGATGCTTAAAAGTCTCTTTATTTCCCCTTTAATCCCTGTTAATTTATGTATGGATAAAGTTATGTATTCATGAATGTTTATTTTTAAGTATTTATGTAGGTATATTAGTAGTATAAAATTAATTTGTTGCTTTTTTGTTTTTTATTTTCTGCCACCTCAATCGTTTCTGCCTCACCCAATGGTTGACTGGTAGATAATGCTTTTAGCATTAAGTCCGCCATTCGTACTTTATTTTGTCTGTGCAATAAAGAATAAAATAAAATAAATAAAAACTAAAAGTTAATTTGATTGTTTATGTAAGTACCCTGTATAAATAATTATAATCCAATATAAATAAAGTTTTTTTTTATAGGGACTACAAACAAATGTGTTACAAAAATTATTATGATCTATAATTTGTATAAACTTATAATCTATAATTGGTAACACATCCCACCACGTAATCCACGGGTAAGTTTACAAAATTAATCAAACGTAAACGAGGTAAAATGCGTGCCAATAGAAAAAAATACATTCATAAAGCTGCTATGCTTAAAGAATTAAGTCACAGTAACATTCCTTTTAATGAAGCTCGCTTGCCTGCATTAGTTTTGCAGACGTTGGCATAAAAGGACCTGTGTCTGCGCGTGCTTCTGAGCTTCTCAAGTTGCAGTAACAAAAGTATTTTTTTATAACATCATCATAGCATCATAATTTTACGATATGTATAAGTTACGTACATATCAAGAGATGAAACCCGGACCAAAAGTATCATTATTATTACTTTTTAAATATGTAGGTTTATTGCTTGTCTTGATCTAATAAAATAAATTTAGAAATAACAAAAGCTTCTTAAAAATATAAATTGCACTTGTAAAAAGACAACTGTGAACCTGTGACATACGAGGAAACGACGAAACGACGACGTGAAAGACGAGCTTCTTAAAGTACAATTTCAGTTTTGTGCCTTAAAGAGTTAAGTCAATATTTTAAAGTGATTAATTAACAGTAAAACTGTCTATCATGTAAGCATGCTCATCCACACTGTAATAAGTTACAGCGTGGATACTGTAGACAGATATTATTTATTTTGTTAACGTATCACGTATGTATTATAATTATGAGTAAGTTTCCGTATATTTCACGTAGTATAATGGAAAGGTTCAACCGTGACGTCACGGTGACGACTTCACTCTGCCGCTAACACTTTGGGGTTGCGGCTTTTGACCTACGACCCCAACTGGATCTCTGTCTACCCGCACCATTCCTTGCCAACTTCCTAAAGTTTACCTAACTTCAGAGTATACCGCGCGATGTATATCATAGAATAGTAGTTGGTTGTTGTACATACAAGATGGTCGACTTAGAGATGACCGGAGGGTCTCAGGCAGTTGTCACATCGTTTGGTATTGCCCCAGATTGTTGGATCAGCTTTACTACAAGCCACTTGTGCACTGTCTGTGCACTACTGTAGTACTGTATAGACTGAGACAGAAATATGTGGACTTTGGACCGAAATTATACTTGGAGGGAGGTTGCATTCTAAGAATGCAAGTGTAATACTAAAACTTTCAGACTACTTCTTTTACATTGTAAACAGAAGAAAACATTAAGTTTGTTGCGCCACTACATTATCTTTTGGTTCTTTTACAAATACTCCTTCGCCTAATTATACTGTTACCTCAGCTATTTGCCAGCCGAATCCAGCCACGTAAACAATAGATTTTTGGTAAATAACGAGGTGAGAGATATAGTAAACACAAATAATACTTACTGAACGGACGACAGCACGTCTAGCAAAACACTGCGGAATCTTATGCTGTAGGGATAAGCGATATTTTTCAACAAAAATGTATAGTCCGATGTGTTGGCGACTGTATATTGCATAGACTAGACTAGACTACATATTGCATAGAACTACGATTACTAGCGTTTCATACTATCCTGAAACCATGAACAAATCTTGTGTCAAATGAATTAACGCCACAACATGTCATTATCAAATTATGTAAACGGTTTCATATTTGACATTCGATTTTCAAGGAATACGACACAATATTGCCGTCGTATTTGCGACACATTTTTGCTTGGCATAGCTTTTCAATACGTATTGATAACAACTTACTGAAATATTGCTTTAATTACTCGAAAAATGTATTCAATAGTGACCTTCCAGCTTCTCAGCTTAAAAATTAATAACATATTTTACAAACTGTTAACATGTGTCGGTATCTTGACGGTAATCTACCTTAATAAGGTCCTTCACTCTGTCTGTATGTTGAGGGTCACTAGTGTCAAAGCAAGACGCTCACATTCAGTTACAAACGTTTGAATGAGAAGAGGTTCTTGAGTATAGTCACAGAAGACATAATAGCACTACGTATAGTATTCACTCTGATATGCATCAGAGAATAGGATGTCTTCTAGAGGACATAAGACGAATAAATCAAAGCTTAACTAAGCAGGCAGTGGGAATTATGGTTCATCGCAATAACTGTCCAAAACATCTTAAAAATAGATAGCCATTTTCGGGAATCGTTGTTATGGCGATGCCAAGGTCGGCTCGAACTGAAGATTTTTATTTTTTTCAGACAAAATCGGCACATGACACGCAATACAACACCGAGCCATGGCGTCCTAGTTATGTAGTGCTGAACTCACTGACACGACAGCACTTTATTTTTTCTAGAAAAAATAAATAGTAACAAACTTACGCTGCCAGATCTTTGTTTACTTAGCACAGTTTAGCTAACTTACTAGACGTTTAGGCTAAAGTAGGAGTAAATAGGACCTGTAATAGCCGCTTCTCATTTAAATTATAGATAGTACCCCTAGCCGATTTCGACTTCGGTGGCCAGTCACAACGACTAACCGACTGCGCGGGACATATTATAGTGCACAAGTGTGTGCGCAAACATAGGTGCACTCTCTATTCCTTTCACTCTCATAGCCCGATGGGACAGCAATCTGACACGACAGAGAGATCAGGCGCAGGACCAACGGCTTTACGTGCTTTCCGAGGCACGGGGGTGAAACACCGCCAACTTCCAAACTCCGGGCTACCCTAAGAATTTCTCAACAGAAAAACCCATTATACAGGTATAGGTTATATGCCTGGGTTTTTCGGCCCGACCCGGGAATCGAACTCGGGACCTCTGGCGTCGCTTTAAACTGCGACCCCCTTACCGCTGCGCCACCGAGGCAGCTAACCACCATATACTAATATTATAAAGCAGAAGAGTTTGTTTGTTTGAACGCACTAATCTCAGGAACTACTAGACCGCTTTGTTTTTTTTTTGTAGAATAGCTGATTTATCGAGGAAGGCTGTAAAACATCACACTGCGAAGGAAGTCAACTAAAACACGCGGACGCAGTCGCACGTAGGGGACTGCTAGTCATACCTACACATATACACATAGATGCCGTAGCCAAAGCAACAATTTTATATCAATAAGAAGTTTAAAAGAGTCGAAATGAAACCTTCGCTAAATCACGAGGTCAATATTCAATTTCGCAAGTAAAGTTACTTCGATATCGTTTCGTTACGAAGGGATGTTACTGTGTAAGCGGCGCTTCTAGATTGATTACTTCTCATTGATGATAAGATATTGTAAAAATATGACACTCCTAAGAAACTAAAATAAATAAAATAACCTTTATTTCAGGCATCTTGGCAATAAATTACACCTAAACTAAACATGTTGGAATGAACCTTCTCTGCTGGTAACATTGAGACTGCACAAAAGAAGGGTTGAGTTTGTATAAGCTGTACGAGTCATTACAATAAAGTAATTTTCACAGTTGAAACTCTGTTTTCGTCAATCATTAGAGACACTACAACCTTTTTTTCTTCACATATTTTTTTTAATAGATAATAGCGTGTACTACAACGGATTAGATTCGGATGTAGTACACATCACGTCTAGGTAGAAGAGCACCGAATTCGATTTCACTAGATGTGTTTGCCTGCAATAACATCCTTTATTTTTAACCCTTACTCACAGCTACATCATAATTAGTCTCCATACCCCTTGGTCATATTGCCCCTTGACCTTAGCTTGAGAGCGATTTAAGCTATAATGAAGCCGCTCGGAGAATGCTATTCTGACGATTTAAATTTTGTCAGAAAATTTATAGATAAAATGGTCAAAATCAGGAAGTTTGAAATTCTTTCCATTCATTTTTGACAAAATTAAAATAGGGCAAGAGAATGATGACTATAATTTTACTTTATGACACATCTAGTTAAGGTTAAAACTTAGTTTGTTAGGTATTTAGCACGCGATTTAGGTATTATCCTCAGGAATGGAGCTTCTATGATGCTGCCCTTTTGTTTCTCATATTTTTTATCACTAGTATTGAAATAAAAAGCATTGAATGAGTTGTTTTCTGTTTTTTGCCTTTTAGAGGCTGAGCAATCCGGATATAGCGGAAATACTTTGGGATTTCATATTTGTGTATCCATAAATGGAGTTTTTTTTTACCCACATCGAATTAGTCGATAGGAATAATCGATTAGAAATAATAAACCGTATGTACGGCTGGATATTAGTTTGGTTTCTTTGTCTTGTTGTTGAACATAGATTAGTCAGTTTTATAAACTTTCAGATTCATTTGCTGACCTATGGATTCATCCGTGAACAATTCAGTTGGAGACATAAAACGGAATATAATTTGATGACTTAAAATCGTAAAGAAGTATAGTGAAAGTTTGTACTAATGAAACCACAGATCATGTATTAAATGCTAAGGCGGGAAAGTCCGTCTGAGTCACAGGTTTTCCGCCCGATAGTTAACTTATACACCCGGCCTACCGCCCTGCCACTGTCTAAAAGTTAATTTGGGGGTAATGAATTGTTATGAAGTTTACCCTTTCTGTGTTTGTTTACAAAACAGTAGTACCTAACGCGATAGTATCACGGAGGTGGATTTAAGTCCACGAATTTTAAGCATTTAATACTTCTAGTTGGCGGTTTCTTTGTGTATCTTGTTTTAATATTACTTAACTTGACGTCAAATTAACAATATAAAAAATATATCAATTCAGGCGATAAAACCTATCTCTATTATGGATTTATTTTCAGAATGTATGCGTGGGTCCTCAAATATTAATACGTATCTAGATTATATTTTTTCCTCTGGATTATATTTACGTAAAAATTAATGCTTCAGACTAGGAGTTGTACCTATCACCCTCTTATAGATTTATTTTCAGAATTTATGCGTGGGTCCGTATCTAGATTATATTTACGTAAAAATTAATACTTCAGACTTAAAGGTACATAAATCAAGATTAATTAATAGTTTACTACGACTACGTAACTTAAATTGCTATTTTATGTACTTTATTTTTAGTCAAGCTTCGCTCCAACTGGTGCTATTAAGTTTTTTACGTAACTAACCTAGACAAATTATAGTACATATTCGCATGCATAAACTTTACTAGCTTAAGATTTACTCCACCTATCTATCTATCTATCCGTGCCGTGCGTTACGAGTTTATTTCGATCAGATAGACAAACGCAGCGGAGGACTTTATTTTATTATTAGTGAAATAATACATCTTGTTTAGTCTGCGAACAGTCAAAACAAATCGTCTTTCTCTAGATATCAATTAACCATCTAATATCTTAATTAGCGTCCTATATTAAAGAAGTTCGTGGGCGTTTTGTTTATGTTTGAAGTCGAAGAGAAAGAACGTATTAAATGTTCTAGACAACAAATGATTTAAAGAGTATTATGTTCTACCTACGGAATATTGTGAAAGTAAGTATAAATGTTCTACGCTTTAGCCGTAGGCTTTTTGATGACGACCTAGACATCTAGATGCAGTTACAAAGCCAATGTTTGCGGTTTTGAATCACGTAAGGGGCAAAATCTGGTGTTGTGTGATGAGCATGAGCATACCCAAGTCTTAATACCCAAGCCCAAGACTGAAGTCTGTGAATCTTGTGCACATCTTGGGGCCACGGTAAAAACGATTGCCAGAGTTTTTTTTTCCATTATTATTTTGTATTTTTTTATTTAACAGCTCACTTTAAATTAACAAATAAAAAACGACACTTATTTCCGAACAATAAATCTACAAAATTACTATAACATATCGAGCGATCTTTTGATTGAACTCAAAAATGTATCCTGTCGGGTCATGGGAACCGATGTAAAAAGTGGAGCCTCCATCTGTTGTGCTTGTAACGCGACTCCGGAAGGCAGGACGGACGCGAGACCGCAGCCTCCGGCTCGCGTGATCTCCGACGAGTTATGATCGCCTGGTACTTATGGTGGCGTTGGCGAAATGGTGTGGGTAGTTGGGAGAGGGTTTTTTTGTTATTTTGCGTGTTGGGTACAGTCTGCAAGACTTGTGAAGTTAACAGGATTACGCTCTTGCAAACGATAGCGGATGTGATTGCAATATTGTGTCCACCTTAGCCATCTGTATGTTCAACTGTCCACCTTGTATAAAAATCTTAAAAATCTTGTAAAAAATGTCGGAAGTACTGTCAAGAAGGTCCGACGAGCATTATTTCAGCGCTGTCATAATAATATGCTTGTAGGATCATCACGGATTTTCTAAGTACCGAACCATCAGACATCATGTGGGCAAAATAGGCGATCGTGCAAATAGATAGACGTGATGATTAATCAAACTTTATTGCAGACTTCACAAACAGCAGTTATTGATTCTAATTTAGGTAGGCACTAGGTACACTAAACGTGACGCAGGGCAGTTCCGTGACGTAGATCCTCACAGCACGACGACTCGACCGAAAGTGAGCTCCGATGAAGCGTCGCTGACCGCCACGACTCTGCCGAGCGCGCCAAAACCTTGTTTGACGTGAAACACCGCTAGAGGGCGCGCTGGCGTTCCGTTTAGTGTTGCTAGCTGCGACACGGCCATCCTGAGAGACACACGTCCTCGTGTGTTAATCTGTAACAAGAAGAAAAACCAGCACAGTTTCCGTTTGGCCAATCCTGCCTTTGACCCCAAATATTTCCTCCCAGGAATAAAACATTCGGTATTGTCATATTAACTTCTCAAATGTAACTTAATGTCATAAAGAGTCAAATCAGATAGCCTTAGAAGTTTTTTACAGAAGCTAAACCACCAAGTCCAAGCACCATTGAGATTCATTAAGATTAAAAACCACATTAAAACCATCCATTTTTAAGCACCAGGTTGCACATTCGCGATCACCAGCTATCACAATAGCTCAAACACAATCATCAGTAACCATTCTTCCCCACGGGAAGCCACAGTCTACCTTTGATTCTATGATCTTCGCTACAAGGCAAGATCCGACTGTACCACCCAGAACTGCCGCCCACCGCCTACCCACGGACTACTCATATAGAGCAGACACCGATTTCTACTAGGCTACGGCTACGACATTCTGGTACAGTCTCCGATCCATCGAATCGTGAACCTGTGCATCAACTAGATTCAGCATCATCATTTATCTCATTACTACCAACACAATCTCAATTGGTACTTGGCCCTCTGGCATTTCCCTAACACGAGCCTGTAGTAAAAAGATGGAGGCAGATATTTTAACAACAATCTTTAAAGTCACATAACTTCGAAAAGGACGTCTTTGTATCGTCGTACGGCTAAGGTCCACTAATCATTAGATTGTTGCGTTGCAGATTACTGCAACTCGCCAGTATTTACACTAGGGATAGGTAAAACCGTTATTAAAAAGCCATAGTATTGTTTTAAATATTCACGAACACATTTAACCAATCCGCAATCGATATTACCAAAATTATTCGCAGTCGCACACTAATCCGTCAATTCACACGCGTTTACTAAATTTATCTTAAACGTAGGAAGGTACTCGTGAATTCATCCGCAGTTACGCAAACATAACGACAGCAAACCCGTTCTTTAAAATATCACGACCATTGAAAACACTACGCGAATTACGTAACAAAGCATCGGGTAAAACGTGGAACATATTCTCGATCGCGTAATTAATTATTTCTACCTGACACAGACCTACTATTCACATTTTTACTACCAATAGCAACTAAAGAAATTACCCAATTAAAAATTTTGCCTTGAAATTTACTATCTACGCTTTCTTTAAAAAGAATATTGGACACTAGAATCAAAAAGGACAATGCTCACCAAATAATTTAATGCTCCGGATGGGGATGCCATCTCACACACGTTGACTCGTTTCTCCGTCGAGGTCCACAGTGCGAACCCGCCGCCGGCGCCGCAGCGGCTGGCGATGTAGCCGCGTGCGCCACAAGTGCTGCCGCCGAGTTTCTGGTTTTGATGGACGCTCGTAGTAGTCGGCGATGTTGGTTTCCCCGCTTGCTGGTGTCCGAGTTTGCCACTTGATTTGCGACGTCGATGAAAACTTTGTTGACAGAACTGCCCGCGTATCGCACGCCTTGAATCTTATTTGCACGATTTGATCCACGGCTGTCAATCCAACTGAGACAGTGTTGCCCTTGTATCGACCATGCCCAAGTAAACTAACTACTTGACGTTCCCGACAATTCCGATAGATGGCGTTTGTTCTATCTCCGACACGGTCATCTCTGAAATCTCACACGTCCTCGTGTGAGGCAGCTGATGATGACAGGTTCTTCTACTTCTGCTCGCCTTCATCTATACCACACGACATCTCTCGCCTTCACCTGGTCGAAGTTGCTTCTCGTAGGTCTTTCTCTTCTCCTTCTCCCGATACCGGATTACCTGAAAAGACATACAGCATCGCACAGTAAACAGGTTTTCGCTCTGTCTTCCCTGACCTAAATAGCACAATTGTTAAATCTTAAGGTGGCATTAGTTTTCACATCGGATACATCAACGTTCATCACAAAGACATTAGTCTCAGTCTAGTTTTTTGCCACAACAAAAGAAAGGGTACCTATCACTAAAAAAAGCACTCACAGTCGCACCAACGACTTGACTTGACTCACTAAACAGCGTCGCTACAACGCATTGAGGCTCACAGTATCGCTACAACGACTAAACGACTAATCCCGACTGACGACATTACACCAAAATTTAGTCAATCGTTAGGTTCCAATAGTGGTCAATGTCCTTTTCTACTTCACTATTCGCTATCTACACCGTTAGTAAACAATGTTAAAATATCAGGTAGTAAATAAAGGCTTTAAATTATGAGAGATATCGGCATCATTGAAACTGATATCAATACTGTGATTTGCAATGCATTACAAGAACTTTTAAAAATCTTAACTTACTTGATGACATATTAACGACTAGACCGGGAGCCAAAGGACGACCTTTTTTTTAAGCAGACAGTAATAAATAAGGCAAAACGTTCAAAATAATTTCAAAACGTATCGTATCAACTTTGCCGGTTAACATAAATTGCAAATTGGAATCAATGAAATTTCGTGAAATCTAGTTGCAATTGACCCTTTAACTAACCAATGAACTTTCAGTCAGCAAGTAGCAATAAAATGAAAACTGCTCACCGGATATAACATAAAGATCCAGCAGTGCGATGACGACGCACACATCGACGCGCTTCTGCCTGGCTGGCTCCACGACAAGTGCTGCAGGCTCGCTTCTTTCCCGCTCCGCTCCGGACAACTGGACTTGGTCCGCAACCGTAGAAGTAGACGACTAGGTCAAATTTTCAGGCAGGCTGCAACACTGGGTCGAGTTAGGTATCTTCTGTTGAATCACTTCACTTAAAGCTTCTTGTTTCTTCTTTAGCTATTAACTGCTGACGCACTTGACAAAAATGCTCCTTGAAAGAGGGTCCATGTCATTCCAGAAAATGCAACGGAACACAATCACGATTATTCTCCATTGTACGTGAGTTCGATACACACTTAGCCGGTACTTTCGTCACTCGCGTCGCTTTCGGTTGCAAGCGTTTGATTTTCGCACTGTCCCTTGATGTATCCACTTTCTTTTCACGTGGGGCGTTACGGCGAATCCCGCTTCTGATGTAGGATCGTCACGGATTTTCTAAGTACCGAACCATCAGACATCATGTGGGCAAAATAGGCGATCGTGCAAATAGATAGACGTGATGATTAATCAAACTTTATTGCAGACTTCACAAACAGCAGTTATTGATTCTAATTTAGGTAGGCACTAGGTACACTAAACGTGACGCAGGGCAGTTCCGTGACGTAGATCCTCACAGCACGACGACTCGACCGAAAGTGAGCTCCGATGAAGCGTCGCTGACCGCCACGACTCTGCCGAGCGCGCCAAAACCTTGTTTGACGTGAAACACCGCTAGAGGGCGCGCTGGCGTTCCGTTTAGTGTTGCTAGCTGCGACATGCTTGTAAAAGCTTACATCGGAGCTATAAAAAATGCGAAAGCTTTTCCCGAGCGCCCGTCTCTAATGCGTCGCAGGATATTGAGAAGTTTGTATTTAAAATTATGATTAGGTAACTTCGCATTTTTTTATTTTAATAAAGACGCATAACAAGAAAAAAAAAACAATTATAACGATTATCTTAACTAGAACCTATGAGCTCAATTGTAACCTTACAAAAATGCATCTCAGCAGTTACATCTTACGACATAGCTTAGAATAGATTGACGTCTATACCACAGACTCATAATCTAATAATCATAGTTTTTAGTGAGTTTATAGGCAGAATAATTTGCTGTTAAACAATAACTCCAAACAACATTCTTAGTAACCAATCGGTCAGAACTCAACAGCCCTTGATGTTATACAAGAGCACTTTAACTAAACAAATACTGTGGTACTAGGTGCCCACTTGTATTTAGAGTTTACGTTACGCGTAGAAGGAATCCTTTGAACGAAGTTCCCGCAGTGTGAAGGTCGCAGAACCAATTTCGGTAAGTATTCCACGAGCTTGTCACGTGTACAGTGAAATTCAAAAATGTTTAAACACGAGATACTAAAGTTGCTACACTATAGAGGGAGCTGTTTGCATATTTTTGTAGTCGACTGTATGCGGTCTCCATACTTACTTACTTACTCATCTGGATACCATAACTGTGGCTCGCTCGGAGCGTGCATTTTTAAGGAGGATCATGCTGTCAGTGAAACATGAGGTAACATTTTCATTTATATGTTCCTTCTGTATAACGTAGTAGCTATTGGTGATGAAACTATGGATTATTAAACAATAACCATGTTCAAAAACATTGGTTTTCGGTTTATTTCTCTCACAGTCACGCAGAAACACAAACCCTCCGACAGAGGGCGTTGCTAAGCGACGACGACACAGATTGTCGTGATTGATAACCGGAAAGTATTCGATAACTCTTGATCATGAGGCACCCTGCAAGTCCTAGGAAGCCTGACCTTGGTCCAGAGCGTTGCTAGGCAACGGGATCACACGTGCGCCCTTGAAAAGGCCACGGCCTCGGGAAATACAATACAAGAGGAGGCAGTAAGTAACGAAGGATCCTCACAATTAGATATAGCTGACACGGGAACAACCATATTTCCTGTTTGTGTAGAGATAGCCAGAGCAAACAGGATTTATTTACATGTAGGTATGTTCGTTTTCTTTGTGATACCCTACAGATCCTCTATTGCCTATTTACCGGACTTTCATAAGAATGTTTCCAACTGAACTTAACTTCATCAGGCACAGTCAGAGAAATATTTTATTTTATTTTTATACCCACAGTGAAATTCAGTTGATGGACTAAAATAGGCGTTCACTGTTTATTTTTTGATCAATCTTAAATGATGGCTGAATAATTAAAGATGACTAAACCTAGTTTACAAATAGCGAACCAATTTGAATCAATGCTTGTACATACTCTAAGTTATTTTATTCTCATGTATGTGTATTGATAATTTTTTTGAGAATATGTTTTGAAGCTTTATGGGCTGCGCCATTTTGCAGCTTCTTTCTTTGGTCCAATTCTTGTTACTGTTCACCCGCCCACTATGTTCTTCTAAACATATGGAATTTTTCCCGGCGAAGGACGCCTACGCCATACTGCCTGCGGCGGTCTCGTAGCTTCACAGCCGAATATATAGACGATTATCACATCTATACTCGTGTTATTCTACGAAATACTCTTATAACCTTCTAGTCTAGAGTATAAATTGTATACTTTATAGCACAACCAAAATTTGTACAAAAGGTAAACTTAAAGCTTTATAGCATTATCTACCTGTCATACTTCGACTTGAGACTATAAAACTAGCGGTTACCGCACAAATTTCCGATATCCCGTACTATTATTCTTTAAAGTGGTTAAAATGAACCTGAACATTAAATAATAATAATAATAATAATAATAAGCCCCCTGAAGTCCAACCTTTCGTCCGTGCTCGACCATCTGAGCCACGTGGGGGGCGGACACTTGAAACGAAGTTTCTGACCAAGTGACCAACAAGGAAATGGCAAACCCATCAATTACAATGGAGCGTTCTAAATGTGGATATAGTTTACGGTCGCTACCCGGGGGTCGCCGGGGCACATCTGGGGCCGGTGCTGGATGTGACAGCATGCGGACCATCGGCGATGGGGAGTTGAACAGGCGGGCCCTCATCGAAGAATATGTTACAGCCGAAGATAGCGAGTCATCAACATCTTCTAGCTACCCAGCTAGTGACTCAACCAGTTTTACCACCGAGGATGTTGTGCAGTTGGCACCAAATGCTAAACAATCTGCACCCACCAAGGTTGGACCAGGTGTACGCAAGAATAAAAGATGGACAAACGAAATGAACAAATTTATCTTGCGTTCCTACTTCATTCATACAAAACTAGAAACAGAAACACGGAGATACTTGCAGCCATTATATGAAGATTTTATCAAAGCATTCCCGGACATGATAGTTAGTAAACAGAGGTTAGGCGACCAGCGAAGAGCAATAGTAAATAATAAATTTTTAGGCGACAATGAAATAGCTGAGATTAGGAATGAGGCGGAACACTACATACACGAAAACGTTACTGACAAACCTTATACTGCACTAAATAAAACCAGACAGCGATGGAAGTGGTCTAATGAAATCAACGAAAGCATTATACGAGCCTACTTCAGAATTACACAACTTGACACAGACAAATCAGCCTACCGACAAATTCTCCACAAAACAGTTTTAGACATGCACCCCGAATTATCACAGTTTTCAGCCCAAAGAATATCAGATCAGCGTAGAGCCATTATTAACAATAGGATGATAAGTGCAGACAGAATTGAACAAATCAGAATAGAAGTAGAATCGGAATTACAAGAACAGCTTAATAGACATCATAATATAGACTCAGAACCACATATACCTCTAGGGACACACCACACACAAGATACACAAACAGCGGCTTATTCTCAAACATTGCATGCTTGCTCACTTGAACTACACAACGAACAGATGTCATTATTATTACCAGAGTTAGAGGTTGAAAACACAAATAATACAGCTATAAGTAATAATACAAATGATAAAATCGAACCCGAAATTGACCGTTTATTTACAAAAGCTTACGAATATTACAAAAATACAGATCCAACACAAAGAGACAGAATTCCCAAACAAAAAACATCTAAAAAATTAGCTTACACTATTGAATACATCAATAAAAATTTGTTACCTAAGTATGTTAATAATGATACTGAATTTAAAGAGTTACAGACTACATTATACTGCGCGGCATGGACTTCGGCTAAAATTAATGGCGCTAAGTTAGAGATACCTCCGGCAGTTAAAGCTCAGCGTAAGGAAAAAACTAAACAGAAGTGGCAGATACGTCTTGAAAGAAAAATAGCGGACCTAAGAGCTAAGATTGCAAGATTGATACAATACATAAACGGAACTAGAAGCGCTAAACTTACAAAACATATCCAAAAAATTCTTACAAACAATAGAACTCACTCAATACACGAAGCACCCAACACTGATCTACCACACTACCTTGACACATTGAAACAAAAGCTTGCAGTTGCAAGCAGCCGGTTAAAAAGATATAAATCATGTACTCAAAGAAAACATCAAAACACTCAGTTCAAACATAATGAAAAACTTTTTTACAGGACTCTCCAGACATCGTCATCAAATCAATCAACGACTGATAGTATATATCAAAGAGATAAACATAATAGCGAGGCACCCTGGATACAGAATGAGGAGCTAAAGGCAGAAAACATTGAGCCCATGGTATTTGAACAAATACCCGTAGATACTTTCTTAAACGTTATAAAGAAACTGCACAATTGGAAAGCACCGGGTTCTGATAATATTCACAACTACTGGATTAAAAAAATCACATACTTACTGGTTGGGCGTGATGTGTCCTAACACCCCAACTTCACTTTATATCTTTCTTTAATTTCCTTCCTAATAACATCTTGCTGTTATAGCACATTTATCTATCTATTTAAAATAATTCCTTATAAAATTAACTGGAAATTGCTTGGATCCTACTCCTCGACGATTGGTGAAGGTTTCGTCTGATCCAGCAATCCCAGCAGAATGCCACCTCCTTAGGCGGCCGGCATAGACAAGCTCTACTAGTGACATGTCTTGTCTGGATAAAAAACATTAATTTTGCAATTGCTGCTATTATATTCTTATTATTTTAATATCTTTGCTGAGAGTGAATTTGTGTCTCAAACATAGTACATAGTGATAAACTTGATACTTGGGACATTCGCCGAGACCATCAGTGGTTCCGCCTAGCAATTGTTGCTGAGGCGAGGAGACGACGACTCTGAAACTGATTTTAGAGGTAAGAGGGCCATTCAGTTTCCAGTTGTAGTATAAGGAATTATTCCTTGCTATCTAGTCCTGTTGTCTTCTTTAATTTTCTCATTCTCATCAAATCTCTTTCTTTTCCCTACTTCCCTACATAATTAAGTTCCCTGCATGTGGACGGCTATTTACAAGCCGCTGCATTTCTCCATTGGTCCTTCGAGCCGGATGCCATCAGCATCATATCCTAATTTCAATTTAATTTATTCCTAAATTTATATTTCAAATACCTACAAATATTGGATTTTCGCAGAACAACGTAATAACGAATTAACGTCATTGCGCCATTTTGGCAGTTGTCAATATTTTTTACTGAAATTAATATTTTCTCACGAAAATAATATTTTTTCGTACTTTCAACATTTTAACGTAAATATTATTTAAAAATGTCTAAAACTAGTGAAATTGATTCACTCAAAGACGCAGAGGATACAATTGACTCTAAATTTATCCTTCTGTCGGCAAAAAAGGAACGCATATTTTCGCGTATGAATGAATTGTTCATTCTTTCCGCAAATATCTCTAGTTTTGATTCTAGAAATAATGAATTTTTCATGGCAAGATCCGAACTGATTGATCAGATGCGTAGTCAGTTCGAAACTATTATAGATGAGTTGAATGATCACCAGTTATCTCAAGATTCGTCATTTAAACCTGATTACCAACCTTTGGATGCCTTTGATGATCTGTATCTCATAGTAAAACGCACCCGAAATAATATTATTCAGGCTTCGCGTACAGATAGGTCATCTCAAAATGAATCACTGAATCGTAACGCGTCTACTAAAATCCATTTGCCCCCGATTGAATTGCCAAGTTTTGACGGGAAGACAGAGAATTGGCCAAAATTTTATGAAAGTTTTAAATCGAATATTCATAATAACAATGATCTGACTGACTCGCAGCGCGTGCAGTATCTAGTAGGCAAATTAACACATGACGCTCTTAAGGTCACGGCAGGTATTGTACCCACCGGCGACACATATAATGTCATCTGGGATAGTTTGGTGAAGCGATTCCAAGATAAGCGGGCATTGGGCACGCATTATTTGAATAATATTTTAGAATCCAAAGCTAGTTCAAACTCAGCTAACAGTCTCGATGCGTTCATATGTATGTTTTCTTCATCTGTTGCTGCATTGAAGCAATTGGGCATTGAGGATTTGTCCGATTTTATATTATTTCATTGCGCATTTCGGAAATTGATTTCCAAACAAGTCAAGCTTTTGAATTAACTGTTCGTGACAAAGAAATCCCGTCCTATCAAGATTTAGTGTCGTTCGTACAGGATCGTGTTAAAATCTTACACCGTTGTTCGGACAGTAGCTTCACGCGGACATCGAGCAGTGGCGCGAGCGTGATTGCAAGTAAGCAGTCCGCTACACCGCAGTTGTCTCGTCCTCAGACATCCAAATCTTTCATCGCGAGTAATGCATCTATCGCTTTAACGACGAAATCGTGTGATTTTTGCGATAAGTCGGACCATGCCATTACGTCTTGCTCTCAATTCAAAAATTTGTCATCTCCACACGAACGTTTTGATTTCATTAAATCCAAACACGGTTGTGTCAATTGCTTGAGTTCGTCACACACGGTTACGTCTTGCAAGTCGATGCATCTCTGCAACGTATGCCAGAGAAAACACCACACTTTTTTACATTTTGATGAAGATCGTAAAGTTGTTGGATCTAACAATTACACAAACAATATTTCACATGTACGGACCAGTGAGTCAGAAACCCCGCAGACCGAACAGCCTTCGACGTGCATTACGCCCGGACAGTCGAGTATAAATACGAATGCTTACATTTCTAAAGGTTGTACGGCTGATAACAGTCCGTGCATTAATACGTCACACAGCGATGTCACTAACTCGGTTGATGCTTCGTATACATTGAGTGCCGAAGTAAAACCTATTTCCTCCATCTTATTATCAACTGCGCAAGTTTATGCAAAGTGCCAAGATGGTAATAGGAAAATAATACGATGCCTTATTGATAGCGGCTCGCAAAATAATTTAATAACTGTTGATTGTTGCAAGGCTCTTAACTTAATGATCATTCCTTTGAGTAATTCCTTTGTCAAGGGAATTGGTTCCGCGTCTAGGCCGATATTAGGCTACGTGAATTTGGACATTGAGTCCCGTGTTTATTCTCACAATAAATACTCTATTCATGCACTGGTCGTTGAATGTATTACAGATCAGTTACCTACGCATTATATAACCAAGGGTGACGTAGGCTATTTAGATGGATTGCCGTTGGCCGATTTAAATTGGAATATTCCTGGAAATATAGATGTTGTACTAGGTGCACAACTTTTCCCCTATATTTATTTTGGTAACAAGGTCGAATCGGGTAGTAATGCACCTCCCGCTGTATCGACTGCGTTTGGGTTTGTTCTAATAGGTGGTTACCCTAACAATAAAGTTCCGAATATGTCTAGTTCGTCGTTTTCGGCACTGGCTGTAAATGATTTCTCTACCAAATGTTGGCAACTAGATGAAATACCGAAACTGCAATACTTGAGTCCAAAAGTGACTGAATGCGAGAACTTATTCGCGTCAACTGTGTCTCTAAAAGATGAAGACAGGTATTCCGTACCCTTCTCGGGTGACCTCTGCGAGCTAACTTATTCTCGCTTTTCTGCACAACAGCGTTCCATGGATCTAGAGCCTAAATTCAAGAAATCATCTGTATTTCAGGAGAAATCTAATACCGTGATTGGCGAGAATATTGATACAGGGTGTCTATCTGAAATGACCGAGTCTGATACTACTGATGACGAATACTACATTCCTCATCGCGCCGGCGCTCATTTAGACAAGCCAATGCCGCAAATCGAGCTAGGCGCCAGTGCTGCCACTCATACAGGGTTGACACTAAATGACATCTTACTTCATGGCCCAAATTTACAGGCCGATTTGTTTCTACTTCTATTTGATTTTCCGTTAACTGTTCTTTTGAATTGTAGCTTGGAACTCCCAAAACTTGAGGCACATATTTTGAAAGTGACCTCACGTATTGAGTCGTCCTTCTTACGTAATTTTACTCCTCGTATCTCTTCTTGGGGGAATATTTTAAGCATTATACTGCTTGTTCTTCGTTTCACACATTGTAAAGGTGACGCGAAGCTAAAATCCATTGAGGGTTTAACAGTTGTCGAACGTTGTATGGTTCGTGCTGTGCATTTTCTGAAGTCGATCCCGTTGCAGTACCTACCTGCCGCGGTCTTGTCTGACGTGCCTATTAATCCAATTGAACATAAAGGCTTATTTGATAGCATGGTCCAGTTGTTTTGGCAGAAATGGCTACTGAAACTCCTGCATACGCTGCAAGTCAGGCAGAAATTGACCGCGTTTGGTCGTCCAATAGAAGTCGGAACTGTCGTACTTATTGGACAGAACAACTATATTTTATTTAAATGGCCATTACTTGTGATTATCAAACGCATCCCGGGTCTGATACTGTTACACGCGTCGTTACTTAAACCATTATATATTATTAACGCTTTATTAAAGTTTTAAATCATAGCTACTTTTAAAACAAATATAATTTTGAAATTATCTATAGTTTAATGAAAATTGGAAATTCAAAGAAATTTTTTTCCCCTGTTTTTACTTATCAGTTTATACACTTTATCTGCAACCTTTTGTAAGTTCTGCGAACTTCCAAGGCGGGGAGTATGGTTGGGCGTGATGTGTCCTAACACCCCAACTTCACTTTATATCTTTCTTTAATTTCCTTCCTAATAACATCTTGCTGTTATAGCACATTTATCTATCTATTTAAAATAATTCCTTATAAAATTAACTGGAAATTGCTTGGATCCTACTCCTCGACGATTGGTGAAGGTTTCGTCTGATCCAGCAATCCCAGCAGAATGCCACCTCCTTAGGCGGCCGGCATAGACAAGCTCTACTAGTGACATGTCTTGTCTGGATAAAAAACATTAATTTTGCAATTGCTGCTATTATATTCTTATTATTTTAATATCTTTGCTGAGAGTGAATTTGTGTCTCAAACATAGTACATAGTGATAAACTTGATACTTGGGACATTCGCCGAGACCATCAGTGGTTCCGCCTAGCAATTGTTGCTGAGGCGAGGAGACGACGACTCTGAAACTGATTTTAGAGGTAAGAGGGCCATTCAGTTTCCAGTTGTAGTATAAGGAATTATTCCTTGCTATCTAGTCCTGTTGTCTTCTTTAATTTTCTCATTCTCATCAAATCTCTTTCTTTTCCCTACTTCCCTACATAATTAAGTTCCCTGCATGTGGACGGCTATTTACAAGCCGCTGCATTTCTCCACTTACAACCATTTCTTTATAATTATATAAACAGATTTATAGAAAACCCCGAAACGATGCCGAAATACATTACAGAAGGGCTCACGTACATGTTGCCTAAAGACCAAAACGACTTAGCCAATCCTTCAAAATATAGACCCATAACTTGCCTGCAGACAACATACAAAGTTATCACAGCTTGCTTAGCACAATTAATATATGAACATACCGATAGATACAACATTTTGACAGAGCAGCAAAAAGGGTGCCGCAAATTCAGCCAAGGGTGTAAGGAGCAACTCACTATTGACTCTGTTATATTACAGCAGGTACAGAGAAAGAAAAGAGATCTATGTACAATGTATATAGACTATAAGAAGGCCTATGATTCCGTACCCCACGCGTGGTTAATAAAAGTCCTCGAAATTTATAAACTACACCCGCTGATCCTAGAACTTCTAAAAATCTCAATGAAAACATGGACCACTAGGCTCAAATTAAACACGCCAGATGAAATCATAGAGACAGAACTAATTAGAATACAGAGAGGCATATTTCAGGGGGATGGTTTGAGCCCACTTTGGTTCTGCCTTGCTCTGAACCCACTTTCTAACAGCTTGAATGATATGCAGACAGGTTATAATTTAAAATACTTTAATAATAATAATCAGCTAGACCTAAACATAAACCATTTATTTTACATGGACGATATCAAGCTCTATGCATCAAATGAACAAGACTTACAACAACTAGCAGATGTCACTGAAAAGTTTACAAAAGACATTTGTATGGAGTTTGGTATCGACAAGTGTAAGATAAACTCAGTACGAGCCGGACAGAACTACCAGCACTGCTATCAGTTGGAGACAGGAGATCGGATCGAATCTCTACAAGAACACCAGACTTATAAATATTTAGGATATCATCAGTCGAAACAGATACACATTAAGGAAACTAAACAGGCACTTACACAAAAATTCAAACACAGATTAAACGCCATACTTAAAAGTCAACTTTACGCTAAAAACACTACAAAAGCTATTAATACCTTCGCAATACCAATCCTCACTTATTCTTTCGGAATCATTAAATGGACCAAAAACGAACTTAAGAGTCTTCAGCGCTTAATTAATACATCTATGTCAAAAAATAGAAAACATCATCCTCGGTCTTGCGTTCAAAGATTAACTCTACCACGTAGTGAAGGGGGGAGGGGACTCATTGATATAACGAATCTTCACAACAAGCAGGTTTCCAGTCTACGTAAGTATTTCCATCACAAAACAGGTACATCAGCAATGCACGAAGCAGTAGTAAGCTAATGACCAAAGGCTCACACCTCTCAATTTATACGACCACACCAGCCAGGCCAATGAAAAACAGACTGACCACCGCACTAAAATAGAGGAATGGGCCCGAAAATCTCTACATGGCCGACACCGCTTTGACTTATGCCAACCTAACGTCGATAAAGATGCATCGAACGAGTGGCTAAGTCGAGGTGACCTGTTTCCGGAGACAGAAGGATTTATGTTGGCAATCCAGGATCAAGTAATCGAAACCAGGAACTACCAAAAATATATAATCAGAGCTCAGAATCTCCAAACCGACCTATGCAGAAAATGTAATAGTGCTTCAGAAACCATACAACATATCACAGGTGCATGTAAATCTATAGCCCAAACCGATTACAAACACCGCCATGATCAGGTTGCCAATATAATCCATCAACATCTAGCCCATAAGTACAAACTCGTGAATGATCCCCCTGTTCCTTATTATAAATACTCACCATCTACTGTCATCGAAAACCTAACGCACAAACTGTACTTCGATAGAGCAATTTTGACGGATAAGACAATTCATTATAATAGGCCGGACATAACAATAATAGATAAAACGAATAAAACAGCACTACTCATTGACATAGCAGTCCCAAACACCCATAACCTTCAATCTACTATAGCAGAAAAACTTTCTAAATATACAGACCTTAAGGATGAAGTCAAGCGAATGTGGAAATTGAATAAAGTCACAGTCGTACCAATAGTTTTGTCTACTACAGGAGTAATACCGAAGCAGTTGCACCAATCCATTCAATCACTCAATTTACCAAAATACATATATACTCAACTACAAAAGGCAGTCATTTTGAATACTTGTAGACTTGTCCGCAAGTTCCTGCAGGTAGAGGACCATCAGTCTACACAAACATACAACCAACCACAACTTACTTTTTCTTTAAATATCCATGAAACCAGCAACCATATACCTAATACTTCTGAAACAGCAATAAATTAAATACTCAGGCTTACACTTGGCTTAGGCCCGTGTAATTCTTAAAAACCCCAGCTATAAAATGCTGAGATACAGTAGTATAAAAATAAAAATAATAATAATAAATCATTTAATTCAGATTTTATGCAATCCATACAATTGTGTTAGTAACAATAAAATAATAAAAAAAAACTTATGTCTATGTTAGTGAATTACAATTTAAATTGGATTTAATTGATTTATTTATTTGAAGAATAGGTTTTTAGTTCCTTGAGAATGTAAGTTAACCCAGTGTCTAAACAAGGAACAGTCTAAATGTCTAAATGTTCAGGTTCATTTTAACCACTTTAAAGAATAATTTTAGGGAACAAAATTTTATTCATGGTCCAATATAATAAAGAATATAAATAATATTTTGAAATCATAAATCAAATTGTTCGTCTATACTACTAAATGGTTTATTTATGTGTTTATCCTGAATTCACCCATTTCTAATTTATTAATATCTACAGGTACACTGTGTAATTATATCAAATATTGCTTGAGTACGCACACAGAAATGATGAGCTTACTTCTAATTTGTTTGAGTAGATAGCAAACGTATAGTTTGTTGGTAAATACAGTGCCAAATAACAATTACTATATGTAAGTTACGTATCTTTTAAGAGGTTCATCACCTTATTATAAGAGGTTCTTATTTCCATATCTAAAAAGACTCAGGCCAAGCGGAAATGGGTACAAAGAAAAGATAATAAAATAAATTGGATTTTGTAAAATCAGTTTGCGTATAATCAGAGAATTCAAGAACCGCTTGATTTTTTCACAAGCATTATTACATTGGTACTTGTGGTTTGTGGCTTGGTTACATTTATTTAAGCAGATAATCTAAAACGTAACTATACGTGAATATCGTATTTTTGTTTTTCATCTAATCTACACATGAGTTAAATTGATATGTTGCATTGCACATCATATTTCATTGTCGCTTAGCTATAAGTCATACGACTGACAGAATATACCATACAGCGTTTAGTCCATTTTTGTACTAGCTGCAATATGGTTGTGAAATAAAGGTTATAAGAAGTAATAGTACTAGATAGAGAGAAAAACAATCATAATCAGCTAATAATATTAAAAAGTAGTTATATCTGTTCGTCCCAACACTTTTCCTTATGATCTGCCTGAACCTGAAAACTGATAAATGGTGATATCATAGATTTTTCATACATCAATATATATTTTAGATTAAGATGAAATGAATGGGATACAAAAATTCGATTGTCAGATTCACATCAAACAATCATCATCTCACGAAGTAGAAAGTCGTCAAAGAAAGATGGAAATGAGATTTTCACTCAAGAAACGAGCTAAGCGCCACTAGAAGTGTCAAGTACCAAGTCTCAAGGACAATGTCATCAAGTTCTGGGCTTCCGCGTCGGCTTGTAAGGTGATAGTCACATGTTTTAAACTTTTCAGGGTTCAACCCCGTCTATTTGGCCAGTTACACCGCACCCTCGTTACTACTTATTATACTGTTATAATTAATTTCAGTACTAAGCGTTCACTAAAAACAGGTGCGAATATGTTGAATACTACGTGTATATGTACTAAGTATGATAGTGATGTTTTGTTGTTGTTAACTTCTGGTGGGAGTGGGAGGATGTCTTCACTAGTTTTTTAAGCAGCTATATCGAGTCTTTTTTGTTGAATGTTCTAATACAATAAAGTGTTTCTTTTTGTGTAAAAGCTGGTTTACCCTTATGTTAATGAATTTGCTAATGAAAAACATTAGATATAGATCTTTAGCGCAAATCAATTTAGCGCTGGTTGTCAAACAGGCCCCTGCTGTTTGACAACCAGCGCTAAATTGATTTCAGCATCAGCTGAAACGGGCACCCATTGCCAAAAGTTCTTCTATTCATTAGTTTATTTATATCACCTCTTATTTTTTAAGTTTAAGTTCAGATACGTTTATGAAAACATTGTAACTCACTATGTAATTTTTATTGGCAGTAAATAAGAAAGAAATAAGAAATATAGGTCCAAAAAGAGATCGAAGGTCGTCACACACTAGCCATTCCAATCTAAGATAACACGCTCTAACTGGAGCTCTATTGGCGAATATGTAATACAGAGTTGAACAAAATCTGACAAAAGGCTCACTAATATTTAGCGATTGTATTGCACGAATGGTAAAAGAACTGTAATACTCACGGGGTAGCCCAAGGCCACGCCAGCGGGAAGTATGTGTAATTGTTTATATAAAGCACTCGTTACGCAGGTTATTATTAGCATACGCGACGAGTGATCGATTGTCATTTCATTCTATGAATAGGCTAGCGAGAAAGTACAAAAAAAATACTGTTTAATGTGGGTCTACCTTGTTTCGCAGAATTTTTATTGTCATAATTTTATTTGGCATATCATCAAATAGCATAATCTTCCTTTCGCAGAACATCAATTAGCATTCACTCATTTATCAGACGTTCAAAACGCATAAGCGTTCATAACGTAAGCTAGAATCATCTTTAGGCAGAAATTTAATATCCATAATAGTCTTAAAGCAGAATCATCCTAACGCAGAAAGTTCACAGATAGAATCTTCTTGTGGCATACAATTCGTATATATAGTCATTAATAGGCAGAATCATCCTATCGCAGAAAGTTCACAGTCCGAATCGTCTTTTGGCATATTTTTCATATTTAAAATCATTACAAGGCAGAACTATCATATGGTTTTTATTTCTCTGTGTATCCCAAGTAGTTCTATCTCAGCAACACAAACATACAACATGCATGGCAAATCAAACATGCAGCATGCAAGCAAGCATTCAGCATGCAAGCAAGTATGCAGCATGCAAGCAAGCAAGCAAAGCATGCAGCATGCAAGCAAGCAAGCAAAGCATGCAGCAAGCAAGCAAGCATGCAGCATGCAGGCAAGCATGCAGCATGCAGGCAAGCATGCAGCAAGCAAGCATGCAGCAAGCAAGCAAGCAAGCAAGCATGCAACATGCATGGTTTCTGTCACGGCTCCGGCGCTGCGGGGCTCCGGCAGTCCCACGCGAGCTTATCGTCGCAGATGGTTTTCGCTGACCACCTGCTCTTCAGCTCGCGGGCTGCCTCGCCCCTCCGCGCCTACGCGATTTTGAATTACACTCTAGGGGTGGGGCAAAACAAGACTGCGTGGAGTCGGTTTTGCACCGATTCGTTTCTATCACTAACTTTTGTACCAGAACTTAATTACTTTTTAATTCAATTTTAGGGTAAAATACTATTTAAAAGAAATAGCAATATGCGAAGTGAAATTATTCTAAACGAAATTCTGCTTTCTTCATAGTATGCCTAGTCAAATTATGCCAAATAAACATAATGCTTAGCGAAAGTATGCAAAGTAAAATTTTGCCAAAGGTAATTTTATGCCTTATAAATTTCTGCTATCTTAAAAGTATGCCATTGTAAATTCGGGCATATAAATATTCGACCAAACAATAATTATGCTAATAGAAAATTCTGCCTGAATAATATTTGACTAAAGAAAATTATGCCAAGTGTGTTATGCCAAGTGACTTTCGGAGCAAAAAGATTCTGCCAGATAGAGGGAACCCGTTTAATGTATATTTTGACTATATTTTTTAACTAGGTGAAGGCCCTTGAAATTTGAAACTATTTCAACGTTAGTGTGATATTAGATACTCAAACCATCATCATCAAATTTAAGAGATAGACACTTGTCGGTGGAGTTTTTCCTAAATTCCATATCAGGGAAGATTGTGTCGTGGTTTCTTGCCTTCCACACCGCAGTTTAAGAACCGGATGTTTCCCGCCTCTTATGCCCAGTTAAAAACTATTCCTGATAATAGAAGAACTTCAGAAACTTCAGCCTTCTGCCAGTACTGATGTTGCCAAGGGAACGCTACTGATAACGCTCTGTCAGTAGCCGAGTCCAGTACTCGGCGACTACTCCTCAAAAATACAACGCCAGAATCGACACGAAAAAAAGAAGAAGAAGGGAACGCTAATTTAATAGCGGCGTTTGCTCGTCATGCCACGGGATCGTCACTGAGTATTGTATTCTATTTATACTATAAATTTCATTGAAAAAACCATCCCACTATTAGTCTCTCACTACATTTTGGTAATCCTGCCGCTGTTTGGTCGGGGACTGCTTATTCAACATATCCGCAGCTAACCACCATATCTGGTGGCCGTTCACTATCTTCCACCTGTGACCCTGCTAGTAGCCTACAGCTCAGCCTTACTCAAATCATACAGTGAAAAAATTCTTCTTGCTATTGATATCATCCTTTACCTACTTACTCTTCTTTGACAACATTCCGATATGTATAGTTATTTAATTGTTTCCTAGAATTATTTAACAGTGCAATACTTAATTAGTTGTGTTATTGCTTTTTCATTATGTTCTCTTCAAAGAATTCCATTTTAAAATTAAGAGTTTATAATTTAAAGCTCGGCTCATATTTTGATTAAAATATTTACTACATATATACTGTACTCATTGAACTGACACAGGACGCCTGTAATTCGATACTGCAAACACAAGCAGTACCTACATACATAATCTTAATCAGGCTTAAACATCAATTTCCACCCTTACCAGTTTCCAATATGGTCGATAATGTTTTAAGGAGGATTGTGGAAATATTCAAGTTGTCATAGTTAATAGCCACTCGAGAGGCATCTGTCCCGGTTCACTACATAAGTTAAAGATGAACAGTAGGTGCAGTATATATTACTTGAGGTTATTCAAGTCGAGAGTGTATATGAATACTCGCCGAAAGATTTATTTCCATTAAAAATATAGTATAGGAACAGAATCAAAGTTCATCCTATTATGAAAGGTGGTTTATATCATCTGACATGCAAGATCCCCGTATCGTAAACCTGTACCTATATGAGAACGTTTTACCTCATTGAAAACCTAATTCAAAGCATCAATTAATAGTCCGTTTGACCACATCTTTTAAAATGCGAATTTATAGCGTTGGTAGTAAAAGGATACACCTAGTAACTTAAGCATGTCATACATCTAACACGCCACAGAAAACTGTTCCCAAATAACGACGTCATCAATATTCGGTTTAAGTAAAACAGAAAAACTTTTACTTAAACTCTTAAAACCTTCTGACCCTACTTTCACTACGGTTGGTACTGAAGCACGGTCCCACGTTTTTTGGAGGATGTGCACGCGCAGGTGGCGATTGGCAAACAAAGCTCGTCTTTTGTCACAGATTAAATAATGCCTTTTGTCTCTGTTTCGAGTTGAAACGGAACTGTTTTTTGGTTTTGAGATCATGGGGGTGGGTTTTTGAACGCAGTTGGTGGCTTCTGGTTTTTTTACAATGGGTATTAAACGGTTTGAAGTTCACACAGCTCTCCAGAAACTCAAGTGGTATGAAAAACGTCGTATACACGATCATACCGGTTCCAACAAATTACAATAGCTATGTTCAGACCGTAAAATGAATCAATAATATAGCAAAACACATACAGCCTTACCACAAATCACTTAAACAAAGTTTTAGGCACTGTTTAACAAGATTTTAAGAAAATCCTTACCACAAATCAGTTTTTGGCGCTAAAACACTCTTTTAAACAGTGTTTTAGTTAAACACCCTCCCCCCTATTTTATCTTGTGTTTAACCTCAAAAAATAGACAGACATTTGAGATTGACATTTGACAACTTGACTTTCGTTTCCCGGTAAATGAAATTCGTGCTTTCCTTTAGAAATATCGTAATTGATTTATTGGACTTAATCAACAAACAAACAAAACAAGTTCCCACCCCGGTACTTTATAGACATTAGACACTATTTTAGACATTATTTTGTAAAACCAAATTCCACTCAGCAACTTTATGACGGTTTGTGTTGGTATCCTTGTTTCTGTTTTCTACCACGTCTTTCGAACTTTCTATAAGCTGTTTAGATATCCTGAAATAAAATAAACAATTACAATGCTATCACGTTTCCAAACCCCACATACGGCGACTATGTAGTAGTTATTATTATCCATTTGATTTACCTTTTCGTCTTTTGTCCAATTGTCCGAGCGATCTTTCTTTTTTGATTCATGTTGAAAACAAATCAGTCAATACACAACAAAATACGACTTTTTACAAATGAATTGAAAACGCGCTTTTTCTTTACAAACTCCAGTCAAAAAGTCAAAACAAATCAGATTCTTCTCATTCTTCTGTAATTACAACTTTTTTTTTAGGATTTGGGTTTTGTTACTATTCAGCCATCATTTTAAGAAGCTTTTGTTTATTTACCCTGAAGTGTGTTGAATACAACCTGCGTACTAGGAAATGTAATGAATGAACTGAGTGAATGAATGAATGTTTGTATCTAAAACTGGTGTTTAGCTAAACACTGCCCAAATACCTATTTGTGGTACAATATGTTAAACACTGTTCTAAACCCTTTTTAAATTTAAAACAGTTTTTAACTAAACATGACTTAAAACCAGTTTTAACGGATGATTTGTAGTAAGACTGATAATTTTAGTACAAATATGTAACATAAACCTACAATATCTGGCATTCGCTTGCAGAACGGATTTATTAAGTTATTGGATTAGTTAATTTGACTTATCGGTCAACGCCTGCAATTTGTATATGGTAATATTATATCCTAAAAATGAATCTAAATCTGATTCTTAAATCCCGGCCCAGAACAAAAATTCAAACAGAACTTACCAACTGGTATCTTCAATGCATTCCACTGAATAGATGCAATCAGCCAAACGATTACTCCTTCTGCAAAAAGGTCGTATTTATAAACCTTAAAAAAGAAGGTTTTCAACCTGCTTGCGATATCCAAACACGTATAAAAAGTTTCGAAAGTGTATGTATGTCTGTATATTTGTCTATGGACTACTCGAAAACAAAGAGTGATCTCGAGATGTTTTTTTTTTAGTTTGGTCAGATATATTCATACCTAGGGAAAAGTACAACATTCATCGAAATCGGTTAAGTAGTTTTTGAAAAAATAAAGACAAAATTAATAATTTATAAAAAAAAACAGACTTAGAAACTTCACTAAAAAGCATAAAATTACGCAATTAATTTGTGCTTGGGAGAAACCAATGCATTTGGAGTCTAGCTTACGGTATACCAACAGTCTACCTACGATTATCATGCACCGATTTCAAATGAATAAATGAACTCCTAAACATAAGGCAAATGCGTTATTCTAATCATTTTAATGAGTTTTTTTACCTATAGAAATTAATCCGGCTACAGTTTAATTAAAAAAAAGTAAAATACGTACCACAGACACACGGGGATTAACGCGATCGCGATAAACATAATTACCTTATGTGTTTGTTATAATGCAACGCGAAAGTTTAAAAGTGTTTAAAATACGTACCATTCGCAATAGCTAATTAGTTAGCCGTTAGATGAATCCACCGAAATACAGATGTATAGCTTTTGATTGAACCGTGAATAAACTGGTATTTAGTTGTTAGCAAATTACGAGAAAACTTCTCTGATTTGATGGATCCGAGCCCGATTGTTTATAAAACAAGCGAGTGCGTCCCGACACAGTCCCGATAACGAAACGACTAGAAACATACTAAATTCCTGTCACGATAAAAATGCTGACGTTCGATTGCCGAAACGCGGGTAGTTTGGATTTGATACGCGCGAGATTAAAACTACTACTACTACGACATACCTACCTAGTTGTAACTGTATGTTTGAGCTGGCCAAAGCGGGTTTGTTTTAGCATTAGAGGTTGTTACGTCACAGATATAATTATTTACTTAGTTGTTAAGATTTTGAGAATATACTTACTTATATGAACTTTCCAAACATCAGGGACATGAAAATTGAAATACATTTGGAAAAATGAAAAATTTTGATGTTATAGTGATTTTGACAAATTATCTCGTGTGATAGAAAAAACATTGTGTATTTTTATTTTATGTTGATGATTCATTTGAAATTAAGAATTCGTTATAATTGAGTGTAAAACTATTGATGTTTTCTTAGCAAATTAAATACTTTCATAGCAAGTTTTTGTGTAAATACATATTGCTTCGACTAAATGTCGTAGATTTTTTTAACAAGTGCTTCCAAGAAATATACCGTTATCATTGATCTGCATCTTAGGTTACAAATTGATATTTCTGTGTCAAGCATTACTTTAATAGGAATAATAAGAAGCTAAAGTCCATTCATCTTTGCTAGTCCAACATTGTAAATAATCTTGACTTTCCTTTTTAATTTTATTTTTAGCGAAAACATTCTTTTTAAAACAAGATACACACAAAACTTACAACATACATAGCAAATTCATCGTTCAACAGCGAAACCTTTTTTTAATAGTTAAATTATTTTATTTGCTAATATTATTTTAAAAGTTACAAAAAGATTGTTTAAATTGTTGAACTAGCAAAGACGAATGAAGTTTACTCGCTCTAACCTTATACATAGAGTAGAAATCAAACAAGTCACTTGACTTGACCGATATCGTATCGGGAGTCAATTTTTTTTGGCGTTATTCGACCTATGTTTCTAGGAGAAAGTTGTTAAGTTACTGATTCCGAGTAGCTTGTTTTGAAACATCTTGTGTTATTATGTATTTCAACAAAGCATCCTTTTGGTTAATAGCTACCTACCTACCGAGAACTACGAATAATACCATCCTTCGCTACATAACTTAACTCCTTCCTAGCGAGAAAGTGACCTGATCATTATCATTTGGTAAACAAAAGTGTTTAGTAAGTACCAAGTATTAGTACCTAAGTCTGTTTGTTATTTTGCAAATATTATTCAATCTAAGACAAACGAGATTTTCTATAATATTTACCGCTTAGAGTCAGTATTACTGGTTCTACGACCTACGATGCTACGTGTCTGTCTACGGATTTTCGTAGCTCGTAGCAAGCGTTAGAAATGTGATAGATTCGTAGCGCCTCGTAGCAGTTACAAAGTGGTGAATGGCTGGTTTGTAGCAGTTCATATTTTATTGTGTGTCTTCGTTTATTACTAGTTTAATAAAATGTTTTACTTCAATACAATTTAGCACTATCTATCTTCGAGTACGTTTTGGCATTTGTACCTTATAGTGTGGCGATTTATTAAGAAACATTGAAACCGGGTTTCCAAAGTTATAATGATGGTAAAAACCCTGTTCTAATCATACTCATAACTGATTAATTATTACCTCGTTGAGGTCATAATTTAACTTATTAACCATATTTTGCCGTAATCAGTCAGGTATCAAGCGAATGCCGAGAGTCGCATAACAATGGAATTTTTATTGTGTCTCGTTTACACATCCTTGACGAGTTAATGTATTGTCTGCTGTTATATTAATATCTTTCTTATACTTGCAGCATACATAGTAGGTACCATAATCAGTACTAAGACTAAAATAATTTGCTACGTTACCCACGTCCCCACGTGTTATCTACATAATAGGGTTTTTATGATAAAACTACAAGATGATTTTGTCTGCCTACACACTTTCACCAACTTTCGTTATTTCGAAATATTGGCAAAGAAACTTTACGCAAGGCTCAATTTAGTATACTTGTGTTCGGCGAAGGTTGTATGCTCAATAATGAAAGTAGATTACTGTTAGTATATTAAACTACTATCATTAACAGACTTATGGAACGTTTTGAAAACTAGTTAGGTACTTATACCACCGAAAATATAATGGTACTATGTCTTATACGCTATTTTGGTATAAAAGTTCCATGAAAAGGGACTTGTTTCTAATCATCACTCTATCACCGTGTCACATTCAATACAGGGTATAGAAAAAAGGACGAGCTAAACTCAAAGGGAAAAAATAAGAAAAAAAAATTTTTCAAGTTTATTTTTTATTTTTCCTGCGTTCTAGAAGCGACTCTTAAATTTGGCCCGTACTTTTTACACCCTGTATAGAATTTTAGGGATCCGTGGACATATTTCTCTTGTAAATTCTCTTATTTTTTCTTATACAGGTTGTAAAAAAGAAATATGAGCCAAATTCAAAGGAGTGGTTAAGAGTAGAGTCTAGAATACTGAAAAAAAAACTTGAAAAAGTGGTTTTTTTTTTCATGATTTCTAAATTTTTTTAAAATATTTTTCCTGTATTCCTAACTCGATTGACAACCACCCCCTTGAATTTGACTCGTACTTTTTTTATACCCTACATAGGTCCCATGTTAAAAAAAGTAATTTTTTAACCCGCGACGCACAAAGAGAGGGGTTTTTAGTGTTTATGTCGGAGTCTGTCTGTGACATAGATAATTTTATCCAGAGTGTTCTTAGTCTGGATGTTTTTTTTGCGCCGGGTTTTTTTTTTAATTTAATTTAATAATTATTTGTACTCTGATGACGACCAATAGCAATTTAAATAGTACCAGAGATCGAATCTGGTTACATTTATGTTTTTATTATTACCTTTGTAATTGCTTTCCATAACAAACTTACACCTAAATATTTTAATGTTTTGCATACTTATTTTTAACTCCAGATGCTGGTTTTCGTACGCTGTGATGTGATGTGATGATGCTGGTCTCTGAAGGCGTGATGATGGTATATCTTCGA
>OY757268.1:1693986-1997248 GCA_963584085.1 Pyrausta aurata
ATGTAATAGCTGAACACTTTTTAAAATTCTCGGCAAGAATTAAGATGAAGAACATCTTAAGTTGTTAAAACGACTAGCTGGGCCCGTTCCCCGCCGGTCATGACAACTGGACTAATTGTCGCCGAATCTCGAGACATTGTGTCGGCGAAAAAAATCTAAAACAAAGGCGCTTTCAAGAATTCATTAACGTAATAGGCACAATTCTTTTCGCGCGAAAACCAGGTATAATCCTTAGCGTTACAAATGGGGAAGGCCTAACTTAATGGGGGTAGTTTTCTGAATCATAGGCCGACGAACTCGGACGTTAACCCCAGTAATATTGTTCACGATATTTTTACCTTTACCTCTCGGAGCTAGAGATCATTTTTCAATGCAACAAAATATTTCAGTCCGAAGAAAATACGAGCCCTTAAATAAAACGCGTTAGGGTATAAAATCGAACGGCATTAATCATGATTTAAAAGCGGTGAAATATTGAGAGCCGGGGAAAGGATCATTTTTGGATTTGATTTGAATTTGGTTGTGTTCGCCATTTATTCACAGGATGGACTAATTAATAATGCTCCAGATTGATTTCCGGTTATTTAATTGCTAGAATAAGCCCTGTTTCTATTGAGTTAAACGTTAAAATCGAGTTTCACTACTTTAATGAAAAATTTACGGATTTGACATCACAATATCTTTCCGTCTATCTTTAACTTTATACCAAGTGGGGCAGTATCGCGGGCAGTGCCATTAGTCGCAAGTGCCAGTGCCTGTAAGTGCCATTTGGTGTCATCCGCCAAAGTGCTAGGTGCGGCATTTATCATTCTTCAGTACTCTTCAGACGGATACCACTGTCTGAAGAGGGGTTAACGACCTTATGAGTTACAAGTTACAACTAGTGTCGAAAAATTGTTTAGTTTTTTTAATTTTGATGCGATTTAAATAATACCTTTAGTTGCATTTGTTTCACTTAAACCGGCTTAAAAAACCAAAAGGCTTAACAGTAATTAATTAACATAAAAGCGAAACGCATAACAGTAGCTAACAAACAACTATACTCCACTTTAGCAAATCTAAAGAGCAAGTATCAAGTAGCATAGTTCTAGTATACACATATAGGGTGTTGGCAAGCTGCCAGCGATCGCGATAGCACAGCTCCTTGCCGCAAAAATTGGGTTATCTCCCTTATACAGGGTGGCTATGCTAAGTCAGAGGCGCCGGAGAAATCTCACCATTTAAATTCGGTCGCTCTTGCATTGTGAGAATAGGATTCAACTTTCTTTTTTACTATTTTTGTGTTCAATGTTCGGGAATCAATTTTATACATTCGTAGGTAAAACTAACTGGTATGTCTATCTTAAGAAATTGTAACACAAACACATCTAATGTAAATAGGCTAGACTTCGTTATAGTTGAAGATTATAGTATAATACATACATCGTCTTTTCGTCATCGTGGACGGTTTTTTTGAAAGATAGATAATATCTATAAGGAAAAGCATTTATGATATAGTTTAGTAAAGGATCACCACGGTAGTAAGTAAATTACAAACTAACGAGGAAATAATCATGTTAAAGCACAATAGTAAACTAAGGTACAAAATAAAGCTCAGTAAATCACTTAAACAACTTTTCATTTCGTGGCAAATTACTTTGGTAACTTTTCAAGCGAATCCGCAGGCCATCACTAGGGCGCCGAGAAGCCGCGTGGCTACGGCGCGTCTACGTGCTACGGCGGGCACTGCACCGTAGCAACCGGGTCAGTGCCTCCCGCGCCCGCCCCGCCCCCTCACGTGCTACGCGCATTGCTACGAGCTACGGGACGGACGCACCCATGCGTATAGTGCAACTTTGAGTTTTGATACTTAGTTTTAAGCGTTTGATGGTGTATTTAATTGATAAAACTATGTGATTTGAAATCAAAGACAATTGTTGTTAAGTACCTACTCGATATTTTAGTGGTTTATTTTTATTTTGGCATTTTGTAAGCTACTCTATTATAGAGGTATACTAATTTATGAATCCTGACCATTTAATGTATCTTAGTATTTTTGACAAGAAACATTGAATTATATTATTACAGGAACACCATCGAGGATTATTGAGAGCAGTGATCTTATTAAGTTGATGTTATATAAAATTAATTAATAATTGTCAAAATAATCAGTGATATTTCAAATGCCACAGTAATCAGGTCACTGCCCCACCCTGTGTGATCACGTGATAAGAAACCCCTATCGGTCCGAACTTTACTTCTATTTTAGGCCATGCTCTGTTGTTGTTATTGAAGAACTAACAAAATGTTTTCCAAACAAAATATAGAAAAAGAATATCATTGAACGTATGACCTTCTTTGCTTTATTTATACAAACTCGACTCCCTCCATCTACGTGCTTGCTACGAGTATACTAAGAATAGATAGATGGCGCTACGGTGCTACAAAGCTCTACGAGTATTGTAGTAAAGTTAGAAAGGCATGGTTTGTGTAATCCATGGACATTTAAATAACTTTTCAAATAATTAAGAACTTTGGTAAATCGCTGTACATCAAATGAATTAATTTGATTGACACAGTTTCTAGTCTGCACTTGAATGTTTACCGGCCAGACTTTGAATATAAACTTGAGTAAAAAGTACTTGGGATTAAATTGATCAATCCGAAAGTTTAGTCGAGTACCATTTTAACTGAAGATTGTCTTGTTACTTTCAATCAAGGCTACGGTAAGGAAAAATTTATTTAGAAACACTGCGTTTTCCACGTTACCGTATAAGAATAATTTAAATAATAAAGTGGTTTAATAATACAAGCATAGAAAATTCAAACAACCTCCTATTTTAAAGAGTTCAGTTCAGTCCAGACTAGTAGAGCTTAGTCAAGAAAACTTGTGAATGTCAGAAGAAGTAAACCACTATTATTAATTGACTGATTTATTTATGGCCACAAGACTTATATTTGAATGATGTCTTTCAATACACAGGGCCCTCTTGCATTGTGTTAAGAGCTAAAATCGGAACAGTCATTCTAAGCCAGACATTGACAAGGGTTGTGGTTGTAATTCAGTTTGTCTAGAAGAAACTGACATAATTAGATTTGTCTCGTGTCTGTACACATAATTTATGGCTAAGTTTCACAGTACTGTATAAGTATCAACACAATAATATAAGATTGATAGTTAACAATCAGCTACTCTTTAATAGATAAATAAATTTTATTATTGCTTTGTACACCAGTATCTAACAGAATCATGACAATCTACAAAATTAGAGGAGCAAGTAATTTCGCAGATCGTTAATCGCTTTTTAAGTACATAAGCTCAAGTTGTCATAGTTTGCACAGTTCTTTCATTAATCTAAATGCTGCGGGCTAATCAACGATACATTCGGGCATTCGTCTGAAAATTCAACTTATCCACCTGCTATTTGATGTAGGCCAAGAGCGCTGTTATGCGCCGACTTTGGAAAACAGCGTAAAGCGAGTCATCCTGAATAATGAACAAGACAAAGCCACACTACCTTCTCGCTCTAACGTAACGCCGTTTCATTCTACCGACAGATATTTTTGCTTTGATTAATCTTTTCAGATGATTTCGAACATAGCTTTGAAATGTTACACAAATATAACAAAATTAATTATGTAGACTTTATTAAGATTTTTATGTTATAGATAGTCTGAGATTATTTGTATCGTTCCTTGGAGAGGACGTCCTATCGATTTCTGTCTACGTGTTGTAGTTTATCCATATCTCAGACGGAAACGTGTAGCTTTAATATTTATTTAGAGTAAACATGTTTAATTGAAATATTATGTTAATTTGAATATGAGTTAAACCATATAAGAAACTTCAAATAAAACACTTGTACGAAAGCTGATATTCGATTCTTGGTTTTGGTTTACGAGGCAAGTCCAAGCGTTAATTCGTTAAAAAGGAATTCACGGCGGAAATTATTATCCGAACGCGGCCATGCGGGATGTTTTATGATGGTTTAGCCGCCAATCGCAGCGAGAACCTACAAGAAAGACGTGTGAGTAGTGACTAGTCACCAGGCTTACATAAATCACGAGACGTCTCCATAACAACTGCGGCGGGCCCTGGCCGGGGACCCTCCAAAGGCGGCGTGTTTTCCCGCGCACCCCACACTACAGCTGTTTATGTATACAAAGCTATAGCTGAGCTTCCTGTTCATAATGGATGCCCGGGAACGCGTTTTCATCTATTCTCCTTTCCCAATTCTTTGTGATACAGTATTTTTCCTGTCGGCGTTTCCAACCTACCTACATTTCTCATCAGCGATTGTATGATAAATGAGATTTTTAAGAATCCAAATGGTAGTGACTTTGTAATGCGTTTCGTCATAGTTTGGAGGGAGGCCAGCGTTGACGCAAAGCCAGATGAGCGTTTGAACCGCAATGAACCCGAAGCAAAAAGTGTCAACACTTACGCGAATCGGACAAACATTCTGCAATCGATCTGTGTGCTCGATACAAATAATGATGTTTGATCGCACACTGAGAATATTTGATTTGCTCATATAGCTCGTGCTTCGTGACAAATCGCTTTTGTAAACGACTCTTGATGTTCTTATCAGTTGACAGAAGACTAAATTACATCGATTAACATCAAATCAATTAATTTAAAAACAAGTGGTTGATACACAAAGTTTTGTGGCCTTCAACCTTTATGTTTCTGGCTAAGGCTATGCGTTAATAAGAATATATGGGAGAGCATCATAGGCAAAGATTGATGTACGAACGTTCAAGCTTTTGAAGTGTTTAGTTGTTCCGTGCAGCATAACAATTCGGGTCAGCGATATAAATCTGTTTCGGATTAATCAATCACGGTCCCAAAAGTTCCAAGCAATATAGGTTGACGCGTTAAGACGTCCTGACCGAACTGTCGCATGCGGAAAGAGTATCGCAGCGTGTGTGCGGGGGGCGGGGGCGGCGCCGCAGGGGCGCGTGGCGCACCCCCGATCGATAGCGGTCAACGACCCCGGGTCCGCGACCGAGGTGCATTGCCGGTTCGAATTTAACCCACATTCGTAGATCCGCTAATTACTACGCGGATTACGACGGAATATGCATTTTATATGGGTCACTGATGCGTTCAACTAGAAGCTAGCGCAAATTGTAAGTGCTGACGCAATCGGAAAAAAGCTCGCGTAAGAACGTAAAGTTTGGAACTTACACTGTTACACTAAGCCTGTATGAAAAGGTACTGTTTATTTCTGAATACTAGAAACAAAAGTAACAAAACAACAACACCTCAAGTAAATATTTTTGAGCCTTCTTAACGCGATGTTTATTAAAATATTATGCTAACCAACAGTATCGCAATATCAAGCGTACGTAACGCGAATCATCATCATATTTTACAGAAACCGCCTAAAATTAAGGTTGCCCGAGGAAATTTAGTACCGAGGGGAAATAGCTTTTCTGGTGTTTTCAAGCGGCCATTGCACTCGGCTTACATAACACCAGGGGTACAGAGGTAACAGGAGGTAGGCTGACTCTTCTGCGCGCTCAAGTTCAGACGGTCGTAATACACAACCACTTGCCAATCTAATATCAGTCTTAGCAGGATAGAAATAAATTCTATAATAAAAAACCTTACAGTTTGAAGATGTGCTTCTCGCAATGATTAATGATGCTTCTTAGCGAGGGCGGGTGAAGCGAGGGTGTGGCGGGGCGGGGGTTGGGGTTGATCGAACTGAAATTGGCAGCGTTCAACGCTCGGCCGACATTTGTTTCAGCAAGTAATTTGTCATAGGCCATTCATGCCATAACAATTAATATTGAATGAAATTGCGATTTTTGGCAAATTCATGCAAGCTAAAAAATAATGTTATTCGGAATAGTATCAAATTCTTCGGTCGGTGTAAATTTTCACAGACGTTTCCATGATCGTATAAATAATGAAACATTATGAAAATGGAACACTGAAGCTTTTCATCAATGCATTGTTAATTGGATCTTATTGCGATGTAATTAGATTGAATTTATGATGAATGTGATTAGGTGTTTACATCGTTTCGTGGCCTGTAAATTGTATCAAGAAGTCGTTATTTGAGCAATTATCGACCTTGCATCGTGGAACATAAATGCTATTTTTGTTTACGACACATTAACGACTTGATACATTATGCGAGTGGAGGTTGACACGTGGCGTCTAGGGAGCTTCACGGAGGTGCGATAGACAGAGCAGGCCGCAGGCTGTCCCGCTCTCATTTCCAGAGATAGACATCTTCCGTCGAAAGGGAAATGGTACGACGAGTTTGTGGTTATTTTAGTGTCTCGCCTTCCTTTTTTTTATAATATTTGGAAATTATCATCCGCGACGTGAATTAAAGTGGGTTAGACCACAGAAGAGTTTCGTTCGTTCCGATTTCATAGGTTCACGTTTCGGGACTCACGATAGATGGCGTTAACCGTTTAAAATGCAGCAACTCCTTAACCCATTTCTTGAGGCAAATGATCGTTCCTTTTTGAACAGGGCCTTTTAAGGGTAATATAGTCCCACAAAACTTGAAAAAAGTGTTTCTCAATATCCGTTCTTTAAAGTTAATGAAGTCGACGACAATTACGGTAATAAAGCCCAAAGGCCGTATTTTTACACAGTCGGCATAAAATATCGTATTAAGACATGAATTAATGTATGAAAAACCTTTGTCATTTAAAAACGATGTGAGCAGTTTTGAAACACGAAAGTTAAGAATTCAGCGATGTGGGCAAATGTTCCTTATTGCTAAGAGCAGATGGGTCATATTTGGTCAAAGGAAACCTGCAACTGTGATTATATGAGACGGTTGGTGACAAAGAGAGCATAGCTGTCGCAATATTTAGCGAACTGCTAATTTCTGCGCCCACCATTTTGAATACACCTACTTACATACAAATGAAGTCGCTCTTAAACTGTTTATAAATATGTTGAGATAACGATTCATTACCAGGAAAATATAAACTGCAAGCCTCCATTTGGAAAACTGATAAACGAACATCAAGGATTTCAGATTCCATTAAGATATAATGCGTGATGCACAAATTATAACAAATATCTTTTAAGATTTGAAATCCACGACATAACACAAGCATTGAATAAAACAACTGAATGGCTACCGAAGCTCGTAAGCCGTATTTGTAAATAAACTTTTTATGTAATAAGTTTAAAAGCGCAGTCTGTTTATACAGAGTGATTTATTTATAAACCATTTTGTTTGGAGCGCTGAAAATTCATGGCTGTAGTGGATTAACAGTGTGTGTGCCAACTGCCAAGTAAAGAGAGAGGTAATTCTTGATAATCGGCTTATGTATAAGTGAACTGTTATGTAATAACGGCTTATGTAACTTAATATTCTCCTACCGATCTTTAGGTAATGGCGGCCCCTCTCAACATAGATAGGCCAGGAACTCAGGAGTTATTAAATTCTCTGTGTTCCTTCACTCACGTTAATTGATTCGGTGCAGGACTAACGGCATAACGTACTTTCCGAGGCACGGGGGTGTCATCACCACCAACTTTCTGACTGCGAGCTGATTCAGAGTACCCAGAAACAAATTTCGACGCGACCCGGGACCTCTCATATTACTTTTTAGGGTTCCGTAGCCGAATGGCAAAAAACGGAACCCTTATAGTTTCGTCAAGTCTGTCTGTCTGTCTGTCTGTCTGTCTGTCTGTCTGTCTGTCTGTCTGTCCGTCCGTATGTCACAGCCACTTTATTCTGAAACTATAAGCATCACATAGCTGAAACTTGGCAGGTAGGTGTATTTTGTTCACCGCTTTCCAATTCAGATACAAAAATTAAAAAATAATAATGTTTAAGGGGGGGCTCCCATACATGAAACTAAAACCTAAAAATTTTTTTTTACTCAAACCTATGCGTGTGGGATGTCTATGGATAGGTCTTTTAAAATGATGTTGAGGTTTCTAAAACCATTTTTTCTAAAAGTGTAAGGTTTGAGATATAGACGCTTCCAAAGTGGTAAAATGGGCGTCCCCCCCCCCTCTAACTTTTGAACTAAGAAAGTGAAAATTTTGAAAAAAATATATGATGTAGATCTCAACAAAAACTTGCAACGAAAATTGGTTTGAAGGAGATCGAACCAGTAGTTTTTGAGATATTGCACATTTTTATCAACCGCAAATATAACTTTGTCTTTCATACAAACACTATGAAAAACAAAGTTTTTTTTGCCGTCGCAATATATTGTGATGTTTTCGTTAAGTGAAAGTAAGTGGACCCTGAATTCAGTTAAGGGTGGCACGGAACCCTCAGTGCGCGGGTCCGACACGCACTTAACCGGTTTTTAACTAGCCAATCAATAAAAACTTAGAATCGGTAACCCATAAGTTATCATTTTAGGTAAGCAAAATATCAAGATTTGATGTCAGACAGTGACCACTCTACTTTTAATTTAATATCTCATTTAAAATGCAAATCTGGAGATACGACGATTTTGAAGGCTACCGCGACCATGTAGGTAGTTCGGTTGATGTAGGTTAGTTTTTTGCAAAATGGCAAACTGTCTTGTCACAAACAATCATAAAGTCAATGAACTATAGAAACGACCTGACACTTCGGTACAATAAAAAAATATAAAATATTATTATCATAAGACCGTGTAAACACAAAGCCAAGTTCGAACAAGTTGCTACAACTTCAATAGAGGGATTGATTTGATTAGTTTTAGATAAAGTGTATCTTAACTTCGGAAACTAAAACAGTACTATTTGCTGGTTCATGATAAAGTTATTTAATGTTTATTGAATCCTGATGAGTTCCTCGTAAAGGTCGATTCAAAAATAATTGTTTTTAATACTTATCGTAAATCTGATTTTGTAGATCAATGATGATGTTCAGAAGACCATATTTACCTGGAAAAATAAAAAAAGCAAATTAGTTTTTGAATGGTTATATTTTAGTTCTTTACTAAGTAGATACATATTTGGGCGTACGATTTGCATACCATGATTACTTCGCTAAATTGATTTTATTGCGACGTACGTCGTTATATTTTACACAATATTATGGTAATGATTTCATTACGACTATAATAAAACACAGCTTATATCAACGCTGTAGGTAAAAGTCAAGCAAGGTCAGAAGAAAAACTCGCGTCCGCCGGAGATCAAATTAGTGTTTTTGCTGACTTACTTCGCGACATGTGCTTTGATATTTATTTGACAGACCAATAGCGTTAATTTAACCTGTATTCGCGTTAGTTCAATCATTTGTAAGTAAATATTAGGAAATGGTATATAATAACAAGCGAATGATAGATTAGGCATCGTTTTCCTCAATTTATTTCATATCATTCGTACGTACGTTACTGGGGTAATAAAAATCCGCGCTTCTATGACTGTTCAAGGTAAGTCGAAGCACTGCCTTAATTCGGCGCAAGTCATTATTCAAATAGGTATGTCTAATTTATACATTATAGCTTTTGTACAAAAACATCACACACTTTCTGATAGCACAGAGCAGCATGATTTTCTTCATACTTCGATAAATCTACAAGTGAATCTAGGTGCAACTATTTAGTCCTAACCGGCAAACATTACGCGTTTGCTATAACTTTGAGAAATACGTCCAGCAGACACATGTTTTATTCTTTGGTCTGTGAAAGTCAGCAGGTATTTAAAGAGCTGTAAGTCGTGCTGCTATCCATAGATCGAAAGATTATTGCTCAGCAAAAAGAATTATTTTTATTAAGAGATAGCTGATGTTTGGCAAGCGTGTAAACGTGTAGTCTTAGCAACCAAAACTTCCTGTGACGTCACGCCACGTGGTTGCCATTCATATCTCCGCGATGCCCAAGGCTGCGCGGGCGCCTTTCGATCATGACCGTTAGTACGAAATACGAATTGAGCGCACAGCGACAGCCTTGATCGCCCGCTCAAGGCCAGGACCCTGATAGCTATTGTTTGTTATACCTAAACATTATTCACGCAGTTAGATCCTTAGTTAGTTCGTTTTTTCCTGAAGGCTGATGCGCACACGCCCGATAATACTCCTGAATATTAATGGCTGCGATTTCAGTTTTTTCCTAATTTTATTGCTTTTCGCTACGCACTTAGTGCTTCTTTAGGTAACTTTGATGAATAAATGATGAATTGTAAAAAATCAAGTTCACTTCATATCAGCATCGTACAGGCTATAACTTCCAAATTTAGACAAACAGAAGTCATCAGTATTCTAGGTGCATCAACCTATGCGGCTGTCAACGTAAAGCTGGGAGATTATTGTTGGTGATGCTTATCTTTATCTTTTCATTGGCCATAACGCGAAACGACCTAAACTGGTTATTTCGGCTTATCCGTCACGAAACTTTAAGGATATTAGAATTTGAAGGTAATCACACGACGAAGACAAGAAAAAAGACAATTCGATGAACCTAACAGCTAAGAATTAAATTCGACGTCGAGGTGGATCGAATCACAACACACGAGTTATTACGATAAAGTAATATCACCGCTGAATGAGCGAAGAAACATCAGAAAATACGACTATGCGCACTTGCAGTAATCGGCAAATGAAATTAAGTACTGCTCAAGCAAGGCTCAGCGATCCATCACTCGTGATCAATCACACCTCTAACTTGAGTGCTTGCTCAGCATTCTATAAATAAATACATATACATATATACCATTAAGATTAATTTGTATTTGTATACTGATATTGACACATTAAAATATCTTCAATTGTAATAAGTGATTTTTTTAAGGAGAAATACTCTTGTACAATATCTTCGAATCTCTACTACCCTATAGAACGGAATATTTCACTCTGTCATCGATAATCTCAGATAATCCTCTTATAAAACGTAGCATTGTTTTGAATATGCCGAGCATGCAGGGGCTAAAATAAAAACAATCAGTACTAATTACTCCGAGGTGCGGTGCGTTGGGTGAACGCACCGTGTGCCCTGCTTGGCAGCCCGCCAGCTCACGCTTCTAATCGCACGTAACCAGCTCCCAATAGGTTATAAACGCCTGGTAGGCGACACTGTTCTGCCTAAGACTTGCACGCGGGAAATTAATGAGCTTACATTAAATAGCTAATCGCACGCTTTTCCCATCTTTGGATTTTAACTTGGCGACTCTACCACGCAACCTTCTTTGGAGGTGAAGATATTGTTAAAAGATTCGTCGCTTTTAGTAATGGGCAGCCATCTATTTGTAGTTTAAAACGCTTACCTTGTAAGCCTCAAAGAAACAATAAGGGATTATACAATTATAAGGCGCAGACTAAGCCAATTCTGAAACGAGCTGTGAGCGGGTTTCATAAATGAAATTCAGATTTGACGTTCATCATGAATTACGTTAAATTGTGCAACGTAGCGCACTGGATTACAGCGTTTGTGAGGCGTCGTTATCGGCCGTTGAACCCGGACTATCACGGTGCAGTGACATAGACCGCATCACCTTGGGTTTTTGGATGAAAAAACGTCATTGCGCGTGTTTTATGAGCGCCGGTGGATATCAAAGTTGGGAGGAATGCGGTGGGGTACCAGGGCACCACGAGTCTGATGGTGATAAGGCCGGTTCATTGCCGAACGCTGGCTCTACATTTCCGCCTGCCGGAGGTCACGGCTGCCTTATGTAACCACTAACCAGCTAGACCGCTTAACTTAGCGAGGCAACATTTTTAGTGATGTCTTAAACGAGATATTAGAATGTTAGGCATTTACCTTCGAATGTGGGCTTTTCCGTGTTAAAAAATACGACTTATGTGATTTGACTATTCTAGGAGGAGTCTTGATCTATCGTAACTATGTAACCGGGTGAACTAAAATATATTTGCCTTGACAACCGATGAAAAAGTATAGGTAAAGATTCCCCCTATCATTGTGGGGTCCCAACGGCCTTGGAGTCGCACGCGCCGGCTGCTCCGATAAATACTGTCGAGCGAATTGAAGCAAAGTATCAGATACAAAATAATATAGGCACCAGCTTTGTGTCGATTTCAATGATAAAGGCCGTCGCTGTTGATAGCCGACGGATTTCGGCACCATAAAACTAGAATTCATACTCATACATCATTCCATAGCAACATTTCCATGGCTAAGTAGTAAGGTAGAGCCACGTAGAGCTAATTTAATTGATATTTCTGCTGCCAACGAACGCACGTTGCGTTCTAAAAAGCATATAGACAAATCAGTTGTCATAATAACTTAGTTTGCAGTGTAGTTTAAAGATTGGCGCTTGTTTTTTAGTCTGAATCGTTTTAATTTGGCCGGAGCATCGGCGTAATTTAAAGAACACACCTCGAGTCTGACCCCTCATCATTTTGAATAACTTAGTACGAGCGGATTAACGGGGCGATAAAATAAAAGGCTGTAACGTTTGACGTTTACCATCGAGTTTGAACTAAAAAAAACAGTCCGCGAAACACGCCTTCAATATTTAATTTCGCAAAGTCGGATATATTTCATCTGAGCCGTTGTAATTCATATTGGACGAGGAAGTTTGAGTGATGTCGGTGATGAGCGATATTGGGCCTTATTGCTGTGCTTTTAGAGGCTTGTTGGGTTGCGGTACCCAAAATTTCTTGAGGTAATTTGCAAATATGATGAGCGGAAACCGACAGGGCGTGCTGTGTATGCCCACGCGAAGGCAAGCAGACACGTCTGGGGTTGCAGGATGAGCATGCATGTGGAGCAATGACCTGAACTGATGGTGACACGGGACCTTATTATAATGAAGTGTGGTACACCTTTTCGTTGACGTGCTAAAACAGTTTAAGCTCAAGAGCTTGACAAATTCTGATGTCTAGTGTCTTGCTAGACAAAGTACAAATCCAAACTATTCCCTTGTGGTTCGAGAAGACCTGTATTTACCCAGAATCGGTGTAAGACGTCAGGTAAGTCTTCTCTGTTCATGTCAATGTTATTACGTCTAACGTTTTGTTATTACAAAATATTCAGAATATTTTCTGTTGATCCGTATAAAAAGAAGCTTTTTTCACTTAGCAATGAGAACAAAGATAAAACCTTTCAACGTTTTGGTGCAAAGCAAACAAACTGTCAAATTCAACACCACTGTTTCACAGTCAGCGCAACCTCCATTTTATCGGTATTTGGGGAAAGGGATCGGTACAGTTATTAGCTTGATTTAATCATGAATATTGAATGCGTTCCCGGTATCGCGTGGCGACGCAGTAGTTGTATAGGTAAAGTATATACAGTTTCAATCAAGTGAAATTTTCAGCGAATACTACGCAGTATCGTCGTTTTGATATGATCCGTTAACAAAAGTGCAAATAAAAAAAACTACACGGATGAAATCGAAATGCATAGAAATGGTGAACATTCAACGATTGTTTGTTTTAAATGAAATATTGAATACCAATTATTGGTACCACATTTATTGCTGCAAGTACGAGTATAAAAAGATTTTGCGTAAGAGTGCTATACCTATACATATCTATATTATATTGTCTGCCCAAACTACTATTGTACAAAGCGATTCCAGGCCTATCGATCCGATAGACCCCTGTATCCTGGGGGAGGCCTGGATCTGACAGCTAAGGCGTCACGGGACACACTAGCGATTGTCATTTGTTATCTAAACATCTCACCTCCAGCCAAGCAGCCTTGACCTCTATGGGCCTTACAGAATTAGCACAGCTCTAGCTAAGGAAATAGGGCATAAATGATCTACAGTTCCTGTTGGAAATGGAGGAGGAAATTGAGATTACATATAACATGAGACGTAATACCTTAATTATCATAAATGGTAAATGCCCCGTCTCAAATCAGGTGATCGCTCGAACGTCTTATTAGTAAAAGGCAATTAAAGCTTTAAGCTCACAATTGGTTCTGCCGCATACCACCATAACTCATTCCCTTCAGTTCAGATTATCCGTATCCAAATCACAATCCCAACGGCCCAAAACGTATATTAATCTCACAAAAAGATAAGACTACCGCTCGATACATTTTTAACACGGATTTATTGATGGTCACACCAAAAAAATGATCGGCGCTCCAATCTTAATCATAAGATTTATCCAATATAATTGCGGCCATTGTGATTTTTTGCGTCGCAGAAGATCACAAAGCGAGTAAAGGTCAACCGGCAGGATAAAGTTTCCGTCGGGAGCGCGGACAACGCAAATAAAGCACACGACCCAAAAAAAGTTCTCGCTGCGGCGAGCGACGTGCCGGCGAAACCCGACCTTAAGATCTTCATTATCGCCACCATCAGACGTTAACTCACACCCGACGCAACCATAAACAATTCAAATTTCAAAACTACTCGCGCACGCGAAGGTCTTTCCATTTTCAAAATTGACCTTATCTACCCGCAGCCTATAATCCCACTCGCGTCTCCCTGGACCTGAATGGAGGAGCATTATTAAGCTCCACAAATAACGCCTGAATGCAGATGAGCTGTGTCTAATCTAAAGTTGGCGCCTTCGGCGACGCTAGAAATAACATAGCTGAGCTGGTAGAAATGTCGATGTCCAATGCACTCGCTGACGCACTGGCGGGCTATCCCGCGCCTGCCGATACTGATTATTCATTCCGAAACCGAATTTTAAAGACATCAAACTCGTTCCGCGCTCAATAACGGCCCCCGCGAACTGTCGCTTCCCGCATTCTTAATAGATGTCGCAATAAAACCAAGATTGAGTAATAAAAAGCAGCTGTTTGACGCAGAGTAAAAAGTGCGAATTATACGGGCGTGTTTACAAACATTCAGTTGTAAGTTTCACGAACATGAGTTCAGCGTCTCCAGCGCGACAATGGGACCGTTGACTTTGCTTAGACGATTATTCGATCCTTGAGCCAGGATAATATAGCCGTTACGGAGCGCGAATTTATTTACCGAGACCGATTCGGTATGCATCGAGATTAAATAATCGATTGTTTTTTTACGTCGGAGGTGTCAAAGGTTTTTGCTTGAGTCATAATGATAGAGGTAAATTGCAAAGGTATCGTTGCGGTGGGGATTTTGGGTCGGTCGATTAATTCGGTTATGGGTTTGATAGCGTGAGATTAGTGTGTTTTTTGTGTGCGTAGCCTCGATGCGTCGAAAGTTCGGGAGGCGCAGTAAAAAGTCGGTGCGCGACGAGGGTATCGCGTTGGGTGGCGTAGGTCGATGGGTTTGTTCGCAAGCTTGACTATTAAAGCGAAGGGCGCGCGGTGATGTGCGGGTGCTCGAGTGTTGCCGGCAGCCGATGACGAATGTAAGGGGTTGTTGAACGCCAACGGTCTATTTTGGAGCGACTAAATACGTCGACGGCTCACCGAGTGACATTTACTCGGGCTAGGTGCATCCGACTACTATCAGACTATAGATAACTGTGCACTACGAATACTGTGACAAAGGTCTCGGAAAATGCCAAGGAAATTGAAGTTCGCAGACTGAGCCGTGACGAAATGGGTTGATGTGTTTCGTGTTAGGATTATAGTTCCAAAAAGGTGAACTTTACTGATTTTGTGGCTTATAGAAGTGCTAATTGAGAGTAAACACCAATTGGCTATTCATGAGTTTATAAAACCTTCGCAAGCATTAGCTTAATCTATGATACGAAAGCTTTAAAGCACTAAAGTGTTATCAATGTTAAAATTTTAAATAGTAAATATTATGGATCTGTAATTCATTATCTGTTGCCTGATAATATAAGATATATTTTTTTTTAATTTTCTGTACAAGTCAATGATCTTTTTATTATTGCTAGTTTCAACAAAAATCAGACACATAATCACAAACACTCACAAACTGGAATGAAAAGTCACGAAACAAAGTCAAACATTCTACAACTTTACAAGCAAAAAGTGAATTACTAATTTCGCATTTATAACCCCGTTGAAACACGCCTGCCACTTCAAAGCTATCGAGCATCAGTCAACGTACACCCCTCCGAAGCGAACAGTTCGTGGAAGCGTAATTGCAGACTGTACCACACTGCAAATGCAGTGTAAAGGTCAGTTACTTATGACGTCACCAGGCAATCATAGATCTATGAAGCACCTCTGCTTCTGGCTAAAGTGTGAAAAAGCAATTTGTATTAAAAAGTACTCGGCATGTCTATTGTCTGTCTATTACTTTGATATATCAACAGAGCTTTGTTGGTGACTACGCTTCGTTTTAAAGACCGCTTTTTCAGGAACAGAGCCCTGAAACAATATTATGAGATCCAATCAAAATTTTGTCGCATCTCGTTACATATATGGGGGTTTACTATAACCAATTCTGGCAAGCATATTAGCGCCACACTAATGGATTATTAATCTGTGGCGCCAATTTATGTCACGTTCGCTTTGATCAGCGATAGATGTCGCCTCCTATCCCAGCACTAACACATTGAAATTTGAAACTTATCCACATAGAAACGAGGTACACTATGCAACGCGAGTAGAACTTACAATTGCAGGGGTTACATGCCACTGCATTGTAGGGGAGGTCAGTTACATGTGACGTCAGCTAGCTACTTCCGTATGTTCAATAGCATAGGGTTGAAAATCAAAGGGCGATGCAACACAGCTGTAATTTATTTAGTTCACAACAACGAAACAGGTGACTAGGGCAGTTAGGAGGTAAAAGCTGTGTGAAATTAACGTGGAAATTGAGTTCCCAATTCAAATAAGTCTCCGTCGTAAGTTCGAATATTTTGATTCGCTTTTAATCATTTAGGGATGCTGTAATTAGCAAAGTAATGCATTGTGTATTAATGAAAAGACGTGGCGAGTTTTGATTGATGTCAATTAAGATTGTACGCATCAGGTCGCTGACTCAACAAGGTAAATAAATAATCAATCTGGTCTTACAATTCGAGCCACTAAAAATATAAACCGATATACAATTAGACAAGTTCCTCAACAGTCATCATCATCAATCAAAAGTTGATTAGAGTTAATCGACGTCACTTGTGAGTTTGTGACGCATGGAGAGGTAATGGACTTGGTGGTCTGAAATATTCACATTCTAAGAATTTCCTCCGTCTGTTGCCGCTAGAGTGTAGGATGTTTGGGTGGACATACCAAGAGTACACAGACGTCACAATAGAATTGAGTGCAGTAAGGTCGTTCTACCACAATGGCAATGAGATTATTTTATAAGTAGTTATGAACTTATGAGCAAGTCTAGTCTAGTGTATTCTGCAATTTTATTAGCAGTGTTAATACTTAATACCTAACGGTATGTATGTTTAAAAGTATTAATTATTTATAAATAATTATCTAGTATTTATCTACTCTATGGTTTAGTAGAGAATGTTACTCAAAATCAGAAAAACGATAAAAATAATAAGAAGTCTAAGCTTTTATTGGTTCGAAAAGAAAATAAACTTCAATGTATGTTCAGCCATTGGATTGGGGGAGGTTACTGCATCTGCCTGCACTGGGCACACAAGACGAGGTGATTTGTCCATTTTCCACGGCCCGCGTGCCCGATGGGTTAAACTGCGGCCGAATCAGACTAATCGTAACGCGTCGATCATGGCTAAGGCGAACAGTCAACAACAAAAATATGTGACAACAAACTCTATAGCAACTTTTGGTTTGTTATCTGGTGAACTTCTTTGTGCGGCAAAGACGAATTTTTGAAGTGGGACTAAAGCGCTTGCGAAAATAAATGATAGAGAGTGACAAAGTCACTTTATTCTCTGCCAATATGACGATGATATTGTCTTAACAGTAACTATTTTCCATATAAGAGGTAGGTATATTTTGTGATCAACTGTACCGTTGCCTTTTTTGTCTGAACAAGTTTGTATCTAGGCATTTCGATCTGACGCATTTGGTCAAATTACCGAGGATTGCCGTGAAACAAAGAACTACACGCCACGATCAATATGTGTAATAATAACACGATTTGATCAAAGTTTAACTAACTAGTATATTATTAAAATAACCTAAGAATAAAGGCGCGAATCAATAAACGATACACTGATTAATAATTAATGATAAGTTTTCAAAAAAATAACACTACAAACATTGAAGGATTAGCATCTGACCACCAAAAAAGTTAATGAAAATATTCCGATGCGGCAATACTGAATGACTAATGAGAAATACCGAGAAAACCCTAAACTTGATCTTGCCAGTTCAGACGGCAATGATCTAATCAAATGGCTCATTATGCGACTTAGAACAACCGACTCTTGTACCTTTTATTCATTGCAGCCTGGAGGGCTAAACCTTTTTAGATAGAAAGGAAGCTTTGTTTTTTTTTTATTTAAGACAAAAATATGCAAACAAGCCCGATGTTTGAGAAGTAAACTGCACGGTGAAATATGTAGGTATTGTGTGTATTATATACAAAAGATCAAGAATGATTGACAATTCATATTTATTTGCTTTATTACCTGCCAGTATTAAAACTTTTTAGCAAGGCTGCATATTTTCTAAATATCGAAAACCTAAGCGCAATCTTTGAGGGCTTGGTGCCAAGTTGTGTTGAATGAAAGAGATGATAGACTTTAAATGATAGATATATCTGTAAAACTCGATCAACGACTGATTTGAAGAGAGTCATGTGAGCCCAATACGATTTCGCAAAATAAATTTTTTCGTCCTATTATTTGCTGTTCCCAGGACACTGATGGAAAGAATATCCTTTAGTCTGGGAAAGCCACCAGGCGAGCATAAGGTCAGCAAAGCGATTGTCTCATTAAAGGAGCGATACGCATCGGTCAGAACCAATTGAATGTTTTAATTAGGGCGGCCACAGACCGGTTCCGAGCGTTCGCGGAACCCGCTCTTTGGGGATCCATGATAACGAACGTTTCGCGCTCGTGGAAATTAACGAGCCTTGTGAGAAACGTATTGGTGTTTATCTTAATTTTAGTAGGATGGTGTTGAATGTGAAAGGCTGTGTAAAAATATGAGAAAGGGAGTGTTATAGAGATGATCTGCACATGCTACGTGAGACATTCAATCATTTGGTGAAAATAATTTCCAATAAATGAAGGATTAAACTAATGGATGATGGATGATCATCATTTTTAGTAATAGTTCTTTAGTTATTAAAATTCACTGACCCAAGATTATGTTGAAGATGATGATGTCATACTGAATTGTAATAAAACAACTGATTAAAAGCGTTCCAATGAATTGGGATGTACCAAAAAATTATTTATTGATAGCTAATTTCAATATGCCTTTGATAAAAGACGTCTTTGCCTAACCTATAAACACGTTTTATCAATTTAGCAAAAAGTATACCGAACTTTGACATTACGCCACCGTCACACTTGACCGGATCGTTCGAAATTCGAATGGTCTTTATGAGCCGTCGCGAACAATCACCGAGCGTCGACCGCTTCACGAGCAATTTGACGCAGATTAACAAATTATTAACAACGTATCGGATTCCCAAAGTTTTTGTTACCGAAAATAAAGCAGTTTTTTTTTTCGGTATTAAGATGTGACGCAATGTGAGACTGAAACGATATCATTCGGACATACTCGTAGATGAATCGATATTGAAACTTCTTGATACCAAATTCATTTCAAGAATATTAAACTTTTTTTATAATCAATTTGGGATGTATTTTTTAGGTTTGGCTATTTCCTGTGTATCGTAGAAATATTTTTTCATGTAAAAAAATCTAAGCTTAGCCAAAGCTCACCGACGATTTTATAAGGTGATGATGGCTCTGGAAACTTGGTGTTGCAAATTTTTTGTGTCTAGCTAGCCCGGGCAATCATCAATTCGAATACATAATATGATATCAGAACAAGCACGTAATAGAAGATCATTTTCTTCAATATGAAGTTTGAAATCAATCAATTATAAAATATTAATTAAGACTTGTTAGCCATCTGATTCTTATGACAAATCGCAAGTTCAACGTCCGTTTGGTGACCTAACTACCAGGATATCAGAGTGCCTACGGAGATCTTTCGCACGCACATGGCGAGCAAAAACGAACAAGTCATTACAATGACTAACAATCAATTAAAACGCTAACTAACAAATTCATTTATGTTTTCAGCCGGAAACCTTCAAAATGTTCCTTTTTTAAATTTAATATTGCAGTGTTCATGTATCTGGCAGGCAGGCAATAATATTTTAGAATCAAATTCACCGCCAAAAAGTTTATAATTTATGGTCAATTAAAGATATGATAACATTTAATTAAAGTAGCAAAAATAAAATGTGAATGTGACATTTATTTATTTCTTAACGTTTTTCAATTAACGTTCTAGAAACATAATGTTATTAATGTATTTAAACCTACCTACCTAAGCTACATTGGATTGAAGTTTTCACAAAGCTCTATCCAACAATAATTGGCAGGTCCGCTTTTGTTAGTGGAGTTAAAATCTTTGTACCTACCTAGTCCATCTACCTGTTTAAACATAAGTCTAAAAGCTCAGGTTGCGCGACTTAAAACCTATACATAATAATGTGTCTGAATTGAATTTTTAAACGATTCGATGTGTACTTCTTACTTTTCAAGACGCCAAAAAGGTGTAAGTTATGCTATTAGCACATAGATAACATAACAACACACACAGCCTGCACCAAATCTCCTAACATTATCTGTGACAAGACGGCTTTCATTTTTGTTCGTTCGCATTCTATTCAGGTTCGGACGTCACTTTTTCTTTCGCGGCAGCCTTGACCTTCCATCGCGTCCGGCGGAGCGACGACCCGGTGCAGGGCTATCAATGAACGAGTACGCGGGTACATGCATCGATTGTCTGTGCCCGGTATCGAGACAGGTAAAAAAAACGCGCGACGATTTGACGTTTTACTTTTTTTATTTTCCTTATAGAAGAGATGGTGATTGGAAAAATCAAGTTAATCCTTTAATCGATAATTTAGTAGACAAGATAACAGATTCTGCATACACTGATACATTAAGTTGATATAAGTGGTATCCTCAATCTCTCTTATTTGATTACATACTATTGGAAATTCCCCGAATACGGAAAATACCTCATGAAAAGAACTTTCCGAAACAACCCTGGCAAAGTACTGGCTTTTCTCTAAACCTCATTTTCCTGTTATGTCAGAGTATTCATATGTTCATCAGATTTGAGAAAAGCCTTTAACGAATACCATTTCCGAGGAATCCATTAGGAAAATGCATATTTGCTAGATACACCGACCCCCGTTATTAATTGCCATTGTTTCCCTTTAAATTGAATTTACGTGCTTCTGCAATATTCAAGCTAATATCTAATACCAAACTACGTAACATAATATTCGTTTTTTTTATTTTAGCGAATGGCCAACCCTAAAGCAAAGAAGCGGGCGGCGGGGGCTCGTACGATGCACTTAGCCGCACTCCACTCCTGCGCCGCGCCTTCCGCAAATTATGTAGCGCCATAGACGCGCCGATTTTAACGAGATGCACCTTCCCCGGCTTATGCGACCCTGGTACTTCATCTAAGGTGCACTAGGCTAGTTTAATAATTGCGCAAAAAGAAAATAGACAATCCCAGCAGTGGGAAAGGTCTTACTTTTTTAGGTGGGAATATAACTAGATAACCTCCATTAACGTCGTTAGGTCCTAGTGCTACTGTATGGTTCACTGAGCTAGCAGCTCTGAAAGTAGATTATAGACACCTAGTACCGTGAAAATACTAGATTTTCTAGATCTGTATCTCCACCGTCTTATGGATTCCTAGTACCTTTCCTAAGATGCACCAGGCTAGATTTACCCTATTTCTTAAATAGCAACCAGATAGGTTAAAAAACCTAAAATGCTAATAACAAAGATCATTATTGACAAGGAAAACTGTGACAAAAATCATTTAAACGGCTCACACGCACCCACATCCTTCGTCGTCAAGTAGGCATACATCCTGGTAACAGAATCCAGGAGTTCCAGAGCTAAGCGATGGGATAATAACACACACCGGCCGCGCGTTCGGCAAACAGAGGATGTGGCAAATGAGACGGAACAGTGTGGACGGCGGAGTCGGAGACACGGATAGTGTTGTTTGCACGCATCGCCCTTTCATTTACAAGGCAATGGGCATCCGATACTAAATGGTATTGATGTATATGCGCTCCACACAAAATAATAGGTAAGATTAAAAATAAATGAGGTAAAAATCCGCAAATTATGTACTATTGATGTGTTTTTGTTTAGGCAACTTAACATCAAAGTAGGTCGTTGTGGAAACAAAGTTCACTAGGCCTGTAGGTTAACTTGTTTTTGTTAATAAATTGGTAAATACTTTACACGTTAAAATTTCAAATTTGAACTGTTTATCGACCTCCCAGTTTTTTATGTAGACCTGTTTGTCGCGATGGTAAGTGATGATGAGATATAGCGTGCTTACTATCCGTAACTATGTACGAGACTTCATATCCTGTCCCTCTTCCGAGCAAGAAATGTCATTGCTATTGCTAACTATAATTATATGGCGGGAAACATTAAGTAGGTATGTGACCGAGATAGTTACTATATTTCCCATAAAGCTCTCTGGAAACTTTTTACGTTGATAGGGTGACGAGAGTTTTTTTTTTTAATTCGAAGGCTAAGACAGACGAGTAAGCTCACCCAGCAGACGGCTGTTCACTCTGAAGACTTTGTTACAAATCTATTTCAGAATGACTAGCCAAAAATTCAAAACGACAATAATGAGGCGCAATTCAAATGTAACTTAAATTAGTTAGAGTAAGACATGCGCACGAGTTCTTAGGGGCGGCCGCGAGGCGTGAAGCGGCTTCCGCTGGGACACACGGCTCCCGAGCGCGGACAGCTAATTACGTGACGATATTCTGGGGCTCTATTCTGCAAGCCAATGCCAGTTATTTCGATTCGAAGGAGGAGACGAACAAAAAGACAGAGACGGACCTAACTTCATAACTTAAAGTACATGAGCTGGTAAATAAAAAAGAGCGGAGCAATTTAATGTCGTTTTTATACAAAAATGCATGAGAATATTTGATTGGTAAAGTTATGTGGGTCATAATTTGGCTGGAAAAGGAATGAACTTTTAAATTGTTACTACTAAAACTCATTTGATTTTCCGAAGTACGAACTTTTCCGAGTATTTGCTGTAAGTTTTCAGTAAAGAGGATGTGACGTCACCTGGAATCGGAGACGTTGATCGATGCGCGCCGTCGCGGCCGGCAGTGTAATCTCGTTAGTCAAACACTCGAATACTCGAATCATGCTAACGGCACACATGAATGGCACCGTACGCGATTCATTCAAATCGCGACGCGCGGTCAAGGACGGCTCCATCGCTGCTCGACAACGGCAAACCCAAACGATACACCCACATACCCCGATTTGTACACCCCACAACAAGATGCCGTCGCCGCCACAAATCCTTGTAAACAGACGTGACGTGTGAGCACACGATTAATGCAGTTTATGTAAACGTAAAAAACTTTGTATGCACACGGCGAGCTTTGATAGCGATTCGGGGTAAATGACTCAATGTCGGATTAACAAAGCTCTATGTCAATCTGTGTTTACTCGTGTCATCGATATTCCTCGATCATATATACAAAGCCTTTGTTATTTTGAAATCGTAATAAGAACAACGAAATATATTCAGTCTGGCATCGAGAGCGAAAAACACGATATCATCTCGTGCAAAAACAAACGCTCTCGTACGTCTTGATCGTTTTGTTGTAGACGACATCGAAGATTTAGGACCGCAATGTACCGAATATGAGTTGCGTGTAACATGTGGATTTTGATGAGAAGATTTAGTGTGAAGCGCGGATGGGTCGCCTGGAGGGCGAGTCCCGGTCGCTGGCAGCGGATTGTGCTCGGCTAGTGTCGGCGCAGCATGGCTCAGCAGATCTGCGCAGCCGAGTGGCGCCACGTGGCGAGAGACCTCCACCGGGTCATTTACTCCTATTACGCAACTCGTGTAACCGCCGGCATATAATCGACGGAATTTTTATTGACTAATTATTCGCCATTTTTTACACGCGGTGAAGTCAGCGGATATAGCTAAATATTCAAACAGTGTATCATTCGAGGCTAACAATAAAGCGCAAAAAACGTATCGAATTATCTCACGTCGATATCTAAATAAAGTCGGACCCTAGGTAGGCTTCGGGCGAGATGCAGCCACATTCCTCGCCGATGAGTCGCCGGACCACCATTGTGCAGCCTTTCTCGCACGTAAACACACGACGGACACTTGTTTAGCTTTACTACTGGAGCTGAGGATGAAATGAGCCATTCATCGCGGCGGAGTCAACGCCCAGACGGATTAAAGGGCCGATTAACGAGCGGTTTAATTTATAACCGGAATAATAAAGCCGCGGAAGGCAGCACCCACATCGTGGTAACTCATAACTCAAGTGTCACCCGCGCTCGTCTTTTTAACTTCGCGGTCGCGGATAGAGCGGTCGGACTTTCGGTTTCGCAGCGTTGATTTAGAGACGGACGATAAAAGCAAACCCGAAACCGGTCGAGCCGAAAACTCTGTAATTATGTTAACGAGGACCCACGTGGACGCTAGCCGGTCGTAAAGTAAACGATAGTGAAAGACGCTTTCATACGAGAGGTACAGTAACTGCGTAAGCGTAACGCACGTGTCCGTAATCCGTACATCTGTCGATAAGCATTATCGAGACCGGAAAACTCGGGATTCAAAGGTACCAGGGGAGCGTGACTGATAAGGAGTTACACAACGGGCCGGAGCCAAGGTCGGCAGATGTGGGAAGCACAGGCCCGCCGTTCAGGCGTTATCGAATGTTTGCCCAGCATAAATAAGCAGCCCAGCGCGCGATACAACCGTGTTTATGGGTGTGAACGCACTCGCTGCCGTCGTGAGAACTATAAGTGTTAGGATATGGACACGTGTTCGCGGCCACATTTCGTTGCGCAACCTGATAGCACATGTCCGAAGATAAATCCCGATCGAGTCCTTATTCTTGCGATGGGGCCGATCCCGATAAAGAGTTCACGAGAGCTCCGCGGGAGGGCGGAATGACGCGCCGGCTTACATTCCGAAACCGATATTATTTATTTTTAATAATGCCAATGAACGCTTAGCACGTTTACCTTCGACTTCGATTCGCATCGCCTCTAACAAGTCAAAATAAATAAAATTATTCGTCGACACTTCCTGCTCGTGCGCGAGGAGGCGAGGTATTATATCGCACCCATTCAGGCGGCCTGCACGCTGACGCAGCGAAAACCACAGACTGGGTCAGTGGTCTCCGAAGCTCCTTCGGCAGCCCTCACGAAGGCCGCCATTCATAATAAAAATGACATCAACCGCGTGGGAACAAATAAATGCCAAGCGAAACGACCGGTCCGACCGGCGGATTTAATTACGCCACTGATTAATATTGGCATAAACGACATTCGTCGAAACTGATGTTAACGCGTCGAAACCGAAAGCCGCGGGGGTGGCATCTACAAAAAGAGTACACAGAGATGCGTCAGCGCACCTCCGGAGCACTTGTCGCGGTATAGCCGTCCCGTTCGCGCACGCGGCGCTGGAGGCCCCTGCTTCGTTTGCTATGAATGGGTTTGTTTGAGGAAGTGAGCCCGGTCACGGGATCGCCACCAGCTGCTTTGCATCGAATACCGATCCGATTAGGACTAGGGTTACTAGGAGTAAAGCCATCGAGAAGAGTGAGCGCGCGTGTGGCCGCGACATTTCCCCCATAACAATGAGTGACAGTGCATCCGTCCCTTTCGCGGCGGACCTTGCCGTGCTGTTGCTCCGGCCAGGTTCAATATCCCAGACCTTGGCGCGATCGAGAGTACCAATGGCCAGTTGAAACTAGTTACTCATACCTACCACCTGCAATAATTTAGTCACTATTTTTAGCTTCTTATTGGCCGAAACGAGTTACCGCCATGCGGGCACGATTTTAATCAGTCAGGTATCAAACGAATGCCGAGAGTCGCATAACAATGGAATTTTTATTGTGTCTCGTTTACACATACTTGACGAGTTAATGTGATTTTGAAAGGAAACGGATTTTTCCACGGACGCTTTGTCGGCGATGTTCGGGTCACGTCTCGACATAAACGAGTGAGCGTAAAAAAATTGAGTGTTTTATGATTTCTCTACCAGGAAACCTAATGAATCCGCGGTGGTCGGCGCCGGGCGAACCTACATCAAATGTGCGAGCAGCCAATTAGATGTCGGGCGCATTGCAAGAATATAAATATTAGTAGAACCGACAAAGGTTTTTAATCACCGATCTCGATGCATTTTGCTCCTTTTGCGGTTCGAAATTACAGGTTGCGAGTTCGCTCACCCCGGCGCGCCGCTTAGGGCAACTATGCCTCGCGGATCGTGTGAAAAATTACCAGAGATTTTGCTCTTGTTTCGCATTATAAGTGGCATTCGATATGTGTAATTTTTGTATCCGGCCAGGTATTAATCACGCACACTTTCCGTTGGTGTTTACGAATGACGCAAACAAACGCATTGAAAGATGTTATAGATTCGAGAAGCCGATACTCATAATCAGCTTGTTCGTTTTAGAGATGAAAATATCACTAAGCTTAGGATGAATGAAAAAAAAAAAAATAGTAAAATGAATAACGATAATAGACAAAAAAAAAACTAACAAACTTTTTAAATCTCACCTTCTATGAAACTTGTACTTCACTCATGAATTTTCCACGAGATCTCATTATCAGCGAGAGCCAACTAATCGCAGTCTGCTAGCAACTTGCAAAAGCCATTAAATAATTTAGTTTTACGCAAAAATATAATCGATTGCCTACTTTTATTGAATTTGAAAAAAGAACATCGACAAACGAAAGCGAGCGTCGCACGAGCAAGGCGAGCGCTCGCCAAGGTTACGTAGTAGGGGCGGCGACCGGCGAGACGGGCGTGACGTCACGGGCGCCGGAAACGATGCCCGCTCATAGAACTACGGTTACATTTTGAGTTTAGAAGAAAGTGTTCGTGGGATAGGTCAGCGCCATCAGATGCAGTGCAGTATATCACTCGTTAGAACTCATGGCGTCCTAGTAAGTAGCCACAATTAATTGTCAGTTCACAAAGTTAGTTAGTTTAATTCTTAAAATAAATAAACTTTTTTTTTAATAAGTTTTACGGCTTTGGACGAATGCTTCCTGCAATAAATTAACTTAAATTTTGCTGACAGGCCATTATTATTATTTTTTTGCTTTATTTTTCAAAGATACATGGCTGAAACATGAAACAGCAAGCAAGTAAATGCACCAGATTTCCCACAGACCTCCACGATCCGACTCCGCAAGGAGTTTCGATCGTGTCCTATCGCACAATAAATTAAAAACAACAAAAGGCATTTCGTTTTGTCCAGGCAGATGTGCAGGAAAGCAGGCGGCCTCGCTGATAAACAAATTAATTGTCTGTCCGCCATTCACAGAGACCTGTTTAAAGGGCCTTTATTAAATTATGAAGCGGTGTACGATTGTTGCGACCAATCACTTCTATCTACCGTAAGGGGAGTTCTACACGATTCAATATTCATCCGGTACGTTTAAATCGCGATACATCTTGAATGGATAAGCGTTGGTCCTCGCGAACGCGATTAGTCGTAATTGCGAAACTAGCCATAACATTCAATATTAAAATTTAATGTAAGACAGTTCCGAAGTCACAGAACTTACAATGTTATTTGTATCTTCGATTAAGTTCGCGATATTTACCTGAAAAGAGAGAAAAACATAATTAGTAATTAAATTGAAATGGTCATACGCTCGGCAAGTAGCATTTACAAAAACTCAATAAAATATCCAGTTGAGTTCAATAAAGCCAATGTAATGTTGATCTCAAGCGAAGCGGCTTCATCTGCACGAAGCTTCACACAGTACATAATTTAAACTGCGTTGTCGACTAAAACAACAAAACATTGGTATTCGAACGGCCGCCACAGGAACAAGTTAAAATCCACCTTTGTCATATGAATTGTATACCGCGTCGTCGTGATCCTAACCATGTGGATTCCAGCTATATTAAAATTTATCCACGCACATCTTTGTCTTCGGTAATATGTCAAAAATGCTAACAGAGGCAAGTTACACGCACTCGTTAAAGCAAACAAAAAACACCGTTTGCGTAAACCGCACAGGATTCCTTTCGGTGAAATCAGTTACGTGTATGGAGCATTTGTAGAAATCGAATTTGAATTTTTGTATCGAGGTTCTATGGTAACAATAGATAGTTTTTAATTTGGCAATATTCTTGGCCGTGTATTCAGGCCAGGGCCATTCAAATAAATCAGGCAGCGGTAGGGAAATTCAAATTTGAATTTGGAACAATCGAACCGATGTCAAAAATTCTTAAATGGCATGTTGCAAAGTCGAGGACGGAGGACTAACCAGGCATTATTGAGTGGCCAGCGTAGCCGGACCTCCCCTGTCACCTTGGGTGCTCCTCCAAGGGTTCAGATCAGTGGTAAGTGAAGGTCCAGGTAAGAGTGGACGTGGTATATTTAAATACGAGTCCCGGCCGTTAGCGTTTCCGATAGGCGCGTGACGCAGCGCGGTGTGTATGGGGAATATAAAGTGACTCACTAGCGGCCAGCGGAGGATTCTAGAGAAATAGAAAACAAGCCAGTTACGCGCTTCAGTTCTGCGCATCGGTCGGGCACTATGGCAAAATATTCCCTAGAAGCCTAGTTACAGCAGCTACGGACTCGGAATACGGCCGCAGTGATTCTTTTACTCGGGTTTGTATCAAAAAGTATTTTTTTCCAACAATACAACCTACAACAATGGATTGGATATTTGAGAGGACCTTATTGGCTGGTCGAGGACTTTCAGGTTTGAAAACAAGCCAGAACAACTTGCTGTGTCTTTTACAATAAGTAACCAAGAATCGATTTCTCGGTAAGACTATAATGCCTATATCATTAAGCCGGCCTATGAACAATCTTATTTGCGCTATAAATAAATGAGAAAACGAGTGTCCGCTGATTAATTTGCGATCGTTCGTTTTTGCTGACTTGGCCGCGGCGCGCGCGCTTGCTAGCTTTAACTTTCGATAATGAATTTTTTTTTGACAAACACGCCATAAAGGGCGTTAAAAGAGATATGCGAAAATGATTAACAAATTAAACATCATTTATGTCAATTATCGCGTTGCGACAGTGCGCCGGTCGATTTATCGGGTATAAATTGGCGCCGCTCCCGGGGCTAGGAGAGTGGTCAGCCTCCAAAAGACAACGAAGGCACCAAAAACCAGACGAGCGAGCGAAGCAGCCTGTATTGCCGCGAGATAAGGGCTTAATCCGACCGGATTAATCCAACACACTTATGAAAATAAATCGCAAAAACACGCGACTACGGAAGGGGACACACGCACGCGCTCGCGCGTAAACGCAAGACTCATTCTCCGCAGACTCTTAAACTTTTAATGTGTGATAAAAAGTAATGAACAAATTCTCGTTGTAAGTCATTATCGTCCGCAGAGACATAATTCAGCGTTCCCGGGGCTGTAAAATTAAAAACGCGTAAATGGCGCGGTGGGCGCGCGGACCTTGCCGACTTCAATTAGATTTCGCGAAAGGCGAACAATAAGAAATAAAATCCGATCTTTTACGACCCCTGTCAGACGTCGGTCAGTCGAGATGCTCGTAAAGACGGGAATGCAACGGGTTTTGTTGCTAAAAACCGTGCGGTCCGAGCGCTGCGAGTTAACCCGCGACGAAATTTGATGGGGCGGTTTATGGCGCCAGAAGTGGGTCACCGAGACCCCGCGAGTCCCAGACGGACGGGCCAAAGGTAACGAAGGTGAACCGAAACGCGAGACGCGTCAGATCGAGTGCGCGAGCACTCGCCGCGCTATTAAGCTCTGTCTGATCGCTTTCCCAAATGACACTCACGTTCGAACGTATTATTTCGTTACACGCTTTGAACGGATTCGGCGAAGATTTCGAAACATCGGATTGGAAGTCGTCCGTCGCACACGAACTCCCGCGGAATGCAAAACGGAATCTCGGTTGTTCTTTGTTGTGGATTCCCAGACGTCGGCGACGGCGAGGTAAAAAGCGGTCGCATGCACCGCCTTATAAATTATGAGCCCATCGGGCGCTATTAGTTGTCGAAATGATGGCCGGTGGCGAGTGTGACGCTTACCGTTACTAGCCAGCCGCGTAGCCGCCGCGCAAGGGCGGCGGGGTCGTCCGGACCGCGCCGTCTTCTCCTTTTTGCCAGCCCGAGGTTACAGTTAAGAACACAAAGCCTCGGCAGATGCACAAAAAGGGATCGAATTTAGAACGCCAAACCGATCGTATCGTATTAAGGATGAACCGCTAATAAATTAATCTCGAACGAGAAGTGCAGTGAAGTGCGATGCGTTGCATTTTGCATCGTAATAAACGTTGTCTCCTTTGTCACATCGAGTCGTGGATGTGCAATAAGTCAACGACTCGCAGAAATGAAAGAAACCGTTGATATTGATTACCGCCTGTCATGCGGACATTACCGCGTTGTAAATAAAATTTATTCTCCGCGTTATCGCGTTACGTAATTATTTCTATTTATGAGAGCATTCTTCAGGCTTGCGCCTACGCATCCGCGATTGTTCGAGTATTAGCGAAGACGAGTGACGTATCCATAAATATACTGATTAATAACGCTCATGATAAAGTTATTTATAAGTGCATAAACGAGATAGAAGGTAGAGTCCCACGCGATCGAACGTCGAGGTAGGTCGGGGATAAAAACAAACGGGCAGATTCAACGTGAACTAATCTAGGCCGACACCTAATACCCAATTTCGTGTTATTAAAACATCATTGGATGATTGATGCAGTCTGACGGGGCGCGCCGGACGCTAATTCGGCCGTTGTTGCGACCGCTAGCCGTCCATGATATCCTCGTACTCTCATAATTACTAATTATTCACAACTTGACCTTCTCAGTCAAACTTAATAAACATGCACCGAGATTGCTATACGTCTGGGTGTCAGCGTGCCGTATCGGAATGATTTATTCAAAACCTATAATTTGTTCAAACTGCCAAACATTGCATTATAATTTATCAAGACAGACTGGTAGACAGGTCTTACCCGTAATAACAGTCTATTTTACATTTAGATTATTAATAATCTAGATAAACTTTTTATAAATAAAGAAATTGCTTCAAGCAATAAGACCGCCTGAATTGTACTCCTTTTTAATATTTAAGATGTTTCTGTATTTTTATTCTTTATGGTGTGCAATAAAGTATTATAATCCATCTGTGTATCTTTATGTAGGCTGAGGCTGCATATTGCGGTCTAGTCAAAGAGTGGGTATGTAAAAGTTTACTATTTCAGAATTAATTTATTAACATGCTTTTGCATTCGTGTACAAGCCATTATCATCGGCCAAAATTTAATAAACTAGCGAAAATTCCAAGAATACATTATGTGATTAAATTGCAGACACGTCAGCTTGCAATTTTAAAAGCTCCCAAAACGCTTGTTTGTCTCGACCTGCACAGAAACTTAAGCCAAGTGGTAGTTAAGTTAAGCTGCAAGCCAATAAACCAGCTTAAGTAAGGATGTGTAAAAGTTAATACTACTTTCGCTCTTGACCCTTTTCTTGGCTACAATCTCCTAGTTCTCCTTGTACCGGCAATAATGAGTACCAGGGCATCATGAGCGCTATGGGAGTGCAGAGGTTGTGAAATTACGTGTGACCGCAAGGCGTCCGGCAGACAATGGCGGCCGGACGACGAAAGCTCCGGATGCACATAATGCCAAGGTATCGATGTATGCACTTATATTATAATGCTATTGGCTGCGTTCTTGTGTTTCTTTTCTTTGATGTCTGCTTGGAGCGCCCAATTATGCAAACTTAACCACTTATGTTTAGCTCAATAATATGCTAAGCAGTGCTGCTATGGAATTCAGTTGTGATAAACAAGAGAACTAAAAGTGTATGTTCGCCCAATAAAGCTTTCCGAGACAAACATTGAAATTATATTGGTATTAATCTTAGTTATATTTTCTTAACTTCACCAAAAATCTTTGAAATAACAACATCCGACCACAAAGCCAAAACACTGTTTAGTTGGGCGCCAAATCGGGCTAGGCAAGCAGAAGTCTGTCGAAGACGAATTGGATTTCAGTCCGCCACGCTGCTTGAACGTTCGGCAAGTTTGAAATAACTTGGACATTTCTACATCAATTTTAGGCGTGACTAACTCAAAAGATAAAGGAATACTTACTGACTTTGAGTCAATAAATATAGAATTTGAAACTTGCCTTAAGTCGCCATAATAAATTTAGGGAACTTTGTCTTTAAATTATGGCAATGGCGTCCCTAAAAAATAGATTCAAGGCGATAAGAATGTATATGAATTAGATCTGGAGACTTAACACTTGTAAAATAAATATAACACCGTCTACACTTGTAGGTGGTGTGATATTTAAATAGAATAGTGTGGTTAATCAGGATAGTGGTCATAGGGGGTATCAAATGAAGCGATCTATCAGGTCGTTACCACAAGAGCCCGACTGTGAAGCCTTCTATGTGTGGGAGATGCACAGTGCGGAACTGGTTTGTCTATGTTTTGTCCCGTGGATGCGCCTCCTTTTGCTTTTGTTGCCCTGGTCCCTCGGCGAGGAGACCGAGCGGTAAATAGCAAAGAGATATTACGAAACCTTATGAATTTCTTGTTTTATTACATTACACTGCCCCTATTATACTATAAAATTGAGTGGATGTTTTTGCGTTTCCGTTGTTGGGCGTTTTTTCATAAGACGTTTTAAAGGATCACGAAAGGGCTATTATATCGTCTTTGTGAGCCGCCGATGCACCAAACTGCAGCTCCCAAATTGCAAGCGTCAAAAGATGTCAAAACAGTGCATTTCGCGAATTTCTTTGTTTGGCAATATTTAATGATCGTGAGCTCCAATTCCACATTCAAAGCAAAATCGTGTGTTCCCGTTGCAAACGTATTCATAACCCTTTTTTAAACATATTCTTTTAACGGATTTTACCTTTGAAAGGACCATAACTACTAGGTGTGTACTGACACGTTTTTCAAAAGCTATTTTCCCTGGTATTCATAGTAGCTTGAAAATTAGTTTTTTTTTGTTTTTAATCTGTAGGTATAGATACCTATAACGACTGATAATTATAATCTACACAGCAATTACATAAAAAAACGTATTTCACGCTAATAAGAAATGTATCTGCAGCTATTTCGCGCGACCTTCAGCACTAAATAATACCTGATAGGTTAATTGGCCCCGGCTTAGTTTTGGCGGTTTTTTCTGCGGTCCAACTACGGAGCGCTTTGTTTACGATTAGTAATTACGATACTATCGTGGGGCAATCACCAAACCCCTCATTATCCGTTCAAATAACTACTTATTTAAACATATCAAGTTAATTTGCCACTTTAACGGCCGTGTTCGCTAAATCGAGAGCTGATTTAGGTATTTATTTATCGATTGGTAAAAAAGGGATCGCTCTATTAACTCATTTGGTGGCCAGTTTCCCATAACCTTTAAAATGAGTTATATGTTTTAGGAATATTTTGGCGCTGCGCTAATGTTAGGGTAAGTCTCATTTTTCCATTTATTTTTCCTTAAAACTTCTTTTGTGATGTTTGTAGGCGATTCGTCAAATCAAATATTCCCACAATGGTTTAACTGTAAAATATGATTTGTAAATCCAATTAAACCCTTTTTTACCGCTATCATCAGTCAAAAAATGCCGAAGCATAACAGTGTTATTTATGGTGGGTCAAAATGAAGATTAATACAGTTTTTTGTTGGTGGGCGAGGATTGTGATTTGCGATCATTAGAAGATGCACCAACGGTCGCGTGACCCGCGCAACATGACGCAACGCTGAAAACCCAGAATTACAGTTAAGTCTGCGAATATGGTGAGTACAAAAGCCGATGCTGACTGTTTATTGTTATCAAATAAGGCACAATTGTAAACAAATTACGAACTACATACATATTTACAATACAAAGCTTCATACATGTCTTTTAAAGCCTACGAAGTAGTATAGTAGTAGTTAGAACTACACTATCTATTATGTATACCAGTCAAAGTGGATGAATAGGTATGTAATGGAATATGGATGTTAAATATTTTTTGAGTTTTATAGAATTAAATACAACGTATTGAGTGCGACGAATGTAGTCTGATTACATAGTTCTTGAAAGGTGAAACCGTTGTTAATGAATAAGTACCTCACCTACAAACAAAAAAATAAACGTTACTGCAAACATCACCGCCATTCAAAACTAGTTCGTATTTTAATAACGAGATAATAACACGTCTCGCGCGGTACGTAGAATCGCTTTTTTCCTTAGTGTTGCCAGTCTCGCCAAAGTGTTCCCGCCCGATTAACTAGTTCAAGGTCCCCGCCGGGCTCGTGAATGGACGCCTTTATTTTTTGCCCAACATAGGTCATCTTTAGGACGCCAAAGTCACCCGGAACGGACTCCGCCTCGCTCGTTCCATATAATGATTAACTGGCAAATTAACAACCATAAACGAAAATAAAATCAATCGTTCATAAAATATGCACACACATAATTACAAACTGTTACAGAAACATCTAATAAAACATAAATAAACGAATCCGATTTTAGAATTAATTAACTACTTACGATAATAAGTTTGGGGTCGGACCGAAAATGCACGTTTAATTGTGGCAAAACAACACAAAAAGTCGTCTCGAATGACGAAGACATTAAAATATTTTGTAACTGAGTGCAACGCACTGGGAATTGACCGCATTAGGTTGGCAACCCGGAGGGCGCGACAGATATGCGGCGATCGGACCGTAAACAATTATTCGAATTTGGAAGGAGCCACGTGACCGTCACACGTCGGGGAATTCAAAAATCGAATTCGAATATGGTCCGTGCCCGCGATTAGGTCGTTAATTAATTTAACGTTCGTCGGCTACGCTGCATTCGCCGAGACCTTTTCGAGTGCGCTGTAAAACTTTATTGGTGCAAAGAGTATAAAATTGACATTTTACTTTCCGGGTTCGTTCGCCAGGTGCAGCGGACCACCGCGCGGCTCAAAGTCACACGAGTCACTTTAGCGAATAAACAGACCACCGACACAACAGTCATCCATGCATATTATTAAGATTATCTGCAAACTATCAAAATATCTGTCAACCGGCGGCTAATCGCTTTGATCTACGGCGTCGGGGCCTAGGGCGGGTGGTGCCGAAAATCGCATCGAAAAACGCTACAAAAAAGCGTAGGTCACGATTCTGTGTGCGAGTTAATGAATTGAATAATTTGATTTTGTGCTCAATTGGGAAGTCGTATTCTAATAAGATTCTAATTTGACATTTAATGTTCTTAAATCATATAACTTAATGACACGCAAAGCTGTAAACATCAAAATTTTAAATGATTTCAATTCATTTAAATAAAGTTATTTATAATAAACATAATACTTTGCTACACAAAACCACTATATTAATTTAGGACAAGGTATCCGTAACTTTGACAAAAGCCGTTTCACACGAAAGCTTGTTGACCTAACAAGGCAGCGCCATCTATGACGCTATTAGTTTTTCGTCTGAAAAGCGATAAACATCTGAATGAATTATGGATCGTTTTGTTGGGTCGAGATGTTGAAATAATCGCCTATTGAACCGCCGGCCACATCAAACGCGTGCGCCTCTGTCTGCCAAAATGTGTGGAGCCTTCGGAAATTATGATGCGGAACGATCCCGGACTCACGCGCCGAAGGTGCCGGTCCAAACAATAACGGCCGCTCGCATTCGATTTGCCGAATACCGTGAGATACTCAACGGAATATCGAATTAGACGAATCCGACACAAGAAGGTTTTCGTTAAAAATGTCGTCGGCATCTTAATGACCACACGCGCATACCCGAAATATCATCGATATTTTTATTTATTGCTTTTGTACTCAAACTAATATAAACGTTCGCAAACTTCAAAAATAACAAGATTTATGAATGTCGTCGACTTAATTAAAAATGTTTTTTTCCGAATAAAAATGCAATTAATAAAAAATAGCAATTATGTAGCGTTCCAATAAAAGGACAGCGTCTAATATCTTTTAACATAATATTAATAAAAAGATCAAAAGTATCGAGCAAAGGTGAACTTCGAAACTACTGTATCATTTACGGCGCATAGCATTTTCTGTTCGAATAGTTCCATTCACGGTCGGTTGGCGTCAGCTGCTCCCTCGGCCGCTCGCACCTCGCCCGGTTACCCCTAATTACGGGGAGTGTGTTTCTGTGTCAACACTCGAATTAAAAATAAAACAAACCATAGACTACGCACCGTACGTCCGTCACAGAACTTTTTTCAAATAAGAACGTAACATGCGTGAAAAGGTCCACAGTTTTTCTAACCAGCCAGTTACACCCTTATTCGATTCCTATAGGATTTACGCTAAATCGATTACAAAGACGTAATCGCTGTAACAATTACTTCACTGCCTCGAAACAATAGATAACATTGCGAACTTTCACTCACTTTCGTGTTTCCTTGACGATCGGTCGACATTAAAAACAATATGGCGGAGAACAAAGGTCCATTCGAGCGATTCCGGCGCAAAAACAAGATCGGTTAAATGTTGGAAATAAAGAGAGAAAAAAAGCCAATTTCCAAGAAACGTTGACCGCGTCGCCAATTATAATAAAATCGTTCAATACCGCCAGCGGAAAGGTTAGCATATGTTTTGACGGTAACTGCCGAAAATGCGTGATTACATAATCGGCTTCGGTTTTCGGTCTTAGCATAAGAATCCTGAAACAAATTGTGGGTGTCAGTTTTTTGGGTGGGATGGATCAAGGTGCAATTTTCTCGTCACGATGCAGTCGCATGTCCATAAGGGATGGTCGGAATGGAAAAAAGGAAAAGTATGTGGGCAGTTCCATTCCTAAATCGATTGTCGCGAAGGATCGATGCGGCCGGGATGCTCGCGCGGAGGACTATTACTGCGGAATGCCGCCGCACGGCTCTCGCTCTCGACGGGCATACACGCAGCGATATAATCGTTTTATAGTTTATTTAATGCGGTCGTTATTCCACTCGATTCTGGACGCGACGAATTAATCGATAATCGAGTTCGGCCGTATTGTGCTAAGAGCAATCTCGGCTCTACAGAGACATTTTTTCAATTACCTGCAGAAGTCTAAATTACAGGTCGGTGCGTGCGTGCGATGCGTTTTTTAAAGTTTTTTTTATGCGAATAAAGACTGAGATCGTGCCGCGGGTGTCAATTGCGATGTAAATGCACGTAAACAGACAACGATTGGGGCAATTGAGGTGTTTTTAAAATTACGATATTGAATGAACGAGGTTTAAAATGCCGTCATGGTTATAAAAATACGCCGCCGGAATGCTTAAAGAATTCCAATAGCGGTGCAGATGCAAGCTGCGAATATTGACATCAGAATACAAAGTGTCCACCAACCTATCTTATTATTAGTGACTTGGCTAGAATTTCGTTGCGAATATTTATTGAAAATGCAATAAGTACCTAATTGTCGAACAAAATAGTTACTGGTGAACCATATAAAGACGAAAATCATTTGTTTAATTAGACGTAATTCTATCTCCTCTTTTCTACATTCGAAAAGAGCGCGAGTTCCAAACTTTCAAATGAAGAACTCCTCAGAGCACTGGCTGGCTGCATTCGCGCATGTGACGGATCAGCGGATGTAAAAAGTTTTTAAGTCGGCAGGTGCGCCGACAGATGTCGAACGTGCAACGGAACGGGCCTAAATAGGTGAACGATGCATGTGTTTTTATAAAACAGGCTTTAATGTAGCAAACTTTTAATGACGATACAAAAGGCATTTTTTTATGAGGCAAGATTAATTTTGTCGACCTATTTTGTATCGTTAATTTTAACATAACGGCTATTTCAAATATCATAATACGAACCGCACATTACGTTATTTAATTTAATATTCAAATGACTGTCTGATCGTCGAAAATTATGACCATAGGTAATTTACATCGTACATATTTAATTCTGGAACGCGGGCCGTACGTTACGCGCGCGTGACCGTAACCGCAAACGTCAAACTGGCAGTTGTATGTCGAATCGAAGGATTCGAAATTCGAAAACAAAACGTCCGTTTCCGGGGCGCCGGCCGACAGATGGCGGTTTTCCGCCAGCTGCGCCGACTCCACTGAACCGCTCCAAGCTAAGGCCGCCTCTGCAGTTCTGTAGAAGCCAGCGCGCACCAAACTTCGATTAGTTTCAGTTACTTTCAGCAGTTTCAGCAGGCGTCTCTGTCGAGTTTTTTTTGTTTGTGTAAAAGATGCGATATATTGATGCCTGAGTTCTCTAATTACGAATGTTGAGTAAAAATATTATATTATATTATATTTACCTACCTATAGTTAATGAGCAGTGAATTGAATTATTTTTATTATTCATACACACAAAATAATTATTATCTATTGAAATAATAAAAGCTCAAAGATAACCTCACTTCCCATCCTAGAAATTTTCATTCAGCATCGAGGTGCTCTCACGCCAAAAACAATTCTTTAAAACAAAGATTCCGATATGCCTCTCAAACCCGTTTAGCGAAGGTGAGCCCGTATGCGGCCTGCAATCTTTAATTACCGACAGGTGGCCCGTGGGGGCAAAAACGATAATTACGCACAATGTGCCAGCATCCGATCACGAAAATCTATAGGATCAGCTCGCGCGTCACTCGACACCGCACGTTTTCGCGGGAATATCGGCTTACATACGAAAGCGCCACCCACTACGTAAAGGACGCACGCACAGATTTACAGTCGAGTTGATTCGACAAGAAATCGATCAAAAATCGAACGCCCTTTCAATTTTGTACTAGACAAGAAAACAGCTGAATATCGCCTTACCTACATACACGCAATGCCACCCTGTCTACCCTAGACGAACGCATGACATTTAGGACTTAAAAACGTCTGTCTGGTTAGTATTGAAATATCGGCTTTCATAAGCCACCCACAACGTATGCACGCACATTTTTTACGGTTGAAAATATATTAAGAAAACAAAGAAAAATCATTCGAACATAAATGCTGAACGTATCGAGTAAATCAAGAATCGATACTTAGCGCATCACTAAACCGCCTTTCTGTTCTAGAAGGCCCCTTGACAAAGCTTGAAGTCTGTGCTTTGACAGTTCACTTCTGAAAAAAACGAGGACATACCCCACACAATGCCTCTTGTCTGTTTATCATTATTTTTAACATCCTCCTCATAAGTTTATTCACAAAAAGACAAGAAAAATACGTGTGACATACCGAAGGACAACCAGCCGTAAGACTACACCTTTATCAAAAAATAAAATTAACAATAACTTATTGCGTGAATTTTTCATTCCCAACGCGGCTTTTGAATGTCAAACTTCGCTTAATCAAGAGCGGAATAATATTTGTATAAATTGCGTTTCACTGCTTAAGTAAACATTCAAACCGAGCTCATGTGAAAAGGAACAACGAAACCGGAGATTTAAATCGTACTTTTAAGGCCCTATTAATAGAATTCCCAGCATCAAACATGTAAATTATAATAAGGACTATGCAGTATGCGCGCAGAACAACCGAGCCTCTGTTGCGCTCTTATTTGCAAGTCCACTAACCCCGGGACGAAAAATAAAAGATGCGCAAACGCACGAATAATGAACTCAACCAGGAGACGCCATAAATCCCATTTGGAACATTTTAAACGTGCATTTAATTTATCGTCAATGTGGTAAGCCTGATTAGGGGCAGGTAAGCAGCCAGGTAGACGCTTTCTCGAATTAGCCGCCGACCGCCGTTTTTTTCCATTGGGTCATTTTTAAGGTACAGTTAGAATCCTTTGTTGTAAGTGTCGGAATTCGACAATACAATCATGAGCCTCTTGTAAAGTGCCTGTTGAAATACAAATGACAAGGAGTCGAAATTGTCAGCTAGTTGTCTATGCTCGCAGTTGTCCTTGGAGCGCTTTTGTTTACGCGCCTTTTCATCGCTGTTTTATTTTTCTTTTCTGAGTACGAGTGTATGAGAAGACGTGCTGGCCGGATGATTTCTTTCTTTGAGGAGTTCTACTCTACGTGATTCAAAGTGCGTTCTTATTTTGAAATGTAAAAATCTTATCGGCTTGAGCTTCTGCGACGTTCATTCTTCATTAACCTTCGACGCAAAAAGAGGGGGTCGTTATTATAAGTTTATTAAAGTGTCTGTCTGTGGTATCGTAGCTCCCAAACGGATGAATCGATTTTCATTAAGTTTTTTTTTTGTGTTGTAGATAATTTTATCCCGAGTGTTCTTACTTTCTTAGCCATGTTTTATGAAAATCTGTTCAACCGTTTTCTTTTGCGACGGGGATTTTAATGTAATGTGTTTTTTAAGAATAAAATATGACACTGTGAGTGTTTAAAAAATATTCTAAGCCATTAATTTTAATGTACTAAATTTTTAATCAACTGCAGATTACCTACTTATTCTGTTCCAATATCTTTCCACAAGAAAGTTTGCCTCGTTTGTTAGTACCTACTAGAGCACTAAAATCGCTACCCGCTCAGCTCGCGAGCACAAATCATGAGCGCCCGTGATAGGATAGGCGATAACCCCGCGTCCGCCGTACAACAAATACGCAATAACTCACTAACAAAGTGACTCAGAGGAAGTCTTGCACTGTGCGAGAACTGGGTAGGAATTCGCAATGTTATCGACGATCTCTCACACACGTCCGAATTGAGAGGACTTTCATTACGCACAGAAATACGTTATTAACAGAATTTATTGCTCTTTAATACTAGAATCTTTGTGTTTCTTACAATTTCAAAGAATCTATGAAAAAGGAATTTTAATAAAATATTAATTAATATTCTCTTTTGTGGACATCCAACCCGTTAAAGTTACAAACGTCATACTTTTTTGTCATTCCCATCAAAAACGTTGCGCCCGTAGGGTAAGTGCACCAATTATGCAGCACGACCCCTTCGACGACTGGTGTTGCGTCCGTTGGCGTTCACACGCGCAGCTGTCGGCCGTTGTCGTATGTCGCTAGTTACAACTTACAACTGGTGCCTGGGTTAAGCAGGGCTGGGCTGGTCTGCCGTTGAAGTTATGAGCTTAATGATATACAACATTAATCCTATCTGAGGCGATAACCATATTTAAAATACATTCATAAAATACCAGTGTTGTGATACATCAAATTATACCTATTACTACATTTCCAATTTTTTTTTACGCGGTGGAATAGCATTACGCATACTACCTGTATAATTGTATAAGATTTACCTAGGAACACACCCATTTTTTTTAAATCATATCCAATGTTTATTATATAAATAAACATTCTTGTTTATTTATATAATAAACATTGGATATGATATGATGTTAATTTTTTTTTATATATTTTACTTCTGTAAAATATATTAAAAAAAAATTAACGAATGTTTCTCGAATGCGCAACCCTACGCAGACGAGAGGGAACGCGCGCGCAAGACGGTTAAGGTAACAGCACCAATTGTTGGCACACCGCTTGTCGTCGACTGGTACACGAAAAAACTTGTACCAGCTTATTGTCGGATGACGAATCGTATAGCTTTACATTATTCTCGTTAATGTTACAATTAAATTCTGGTCAGTGTCCGTCGTGCAGGTTTGATTCGTTTTGAATTTATTAATCGGAAAAAATATACAAATCGAAAATAAATAAAACAATGGCAGATTTAAGAAGTAGTTAATAAAAAGACAGTGTTCCACGAAACAAGTGAACAAGTGCTCGAAATAGGAAGCGGTTTACATAAATAATCCGAGCATTAATACATATTTAATTGGCTCAAAATATCGCTTAAACCGGTACACTTCCATTCTTATTATGGCTAAGGTTTTATAGCTCTTTTTGCAAAATTGTTTTATTGCAATAAATATGAGCTAACAAACAAGTATGTAATAATATAATAGTCCACCGTATGACGTTTAGTAATTTATTGGTCAATCGAATTTGCATACTAACTTTAATCGTTATCCTACCCCAGTCTCATTTTCTATAACTCATAATAAAGTATTGTAAATCTAAAGTCATCATTGAAAGTGAAAATCTTTTTATTTGGACTTCTACGAAAGTGAATTGACACGACACACCGGTTCCTACTCGTTCTAAGATTATTCATAGTACAATATCAACTTGTTCAGGAGTGAACGGCCCAAGATAATTCGAGAGTAAAAAGAAGCTAGGCGAGATTCCGGGATAGACGCGACTTGAGACCAAGGCTAGGGTAGAATAAGGCGAGTGCCGAAGTCGTCGACCGCCACTCAGTCTATTTTAATAGGAACGGCGTTTAAACAAAAATAGTTGACATTCAGTAAGTCAGTGTGTCCACTCCGCAGGTAATTTGCAGTGCGCGTTGCACCTGCCGTTGCATTTTTGCTTTGTTTTGAATGTAATGAGCGGGGCGAGTACCACAGCCGGTAAATTGACGTGGTTGGGAGGAGAACATGATAATACTGAATTGAATATCGGTTCAGTTTGGTTAATATCTGAGATTCAAAGGAAACCGACCATCGGTGTCCTACGAGAAACACAGATACTAAAGCTTGCTAGACAATACCATAGATCGTGTAGTGTGTGTGTATAATTAAAATGAACAAAGTTTGATACTGAAGGACAAACATATGAATAATGGCGTTATTTGATATTGTAAGCACAAAGCAAATTGGGTCTTGTAAAACCTATTGCTTTGTTCCCAACGGAACGTTAACCCCAGTAGATCGTACCTGTGAATTCTTAAGGAGTCAGCGGGGTTGGGGAGGGCAGGTGCGAAGAGGCGGTTGTGGCGGTTGGCAGATGTACTTCTGCCACTTTCGAACCGATAACACATCGACACTCATCGGTTATTTAAATTAAGAACGTTAAAATTTAATTAACGACCATGACGGAAATTGATCCCTTTAGTAACCATGAACTAATTGCTAACGACGAATCCGATAACACTCGTATATACTACAAGTACATCGTCAACGTATTTTTCTATAACCGAGTTGCTCAATTATGTTTTGTGGCGTTCGTTGAACGTGTTTACAACCGAACACGTGTGCCGTTGCTAGCTATAGCTAGAACGGAACCTTTTCATGGCGACAACGTTTCGCACATCTGCGCCAGTCCAACTCGAAGACATTAACATCATATCCTGTCATTAAACCTTTAGTTACAAGAAAAACGTACGAGCGCATTTTTTCCCAACAGTAATGTAGTCCGCGACAAATAAATTAATCTCGATGTTGACTAGAAATTGCAATCGCATAGTTCTGGTAATAACCTCGTCCGCGGTGCGGGAATAATGAAAGTTGCAACGAGCAGCGGGAGTGAGACGCTGATACGAGTCCTGGCGAGGACGAGGAGTAAATCGAAATGGGAGTGAGTCTAATTCGCGGCGCCGGGTGACAGCCCGAGATGGATTGTTGTCAACATTATTGCGGGAGCATATCGACTTGTCGCTCTATAACGCGCCTGTCACTCTCACCGTTTTAAAACGACGTAATCGTACACCAGCTCAATAAAATTTAAACCCATCAGCTGTTGGGATAGGATTCTTTTTCATAGTACAACACTGTGACATTTGAGACTGGACGATTTAATGCCAACCACTCTCGTCCAGAAGTACACGCTGCGAGACAGTTGACAATCGAATTGGGACCAGAAACAAAAGGGCTCAAGGTCCACAATTAAATGGAGACGCTACTTTCGCGCCGGATTACGGGCTTATTCGTGCTGCCGCGGCAATTAGGAAGTCATTCATTAGGGTCCCTAAGTTTCGCAGACGTGGGGGTGCCGCCGCACCGTGACGTCACGCTGCTTCTTTCGCAACGAATGCTATACTCTCATATGAATACTAAATGGCTGCACACTTCGACTTGTTCAGTAAATAATATTATTTGGAAACAAAAAGAAGCCATGTTTAAGAATGCTGCTTGCTACTCGAGCAGTGATGGCGCGCACAATACAAACAGGAGCAAGTTAGTGTATCTCTCCTTTTCCCGGATCGGTGGCGCCTCGATGAGGGACAAGGACAGGGCGATGTACCTTAAAATAGCCCTCAAATTCGTCGTAGTAGATACAACCGTAGATCGCATTTCCGAGTGCGTGATAAGGATGCAAGATGCGGTTAGCGGCGTCCCAGAATGCATCTGTCAAAGTTTAACAAAAAATGGGGCCCTGGAATTTCGGGACGTCTCTGCAGCGCCGGGAGGGACATATGCTCGTTTATTTTTTACTGTCGAGTAGATTCATTCAAAAATTGTCAACGGATAGGGAGATTTGTGTAATCTCGTTAAAGTAATAGCAGTTAGTCGGTTAACAACCAATTTAGCGATCATTCAAGAATCGACGTTGACATTTATAGTCGTTCAGCGATTAAAACTTTTTTTAGTTGTAAAATAAACAGTGTATTTTTATCCAGGCGGGAGGTCAAGATACTGCTGTAGTTTGCAAGTACTTTTATGAAAACTACACCATTGTCCGAGCTAACTCTGCGAGAGTCCTAGTTTAAATTCCTGCCTTCGAACGTGTAATTTCTTCGATAGAGCAATCGTGGGAAAACTGCATAGGGTATCAATCAGTTTTCGCTTTTAGTGTTCCATTTCCGGCGTGTGCGGGTCGAGGCAGCGAGCGCGCGTTACCAGGCATGCAGCAGTGTGCAGGAGGCGAAGCCTTGACCCTGACTGCGGTGGCGTCGACCGGAACGCACGCCGAGCCACATTGCGAATCCCGCCGATACCCGCGCACCGCCTAGCCGATGTTGTGATCTTAGTACATTCCGCTCGCACGTGTGCTGTACTAGATTGTTTTCTCTTTCGTTTATGTTCAGAAATTGTATCGATTAAACTAAATACCGATACGAGACTCCCATGGAGCCTACGGCCACATTCTTCTCTTGAGCTTAATTAGCGCTTCTCGTTTCAGAATCCGTAAATAGTATGCTGACTGTTCGGGGAGAAGAAACATTGTAATGTTCTAGTCAAAACAATTCCCAGAGTAACTAGTTTCGTCTGCTCAGATAACGAAACGGTTGGGTAGCGACAAAATCGAGAGTTATTGTGTACAAAAAACATGAGTATTAAAAGATGAGGAGTAAACAGAGGTAAGGAGGGGGTTGGAGTCATTGATGTAGAACCGGTCCTAGCGACTCGTCACTAGAACCGGCTTGTCGTGACGGACAGGGATGAATTACTCACCGGAACGGTGCGGTTTGGGAACTTTGTTATGAGTTCTAAATAACATCGTTGGGATGCCAGCGACCAGCCTATGTAAATTTTGAAGCTTGTTACAGAACTTGTGACTGCTTTAAATTCAATGGGACTTGATCAATATGCTTTTGAAATGATTATGGCCTTCAATTCTTTGGTAGACTTGGTAATATAATTGAGAACAATCGAATTGTCTGTTGGCAAAAACATGTTTCCACAAAAACAGAAATTGTTAAACAACTCATGCCCATAACAGACTCCGGCTGCAAAAACTCGAAAGATGCAAAACATCATCGAGGTGCCACTACAAATCAGAGAACAAACAAGCCGACAGGAGGTCCGATCGACATCGAGACAATCGAATCGGGCGATATCGATAGCGAGTCCGAGGCAGCGGATGTGACGTCACCCCGTCGCGCGTAAACGCGAGAATTTTAAACAACCTCCTTGTACAAGATGTCATTACAAACAAAGATGTGTCCATTTAATACGCACTCGACCCAGGACTATAAGGTTCATAATGCAAATTGTGTGGCAAAGGAAAAATGTGTCAAAATTAATTTGTATTCATGTCCAACGATAGTGCGTAGATAAAAGGTCGTATATTGACAAGGTGCTGGACCCATAGGCAACCTTGTCTGTTAAATTTTAAAAGCAAGTTATACACGACCATTTGGTAAGGATACTTCGGAAATGAATAATTTTGGTGCCTAGGAAACCATTGTGGTACGGTCCAAAACTCAAAAGGATTAGAAATGTTATTATTGGCTACACAAATTCATACTATTCTGTCAAGAGTATAAAGCATTGGAAGCATAAAAACAATCTATGACGACATACAATGCGACTCAAGACAGGTAAGTCGTATATGAAAAAGTTCGTTTATGTGAAAAGGATCTGTAAAAAAAGCTTCCAGACGAACAAACATTTTATGCGTGTAAGTGCGCAAGTATTGAGTTTCTGCCATTGTGCTGAACACTGTGTAATCCGACAAAAAAGGCATAAAATAAAATTTCTAAAGATGTTCTGGCTATGGCCATGTACTTAAGTTCCTACCTACCTTGTAGACCTGTATAACTATCAGAGTTAAAAAAAAAGATATGTTCTTGTGATTCACGAATTATTTTACAGAGACTTGTAGCAATACATACTAAGTACCTTCATGAAACCTAATTTTTAATTCCATCATCATCAGATAGGTATGTCTAGTTAAAAACATTATAACGATTCAAAATCTAGTTACATAAACCTAATACATGTTACAACATTTCTAAGAGATGTTTCGTCGATTAGGTAAACGGTAAACTATCACTGAACCAAACACAAACAAACCGAGTGAGAAACGCCCTAAATATACCAACATAACCTACATAGCTACATGGAACAGTGTAGATGGCACCTTGTCGCAGCAACCGGCCGAAGCTTCGCGGTTAAGAACGCTGAGGGCATTGTGCGATCGGTAGTTAGACAAGGTTGCAAGTGGAGCAGCTGCGTTTTTTTGCTCCGGTTTCACGATTCCCGTCTGGAAATGCAAGGGCTGCGTGTATAGCTACAGATAACCATATAACATATTATTGTTCTGCGATGGGAAAGGTTTCCGACGAGTCCTATATTACGCAGGTTGGTGTTTTTAGTTCGAGACGGTTCGAATGTACGCATTTATAAATAATAAGAACTTTCTGGAGTTGTGCTCTTTATTATGGTGCAACTTTAATGAAAAGTTACTATTTAGGCGATATTAGTTCTTTGCAGTTAAGCAGTGTAGGTATTTAGGTCAGTACCGATAATAATTGGTGCTGATACCCTATTATGTTTTATTAGGATTTATCCCTCGCGTATGTAATGTTACTTAAATGTAAGAATATACCTTGATAAAAGTAGTTAAGTACATAACTACTAATAGATAAATTTTCTGCAAGCGACTGCAAAATTCCGCGGGGTCAACGACCCGCGATAGAGTGCAATTTTTTTACTAGGTAGGTACAAGTTAACCCTCTGTGAAATCGGTCAAGCGGGAAATAGATTTTACTTAATAGGCCATCATGACATGATACGAGCCAAAATAAACATTCCAAATAATTCCTTATCAACTTTATTATAATACCTACCTTCGGACTATTTTGGCGGGAATACAAAAAAAATAAACCAATTCGAAATGTAATGTCCTAACTACCTACAAAAGGATGTTTTAAAATGTTCAATTGCGAATTCATTTCAAATAACAATAATCGATTTTCTTCTCTACCCGGTGCATATTACTAAGAATTAAGTCTAAGATAAGATCCATTCGGCGCACTTTGTCGGCATTTTTTCCCGAACCCATGAAAAAACACTAGCATCCCTCAGGGTATCATTTTTTGCCCAAATGTTACCTTTTAATTAGAGATGCCTTTTTTCGTTACCACAGGGCACTGTGTTTTTACTAGAATTTTGGAGTTTTTGTGTCAAGATTGCAGATAGAAAACTGCTTATTTTGATATGTTTTAAGTTAATATTATTTTTGTAGGTAGGTAGGTAGCTACCTACGAAAATGAAGGTTTTGAAATTATAGATAGGGTAAAACAACAGAAGATATTTAGTACCGATTATAGCTATTTACATAAATTGGTACCTACACCAAGCTACATTTCATGACAACTTCAATAATAATACGAAAAAAAAAGAATCATCTAACTACACTCTAACTACACATTTATCTATGCACCTTACATATTTAATAATTGTTATATCTAAAGTTATTAAAAATAAGTTAGGTAAAAAGCTTCACTGTAAGAAAATTTATAATTATTTGATCAAAAACTAGCTAAGATTAAGCAGACAGGAAATAAATACAAGAAGGTAAAATTGTAGGTATAAACATTATCTGAATAACAACAATTCCCGATGTGTTTGTTGACTCTGCGGCAGTGAAAAAGTTCTCACTGATAAGATAAGCTCGATACTTTGCTTTACCTTTACTTCTGTTATTTCATTCAAATCTACCGGATTTAACAGTTTTTGTAAAACACATACGATACACCTGACAAGGGGGTACTTTTACTAACCAAAACCAGTAAGTATATATTTTACTACAGCTCTATTACCATGTTTCACATCAGAACGATGCAAAAGATATACTAATTCTACGTTGCCGGCAAAATGAATTTTACGATTGACTAAACGTTACAATGATTACAAACCAAACAACCTCGAAGGCTCAACTTGATCGCATAACAGTGGAAAGCCCGTTAAGCCCAACAGTTTACATAAACATAACAAGCGCGGTAACAAAAGCTCACGGCGCTCATAATTTGGTAATACCTTACTTTATAATAAACGTAAAACTGGCGAAGTAACCGCGGCGCGAGGGTAAACAAATAAAAAGTAACGCATGCTTAGAAGAGGGCGAGACCCGGCCGGGCGTGTGGCGTGATCGAACATAACCTAGCCGGTTCACGTGCCTTACATAAGGCCAGCTGATGCTGCACCTACCTTGTCTGCCGACGATCTCTGCGACGTGCTCCGAGGACGGCACCGGCACGCACTCAGTCATGTTTTGCGATTTCTTGGCACGGTCGTCGGGCGGCGGCGCGAACCCCAACGGGCTGGCCAGGGGATTCGACGAGGGAAGACTCTCGCCGAAATTCAGCATGCTCAGTTCCAGAGCGAGTTGCAACGCTCGCTGGTCCTCCACGAGGCCTCCGCCCCCGAGATCGCCGAATAGGCTCGTCGGCATTTCCACTTGTGAAGCAATTTTGTCGGTTAAAAGAGAGGTTTGAACCTCTCTGTCACTGGAGTGTTGAGTCGATCGTTTTACTGGCCGCGTTTAGTCATACGCACGTGCGGTGTTGTCGCGGCGCGGCGGTGAACTGACTCGCCGGCCGGCGGGCGCCTGCGCCCTGCGGCGCGCGTGGGGTGGGGAGGGGAGGGGGCGACTGCAGCGAGGGCGGGCGGGATGCGTCGCAGCTTCCGCCCGCCCTGCTTAGCCGGCTGCCGGTGCCGGCTACGCTAACGTTGCTTTGCTATACGTGCGATAATGCACTTGTAATTGTTCAATTTTAATACCGGTAAATTACTCGTTTCGTAAGTTAGATTAACAAACTGTTAATACACTTAAGTTGATATTAAGTTAGTAACAGACTCGATAAGAAAGAGGACATTATGAACCATAATTCGGGCGGGTAACACTATTAAATCAATTAATGAGTTCTTATCAGCTATGTTTACTTTAAAATTCAATAAACTTGATACAGATACGAATATGTGGTTCCATTCACGAGTTCAGGGCTTTATATTTATTTATAAATTATTATTATTTACTGCCTTCATCATCTATAATATGCTTACGAAAAATTTAACCGTATTAAAATATTACATGGGTGCCGCGCTTGGTGCCGCGACTACCTACCTAAAAAGTTTTTAGGGCTGGCTGAAGTGGTTTTGACCACTTGTATATTTTAGGTCATTATAAATTAGCATAATTATTTATAATTCCTGATAAAAATGAGCGATTAAGAATATTTTACAAGTCATTAGTTCTTTGTCGATCGAAGTGAGATTTAATTTACATAATGAATGAATTATTTATGCTATAATTATTTTAAAGTGGGATTCACCAATAAAATAAGTGTGTCAAAAGGGCGAATATATTTCTATTGTGTATAATTAAACAAATGTGAGTGGTAAGATGTAGATAAATCCGTCCATTATAGGTACGTTATTGAAATTAAAAATCACCATTTCCTATAGGCTACACTTGTAGTCGCCATTGCTAAAAGAAAATTATTTAGTTCAATTAATCAAAGGGTGAGCTTCAGTGAAATATGCGTTCTATCGGAGAGTTGAACTATGCACCTTGAACCGTTAACGCCACTGCGCCACTACACATGACACGACCTCTAGAATCGAAAGATTAGTATGCGTTCAGTGTATGATTGATTACAATACAACTATTACAAGTTTCATCAGAAATAAGTAAATCACAGAGTTTTGAATGTTATTGATATTGTTGTAAATGTAAATATTTCACGTTTAATTAAATACTCTTTAGGAACATGACCTTAAGTCTTTTCAACACGCTGAAATAAAAGTGTACTGTGTAGTATTACCTATTTTTTATAATAATTAATATACACTTGGTCCGGAAGTAAGCTCATGATAATATCACAGCGGCAAGAAAAGACACAATTTTCTCAGTATTATAAATAGGTATTTCGTGATAAGAAGCTACGATAGCCACGGCGACCTTTCACACTTACTAAATAATAATTCTAAGTACCTACCTAATCAATGGAATAATTTCCGTAATACTGTTTTAAATATTCAACACTACATTAGCTTTGACTAATGGTACCATAAAATGTTAGATTACAGAAGACTATTTAATTTCTGCCTGATATTGAGGAAAATTATAACGCCCAAAAAGTAGGCAGTTACGATTAACTAATCAAAAATTGCTACATACTCGTATGTAATGTTTGACGTCCTTATAGAAATAATACTAGAGTTAATCACAATATGAAATGCTATGTACTCGGCATCTTATTACATACTTACCTATTAGAGGTATAACAGTTACACGATCAAACAATACATAAACTACATTAACAAAACCACACAGATTAAAAATAGCCCACGCAAAATGCCGCGCCATTATCGAACCTACCCCATCACGACAGGGGTGGCGAACCGTAGGTATTCCCGGGCGGGGTGAGTGACCGGAGCACCCGGATGTCCTAGCTAGACAGGGGTACACAACCTAGGTTGATCACAACCGGGTGCGTTGGTGCCTAGATTGGTGTAATAAGTTTCAAAGTATATGCAGGTGTGTGACGCGTCGACTTTTGTTTATGATGGTCGAAAGTTCATAACCTGAATATTAGAGTTCAGTGTTTCTGAATCTGTTTCAGTCAAGGCGTAGGTGTGTGGAATATTTTTAAATATTTAATTTGTGGTTGCAAACACATTGCCTTCAATAGGAGTTTGAGATGTGTGTAGTACATAGTTGTGCATGCATGGTATTAATAAAGCCTTTTCAAGCATTGTTTAAGTATTTCTGAAGGTAATCTTGAAATGCAATAGTGCGCTACTAATTATAGGTTTTTGAGCGTTTTTTTTACAGATGGCATGGCGCGGTACGCTTACAATACTTCAATATAAATCTTCTAATCAAATTTTCTAATCAGAACAAGTATCGTGTATACTTGTAATGTGCTCAGTGGAAGCAAACTAAGCAAATATATTTGTTTATTGCGGACAAGTTTGCGAGGCATGGAAATAAAAGTTTGTGAGTTATGGTAATATCATAAATATCATAATATCATACTATTCAAAGGTGATGATGACATTAGAGGATAGGTCTTACATTACTATATTTTTTTTGGAAATTCTTCAACTTAAAAGCATTTAAAACCAATCAAGTTACTATAAAATAATATTGCCTACCCAAAACGGTATCTTCATTGATATTAAAAGCTCACTTATGAAAATATTTCCTCCAAAGCTGAGGGTAAGGAAGTTGAAAACCTTATTTAATTAACCTTGTTTAATTTTGTATTTGACATCATGTAATACCCATGTTTATGAATTAATAAATGATTTATTGATTGATATAAAGCCAAGTTTAAACCCTTAGAAAACCAATCGTATGCAGGGTTATTAAATAGGTATTTCAAACAATATTAATAATTTTAGTAGGAGTAGGTTGTAACAATTTCCAAATGTTTAGTATGGAATACAGAAAATTTAAAATTAAAATTTAATTTTAAACAAATTAATGCAAGTAAAAATTAATTCCAAATCTACCAAAAACATAAATTAATGTACTTTATTATATACATAAAAGAAAGACGTGTTAGTTACACCACTTCTCGAGAACGGGTGTACCGATTTTTATGATTTTTACTTTGTCAGAGATTCATCTTAGGGCATATATTAATAGAGGGGAAATGAAGTTCGCCGAAGCCGTTAGTCCGTTTTTAGAATCGCTTTTCTCATGGTAAACAATACGTTTTTTTATTTATTTTAGCAGTCTTGATACGTTTGTATCTCATGATCTCCAAAGCTCTTAAGTTAAACTACTGAGCCGATTCTTGTATGTTAATCTACGTTCATTTTGTTTTTTATCTTCATTTCACCAGGTACCACAGATTGCATCTGCTGTTTTCTGATTGCTCGTTTTTTCTCGAAACCCTTAGCGAAGGTACTTATTTGTATAGCGCAAGTACGTCTGTCAGTCTGTTACGCTGAATAAGTGAATGGAAGATGCATTCGGTGCCTTTCCTTTGTAAAGTTCCTTTGGCCCAATGCTAGGATAACAATCAGTTTTCGATTTATAGTAGGACAAACACATTAATATTTTAATTTCTTGCGTAAAGCAAATATACAATAGATACATCAAAATCAGGGTTTGCTGCACCTAAAGTAATTAAAAAGGGTTGATTAAATGATAATTAAATAATTTAAGCACAACCATTTCAATGGGTATAAGGTTTTCATGGTAATTCATACTCTTAGTGGTAATGAAAGCATAAGTGACTTCAAAATCATATTCACGTGGTACATTAAAAGAAGTAACAGATAAAAAAAAAGAGAGAGAGAGAGAGTAGAAGGTAGATGGTAGAACGTTTACTTTGAATTGGGAATACAGAAAATGGGTAAAATGACTCATGTTTTAAATTTGAGGAGAGACTTATCTGGTGGAAGTCGAAGTTAGAGGAGTAGCGCTTTATTATTTAGGATTTACTTATTTTGTTAGTTTTCTTCATAAATTTGGCATTGTAGTTAGTCTCAAATCTCCCAAAATACCGGTTTATTTATAACCTACCTAATTACATAAATCATCACAAGTTAACCTTTGTATTCATACACTAGCATCTGCAGCCATTACCCTACTTTAAACATAGCAGTACTCAGCCAAATTCACATGGGCTTGGGAACACCGCTCCCTTTCTTGAGGGTCACCCTACCGGGACGTCTCGGAGACGACAATGAGAGCAGGTACCCGATTTTTTCCCGCACATCTGTCCGTGCGCAGATGCGTGCTCTATTGTCGATCCAGTTTGAACCAGTTCGGACGCCATCTTGGAGGCGGATGCGGTTCGATTTTTGAATATCGCGAATTTCCGGCGCGGCGCATCTCGCCGCTTCCTGCGCGCACAATAGGTGTCTAGTTCCGAGTTTTTTATTGTCACGATTAAGTATATTTACGGGGTGTAAGTACTTTTTGCCGGAGGATGTAGGTGTGCACTTTTTTAGCTTTTTCTTCACACTTAAATATGGGTCTTCCTCTGCCATTAAACTTGGCAATGGCGTATATAGAGTGCATTTAAATATTATATTCGGCACCTAGTCCTGCTTTAATCATGTTCGCATTACAAACAGCGAGCGAGCATATTAAATTACACTATCCGTGTTTGATAGAGGTAAAAATAGTAAAACTTACCTGTTCCGCCATAACTAAAAAAAATATTAGTACACCCATACGAAGGATACAATCATTGATGAAGATAATAATACTTTATCTAAACAACTGGCACGAGCAGATGTCCAAGAATAATACTATTCTCCTATGAATGGGCCGAAAAGTATGTTTTCTATAAGACGCCGATTTACCGGCGAATTCATCACCTTCGCACAATAGGTGGAGTCCATTCAGACACCAAGCTTAATGCAAGTTTGAAGAAAAGTTTAAAAAAAGCTTTGACAACTGCACAAAATGCAACGCCGGCCACCCCACGGGAAATAAATCAATTTTAAAGAGGAACTACGACATTTTGATTATTTATTGTTATTTAATTTCACAGTCATAGAATCTTAGTACACTTTATTAGGCGCGAATATAGATAGACCAATTAAGTATGAGTGTTTAAGGTATCTATGGACTTTTATCCCAAACGCTTTTCTTATATTGTCAACACATTTAAAAGACATAGTTATTTACATGTAAAGACAAAGTAAATTATATGACTTAAGTACTAAAAGTTCATCTTAACGCAATTTATTTGTCGAGTAAGATTTTTTTTATGCAGAACGAAATAAATAAAAGTCTTCTATTCTGACTTCTATTAAACTGGCGAGAAAAAAAAGGTTATGTTAAGTTGTAGTTCTAAGTATTGAAAACATGCCCCAACCATTTTTTGAGATCCAATCCAAATCACTCAAATCACTTCGCGAAATCTCAAAATTCGAAAAGAGAACAGGGTACGGTGCATGACATCAAAGGAAAATCAATTTTTAATAACGGCCAGCTATTTCCTGAAGGGTTGCTGAGGGTCCTGACCCTTGGCGCAGCTGGGGTCGCCGACCTTTGGGCTAATTTCTCGCCGGGCCACATACTTCACTTCGAAGAAATTAGTGATAAGAATTCTGTGGAATTACCTACTTTCTAATAAATAAAGCTACATTATTTTTATGCAATCGTCGGCTGATTGATTTTGTTTGTTATTTCTCCGACCAAATGTACCTATTTGTAACTTTCTTACTATTCAATATTCTGAAATTTCTAAACCCATTGAAGAGGTTTTGCATTTAACGCATGTTTAGTTGTACTTAGGTACTTATTAACAGTCGGTAGCAAGTTTGACATCGAAGTCTATAGTCACAAATATTTACAATACCAACATTCCTGAAATTACTTATTTAACTAGGTACTTATTATTGAAATTTAGATCTTTAACATGTTCTCTTATCTCTGACTGTTATTTTGTCTATTAATTAAACTTATTATTACATATTGTGAGCGTTCCTAAAACACAGTGTTCTCCCTTCAAATACAATCGTCATTAAACATTGATCGCAGCGAAAACCTATTAATCATTATTCAATGTCAACGATCAATTCAGGTCGTCAACCTCTCGTTCTCATACCATTTAAAAGTGCACTAAATTCGCGACTTTCCCAGGCCCTGCGAATCGAAGGAACAAATCGGGCCCCTTCGAGCTTGCATCTGCCGTTGCACACAATGCAACCGTCTCGGATTTTTTTGACGTTACTTTTTGAAATAAGCTTCAATTGAAATGCTGATTTTCTTTATTTAGCGCTGGTGTTACTGGATAGGCCGGGTGGTAGATTAAATTGTAACTAGGTAGGTACGATTTCTTTGACGTACGGCTAAGGCGTGGAATTCGCTACCGGCAGAGGTGTTCCCTAGCAACTATAATTTGGACGCTTTCAAGACACGAGTGAATAGGCTGTTACTAGGCAGACATGGTCCGTCTTAGGCCGCATTGTCACTGACCATCAGGGGCGATCGTCAAATGTTTGTCTATATACAATAAACAATCCTCCTTTTTGAAGTCGGTTGAAAAAGGTATTATGCTGAAATATTCATGAAATATTCATTATTAAATCAATATAAATTATCTGGTTTTCGTGGTAAGGAAATATCTTCCTTGTTTTACAAAGTACCAGACAACGATTATGACGGCGGCGTCTCCCATAAATACTTAAATACATATAACATCCATGACTTAGGTACAAATGCTCGTGTTCCTCAAACAAACATTTGCCCCTTGCGGGATTCGAACCCGCTACGGCCGGCGTAAAAGTCAGACAGGAGCGCTAACCAATACACCAAACGCGTCGTCGTCGTAGATTTGTTCTATGAACATCGATTTACTGTTGCGATACTAATGTATGAAAATCCATTTGATTAAAATATCTCTGGTTATTTTCTGAAACATTCAAACATTCTAAAAAATCTTTACAATATCTTCCTTACCGATTACCGATCGCAAGGAAAAAGTTAAGTAACTTGGAACAATGTGTTAAAGTATACGTAATTACGTACATATAAGCCCTGAATTTGATTCTTTATTTAGATCTAGTGGTCCCAGATAAGCTTGGAACAGAGCAAGAGAATGATGATGATGATGGTCCCAGTGGTCCCAGCGAACTTCGTTTAATGGTTATTAATTATTCCATTCAAATCTAGACAAATCCAACAAAGTAACCATCATGAAAATCGGTCCACCGTGTTCGACTCTGTTGGTGTGACTAACACGACTTTCTTTTAATATGTGCAGTCGTCCAGAACAGTCAAAACAAGTTTAAATCTACATATTGCCAACAAAACTTCCTTTCCTCTCTCGAGTCATACAGGCAGTCTGAAGTCTGAATCACCAATACACCTTAATCAATTTATATAGTGTACTTGACACTTTCCAGGCCATAAACTCTGGAATCCGAGCGAAAATATGGGCCATAGTCGGTCGACACGTCATTGCTCAAGCTCGTATCCAGGTAGTAAGAACACAAACAGTATACGATGATAAATGGTCCGTAGGGCTACGTACTACTATACTATTAGGGTCGCTCACGGTCCCCAAAGTACCTAGTAGGACTTCTATGAGCTTTTAGTCAAAGCAATATTTTTATTAGTAGGTACCTGCTGTAGGTACTACCTGTACAACTAGCGAAGTAATAATTACAACCTCGTGATGTTCTGATGAGGAAAAAGATACCAGTTTTGAAAGTACTTGAGAAAAGTGCGTATTTAATTTTATGAAATTTGAGAAATGCGACGGTTGTTAGATCAAATTGGTTTCGCTTACAAAAGGAAATGAAATCTATGAAAATAGGTAATTGATTCTAAAAACCAGTGACATAATCCCGTACGAAGAGTATTAATGAGGTATCTATTATAAATAGCTGAACATGAGTGAATGAATGAATACCTGTCTAGTTATATTATTTTTCTGTGCGTAAGCTCTTTTATTTACTGCGGATTTCATTTTCGATGGTATTTCCGTTCCGAGTCAAACATATTTGGTTGTTTATAAATTGACATAGTCAAGGCTAATATACAACACACATTTAAATTATACCTCATTAGTACAAAAGAATGCGCATTTTTGTAACTTTGTGGAGATGTACCCTTGAACGATTTTTTGACTCACTGGAATTAGGATAAATCAAATAAAGAGGTAGGTACTCGTATTTCGAGGTAAAATGTTTAGTGATCATAGGTCAGATTACCTAGCTAGACTATATAAGACTCCGCGAATTCGAACTAATTTGCTTATTACCCTATCTTATCTTTATGTTATAACAATTGCCATCCGATTTGCCCAAAACCAATTAATTAAACTTATCAGCAATATTCATATAAGAGTGTTTTTGCACCTTCTGCTAGAAATACCACGAGTCAAACTGTCTAAATAATTCCCTAACACCTTGCTCGGATGCAGTTAAACAAAGGTTTTATTGTAGTCAGTAATTTTAAGGAACAAAACATAACTGCACCACGGTAATATTATCTATAGATAACATTACCGTGACTGCACTGAAGAGGTTTACAATGCAGTCTTATCATTTCTTCTTGACGGATTTAATGTTTTTTTTTCACACCTTTTAATGTTTTGTCCGATAAATGGTTCGTCTACCTGATTGCCGATATTTTGTAATTGTTTTCGATTTTCTTACTCAAACTCAAATCGAGTCACAGAGTTGCAGCTCGATGATTCACAATATCCGCCCAGTAGGAAGCTGTTGGTTGGTTTGCTTGGTAATTTAATCGACTGTATATCTGTAAAACTTTACTTGAGAAACAATGACAAATAACACATTATAAACTGAGTTATTAAAGTAAGCGCAAGAATACGTTATATCTATTCATTAAATAACTAGTATACCTACGAACAATAATGGCTCTCAATAATATTGTTTAATTAAAGTCGAATAAATTCATTTTCTTTCTTTCTTTTCTAATTATTTACATTTTAGGAGACTGTTAACTAATTAACTCCATGGTGCCTACACCACCATAAATTAACGGATTATAAAATATACATAAATTATGCGTTTATCAAATATGTAAATAGAACATGCTTCATGTATCATATGGAAAGGTACATAAATAAATAGGTAATACCCATAGCACAGAATATACATGTAAAAAAAATTCGAGCGAAATTCAGAGGGGTTGTCAATCGAGAATAGAAGACAGGAAAAAAAATTAAAAGAAAATAACAATAATTAAAAATATTTTTTTTTGAAAGAAAGAAAGAAACATTTATTTTTATAATTTTCCTGTACTTTAGACTCGACTCAACAGGAGGAGCCAAATTCTATGGGGTGGTTAAGGAGTTGAGTCTGTAACACATGAAAAAAAGTGTTGAAAAAAAACATAATTTTCTAAATAAATATTTTCCCCTGTATTCTAAACTCGATTGACAATCACTCCCTTGAATATGGCTCGTACTTTTTATTCCATTCTGAATAATAGTACTACGACTACGTGTTATACTCGTAGTACCTACACATCGACCATATTTTCTTATCTTACCAGCAGCAGTGGTGTAGAATGCCGGCTTAACGAAATTCTAAGCTATCCCTAAACACAATGACTTTTTTTATCATTGCCAAAGTAAACATCTACCTGAAAGTAAGGCTAGCTTCAAAAGATGCTCCGAAGCCCTCCTTTCAAAACACGTCGTCCTTTTGTAAAACTTATTGCGCTCAAAATTACGTTATTGTCGTAATAACAAGTAAAGGTCGTGTTTCACAAAAGAAACTTTTGGTAAGAGCTTACCTATGTTATACTTTTTTTTACCAAATTCAGTGAAGCAAAGTTTTCTTTGTAAAATTACGCCAAATTATTACGGACTTAACAAAATAGCATGTCAGCAACTATGACGATCAGAGAGTTATGATGACACATAAATAAAAAACACAATATAATATTTTTTATTATAATCATTGCGTTGTTGTGTGCTATACGACCTCTGCTTCCCTATAAAACCCTGACCGGACGGAGTATAGTCATAAACTAATCACTTAATTAAACACTAGGTTCCGTGAAAACCGAACCTTACTGGCGGTGGGCCACGTAGTGTATAAAAAAGAAGAACGATTTTCTATAATCATTTTTTTAAATCTTTTTTGGTATTTTGTTGCATGATTTTTCATTAATGAAACTAAAAATGAGTATTTAATATGTTGTTTATTTATTGCTGTCTTCCTAAATTTACACGTGAATATATATAGGATATTTTATTTGTATTTTTAATACAAATTATGGTTTTTAGTTTAATGTCAGGACAATTTTTTTTAGTCTCGCGTGTCTGCGAGACTTCGTGGTAGTTTTATGTTTTATGTTATATTCGTTTAAATATTTATAATACTTACAGTTTCCCGCGACTTCTTCACCCGCATAAATTTCACAAAATATAGATATGTATTTTTGAGCTTCTCTTCTCACAAATTAGTGTGTACATATAATATAGCAAGTAAGAGTTGAATTTGCGAAACGATGTAACTCATTCTTATGAATTTTCCTAAAGCACATGTTTTGGCTTACAGTTTAGTTTAAATTATATTATGTAAAAAAATTGTTTCACCTCAACTGTAAACTGTTTTGTGTTCTAATAAAATAAAAATAAAAATAAAATTTTATAGTAGTCGTTTCGAACCGAAGTACTATCGAACAAATAAATTACCGAACTAATGAATGAGCAATCGCTGTAGGGATTTTCGCTACAGGATTTTTCACACAAACGTTACATCGCAGTCGCACCATTAAAGCATCGTTGGAATAAAAAATCGCACAACTGATATACCGACACAATGTGTTCGATATAATAAAAATAGAATCATCAATTTCGAAATCAAGTAGCTCAAGTAGCAAGCCATCTATTACATACAATTCCTAGCTGGTGGTTTGTATGATTGTTTGTTACCCCCTACAACCAATAGTTCCACAAGTCAAGCAAGATAAAAAAATGCTGTTACGTTGTGTACACCTACTTGACTTGATTGAAACTTTTAATATATTACATACAAAAACATTAACAAATAACGGAGGGTAGTTGAACTATTCGTATTTCGAAGTGTTTTGGTGTTTCCCTTTTCAAGCAACTGATGTTGGTAGAGACATCTAGTGACGACAGTGATTAAAACAAAAAAAGCTATCTTATAAAGCAACCGGCACTCCGCCAGCACAGCAATCATAAAAAAAGTATAATTTTTACACTAAATATCTAGATGGCGCAGTCGCGCAGCACAAAGATTTTTTTTATCTTCCTTCATACTACTCCATTCAATCTTTGAAATTTAATTTTATCAAAAAAGTAATTTGTTTTTCATAAATCATGTTTTCTTGGTAAAATAATGCAATTTTTATTTAAAATCAATCAATCACAATCAATGCAATCAATACTATGTTATTAATATCAATAATATGTTATTTATTGTAATAAATATTATCAATACTTAAAAATCAATCTTTTGATGAAAGCTAACAAGCTTGCAACATCGGTAATCGAAACAAAAAAACTCAAAACGTCAATCTCGTCAATCTGTCAAAATGGCACGTCAGCAGCAAGATGTTGATGAACTTTTTGATGTTAAAAATGCGTTTTACGTTGGAAATTACCAACAAGCCATTAACGAAGCACTCAGTTTTAATGTAAGTAAAGTTCCTATTATCATAAAACATCAGTTTAATCGCTCCACGATACGTATTTCGCGTTTGTTTTATGTCGTGATTCATGCTTCGTTTTAGTTCATGTTTATTGTAATTACTCCTTAACTAAGCCTTAAATGGCTTTTATAGTTTGAAATTCATATAAAAATATAACTATTTTATATCCTTTCAATCTTTCTAGGGCTCCACACCTCTGATAACCCTCCAAAAAGATGCGTTTCTCTACCGCTCATACATCGCTCAAGGTAACCACAGGATTGTACTGCAAGAGCTGAAATCTGCTGATCCTATGCTCCAACCGTTGAAGAGCCTGGTGGATTACCTCTCTCCTGGTGCTAACAAACCTGCTATTGTGGCCGATATTGATGCAAGAGTAAGTCAAGATTTGATATTGCACTTATTTTGGATATGCTCGGTTCTCTTCTCACTGAATGTAAAACACCATACCAAACTTGGCATTTATGGCATTTCAGGTAGCTAAAGGTACCGAGTTGTCAAACGAAATATTTCTGCTAGTAGCAGCCACCATTTACTACCATGAAGATAACTATGAAGCTGCTCTCAAGTAAGTAAATTCTTTGGATCATTTATTTTAAGCTTATTGTCAATTTTGTATAGGTAGTGATAATCTGGATCATTGCTTAATTTTGCAAGCTATAATCATATTTAAATTAGTTTATTTTTGTGAAGTTCTAAATTAGAGACCCTTTGACCAATGACTCAACATAGGAGTAGGGGATTATTGGGCATTCTAAAACAGTTTTTTTACATCATCGATCTCACTGTCGTTCGATCAATAATGTAAAAAAACTTTTTTAGAATGCCCAATAACCAATTCGCAAAACTGTTTCATTATAAGCAAATTGATTCAAATAACAACTGTATGAGGCTTCCTGTTCTTCAGGACTGGATCCTCGATTCAGTTCCACATCGATTAGATGTAAATTGTTTTACTTAAACAGTGGAAATGGTTTTGATGTTTTTATCATATTAACACAAAAAATCAATAACTGATTGAGGCTTTGTATTTAAACGTAACTAAAAACTCTGTTTCATTTTAAGTAAATAAAATTCAAATATAAGATGATACAACTTAAACTGGATGGAGTTTCTTGGCCTCCCAAGACTGGATCTCCGATTAAGTGGCATATCGAATAGATGTAACTTGTTTTTCTACAACAGATGGAAATGGTTTTGATGTTTTTAGCATATTAACATAACAATTAAATAACTGATTGAGGCTTTGTTTTTAAACGTAACTAAAAACTCTGTTTCATTGTAAGTAAATAGAATTCAAATATAAGATGATACAACTTAAACTGGGTGGAGCTTCTTGGCCTCCCAAGACTGGATCTCCGATTAAGTGGCACATCGAATTTATTTAAATTTAGGTTTCAAGTTTTAATGTGATAAGTAAAGTAGAAAAAATACAAATCTTATGCTGGTTGGGGTTTCTTGGGCTCCAAGACTGGTTCCCCAAATAATATCTGTGGCATATTTAGCATTTTTGCGGACAGTACTCCAGACACAATATAAATTTTATTGTTATCACGCCTATAGGCGGTCACTGTCCGTGAAAGAGTTAAGTATCGAATACTTTATTTCATTGTGAGCAAATATAATAAGTCAACTTAAACTGGATGGAGCTTCTTGGCCTCCCAAGACTGGATCTCCGTTTAAGCAGCGTATCGAATTAATGTAAATTTAGTTTTTGAGTTTTAATGTGTTTAGTAAAGTAAAATGCAAGAACAGATATTAAACTGGCTGAGGCTTCCTGACCTGCAGGACTGGTTCCTCGAAAAATATCTGTCTGTACCATTCAAAAAACATCAATAAGATGGTGCAACTCAAACTGGATGGAGCTTCTTGGCCTCCCAAGACTGGATCTCCGATTAAGTAGCATATCGAGTTGATGTAAATTTGTTTCAAGTTTCAATGGGTTTAGAGCAAGAATAGATATTTAACTGGTTGGGGCTTCCTGGCCTCCAGGACTGGTTCCCCGAAAAATATCTATCTGTACCATTCAAAAACACAACTACAAGATGGAACAACTTAAACTGGATGGGGCTTTCTGGTCTCCCAGAACTGGATCCCCGAATAAGTTGCACATCAAGTAGATGTAACATTTCTGATTTGAACGAGAATGTTTCAATACAAGCATTATATACTGTTTCTGCTAACCTTCAGCTACGTCACGCGTCGCAAATCAAGTCCGTGTGTAAAATAAATATTATGTTCCGTACATCATTTCCATGTTTGAACTAAAATACATATAGTATTGCTAACTTAAACTTTCCGATTCGAGTTATTTTGTTATTTTTTATTGCCCTGACAAAATTAAAGTACAAATGGAGGACTTAATGCATAAAGCATTCTCTACCAGTCAACCAGTGGGGAAGCAGAAGCGATTGAGGCGGCGTAAAAGAACATAAAAAGCGACATTCATTATATACTCATAATATACATACAAAAATACTTAAAAATAAATCTACATAAACATACCTTCATTACTATATTTCAATATAAATAATAAAGAACAAAACTATTTTTAAAATACAAAGTAATCAAAAGGAAATATGTCGGAAGAAGATTTTTTTTTATCCTATGAGAAACAACACTCCTAATAGCTCATAATTTTCCTACGCTACTAAAGGTTTCATACATGTCAAACTGATTTCTAAAACCAATAATATCAATTTACAATAAAATTACATATTGGGAAATTGCTGAGATTCTATTTTGTTTTCTTTATTAATTAATAACATAATTTGCAATATCGCAAAACATTAGCAGTGGCCTACTACTGCTAATGTAAAGGTTAGTTCACAAGATCAATTAATATTATTTCAATTACAAATTTATTTCTCATAGTGTTTATTATTATTATTTGAATAATGCTATCTTAAAATACAATGTCCGACTTAATGCCTTAAACATGTTCTTCTAGTTAACTTTGGAGTAGGTAATGCAAATAGTTCAATCAATAAATGTCAATTGTACTTTTTGTTTTAATAATTATCATACCTACAATTACAATGAACAAACAGCAACTTTTGTTTTTAATAAATTTTGTACTTAATTTATACGTATTTTTCATATTTATTATTTCATTTGTGGTTGAATGTGCAACTATTATACCCATCAAACTCATTTATAGTTGTACATAAAGTTTATCAAGTAATAAAATCTAACAGAATATATTTTGATAGATTTTCATATAAATAAAATTTAAAAGGAATGTGCACTCATAATTGACATGTGTACACCGAGCTTTATTTTGCAAGCGTTGACAGTCAGCGGATTCTAATATTGACTGCGATGCAGTTTAAAAATATGTTTGGGTAATGTACTAATTTTGCCGAATTTTGTAAAATTCAGGAGTAATAAACTTTATCGAAGTTTATCAATACCTTGATTATTATGAGTTAAAATTAAAGAAATGACTTAAAGCAATAACATATACCTACTTTATCAATGTAAAATAATTTACATACCTGAATACTACCTAGAAATACGCCATTTTATGATATTTTATCAGAACAATTGTTTGTATAAAAATGACATGTAATGCTAATGAACTTATTTATTTTGTATATGTGTTTTTCAATTTTTGTTGATCAGCTGATCGACAAAATGTGTAACTTAGTTCATTAGTACCATAATTTTTGGACAAGTACCAATTTAAATGATATAATAAATTACGCATAAAAAGGTTGATTACTTCTGACAAAATAATTGCTGACTTCTTACTTTTCCGCTATAAAAATTCGAAAAATTTGTGGTACTGCATCAGTTCGCCACACCCGCCACAGTGACTTCTTCTAGTGAGTAATCTTCAGGAGTAAAATCAAGAGGAACATCAACGCTGCCCAAACAATGTTCGTAAGTTTTAATATTTTTCTTACTTATTACTTACTTTGGTAAAATGTTTGTTTTGATATGTGAACCAACGAGGTCTTTGACGTCTATCAACCGAGCAAAATTGCTTGCACCTCACGTCATCTCTTGCTTGAAGTGACGTCCGTTTTTGGGTGGTGCTGCAAGCAATTTTAGTTTGAAAGTGGTTAGGCGGCAGAGACCCAGACCGTAAGTATATTTTTAGCCACGATCGCTAGTAGATGGATAATCATTTCGACCATATTTGCTGATATTTGTCACAAATATCTCCGTGAAAGACACGTTAAAAAGTTAGTTTGACTTCAATGTATTGATGTGGCATTTTTTTCATTGCAGGGCGGAGAGCAAGAAACTTAAAAGGTCTGCAAAGAAAAGCTGTGAAAACCTTTTCTATGATTCCGACGAGGAAGTCATAAGGTAGTTTTCATAATTTTATTTCTCATTTTATGAGATATAAAATTTTCTGTTTAAATAGTTTATTTGTATATTTTTTCATCTTTTCAGCTCTAAGAAACAGTCTAAGCGTCAGAAGACGAAAAAAGAACCACCATCGAGCAACGGCTCAGACTGGTTGTTTGACTCGGAGTCTGATGACGAGTCACCGCCACAACGTACGACGACGCAGGCAGCAAGTAGCAGTCTAACGCGTCGAGTTCCTGGCGGAGTGACGCGTCGGACAGCGCAGCTAGACGGCAACCTGTTGGCTGAACTCCGTCTTTACAACGCAGAGGAAGTACGTGAGTTAACGGGACTGGAGAGGTGTGAAAAGGCGATCGTATTTGTCCGCTTACATGGCGAAGAGGATTCTCCAGAATTTAATACACTAAAAAAGTTTGTTAAATTAGCTAAATCAAAATTTACCGAAGAGGGAGTCTTTTATGCTCAGAAAAAGAAAAAATAATATAACTTTAAGGTTTTTTTTTTTAATTATGAATATTTAGCTTATTTGACCATCGTCTTATTACTACCTAGTTTTTATTTAAAAGCCACATCATTATTTGTATTGTTATCAAAGTAAGCAGAATAATCATGCCTAAGACTACTTTTTGTTCAGTTTGCGACGTATCCGTGAAAAACAAAGTTTTTTCTGCCCACTTAAAAAGTATTGCACACAAGAATAATAGTTCAGTCGTTGAAAGCGAATGCATTGAAAAAATTCAAAGCGCTTTTCGCAGTCGCATCGCTTCGTATCGTGTTCGATGTGAGGACAACAGCCAGGACAAGGACCTACCTGCTGTATTTTTATCGCGCCTACGCTCACGCGTGCATCAATTACTATCAGCACGAATCCAAACTTATTCTAATCTTAAAGTTAACTTTGAGTTATTTTCAGAATTTTTTCAGCATAAGAATAATTTAATTTCTATTAAATCGTTTGCGACTGAAAATATTATTTTACATCAAACCTATAGTTTCGAAGATATGTTTTCAAACGTTATACGCGTGCTATGTAAAAAAATTGAAGAATTTGAAGAACGAGACAGTGGTTGGGCTTATTTGCGAAGTATGTATTTGGAAGTGAATATAAATAAGTACAACCCATTGAGAGCATCAAGCTATATAGATTTACCTAACACTATTAAATGCAAACGTGCATGTGTAAACATACAAAATTCTGATAATTATTGCTTTTTATGGTGTGTTGTAGCAGCCCTTTTTCCTGCAAAAAATAATGCTCATCGAACGTCAGCTTATCCACATTTTCAAAGTGTACTTAACGTAAAAGGTATGACCTTTCCAGTAGGTTTCGAAGACATTAGAATTTTTGAGAAGAATAATACTCGTATAAGTATTAACGTTTATGGCCTTAAACAAAACAGTAAGGTTGTTGGCCCTCTATACAGATGCGAACTGCGAAAAAAACATCATATAAATTTGCTTTACCTAGAAAATGGAGGTCGTACACATTACTGCCTTATTAAAAATTTTTCTAAATTAATTCGCAGCCAATTAACGAAACATCACTCAAAAATATATTTGTGCGAGAATTGTATGATATTTTTCGATGACAACGATAAATTAGATGCTCATGTTTGCAGTGGCGTAGCAACAATATTACCTAATGAAGGGTCTCAAATAAGATTTGAACATTACGAACGAATGCAAGATATGCCTTTTGTCCTGTACGCAGACTTCGAGTCATTGTTACAACCAATTGAAACCAATATTCCATCAACTTGCACAGTATCGCTGCAAAAACATATACCAGCAGCATTTGCTTATTATGTCGTATGTTCTTATGATAGCTCTCTGAATAAATATGTAACTTATCGAGGACCAGACTGTGTTGAAAAGTTTTTTTCAAGTTTGTTAGTTGATTTATCAAATATTTTTAACATTTTGCAGACACCGTTATCAATATCTTTAACAGATAAAGACAAAGTCAACTTTGCTCAAGCTAAAAATTGCTTTTTGTGCGATAAATTATTATTTGACGATAGGGTAAAAGATCATTGTCACCTCACTGGGCGGTATCGTGGTGCTGCACATTCTTACTGCAATATAAAATATCGTTTGCCTAAATTTGTTCCAATTTTTTTCCATAATTTATCTGGTTATGATAGTCATCTTTTTATACGTCAATTAGGAGAATTACCAGGTAGAATACAAGTTATCGCAAAAAATAAAGAAAATTATATATCTTTTACAAAATTTTTTCAAATTAATGACAAGGACATAATACCAGTGCGATTTGTAGATTCTTTTAAATTTTTAGGTACTAGCTTAGAAAAACTGGTAGTAAACCTTAACGAAAATGATTTTGTACATCTGTCACGTTTTTTTCCTTCTGATGAACACTTTAATTTATTGAGACGCAAAGGGGTGTACCCTTATGAATACATGACTACTTGGAACTCGTACAAAGAAGGAGAACTTCCTTCCCAAAATTGTTTTTTTAGTAAATTACACAATAGTGAAATATCTGATTTAGACTATGAGCATGCAAAAAAAGTTTGGCAAACATTTAAGCTCTTGAACCTTGGAGAATACACTGATTTGTATCTTAAGACAGACGTGCTTTTACTTGCAGACGTTTTCGAAAGTTTCCGTAGAACCTGTAAGGCAAATTATAAATTAGATCCTACATTTTACGTAACTGCACCAAGTTTAAGTTTTGACGCTATGTTATTAAAAACAGGAGTCACCTTAGAATTGATAAATGACTTAGAGATATTAAGAATGATTCAAAAAGGAATTCGCGGTGGTATATGTTTATGTTCCACAAGGTATTCCAAATCTAACAACAAATATTTAAAAACTTACGACTCAACAAAAAATGATAACTTTTTAGTTTATATTGATTGCAATAACCTTTATGGTTATGCAATGTGTGCGTATTTGCCTCATTCAGATTTCAAGTTATTGAATAGCTCGGAAATTACTGGAATTGATTTCGAAAATGTCCCGACAGACGGGGATACAGGTTATATACTAGAGGTTGACTTGGAATACCCTGAACATTTGCATAATGCTCATAACGATTTTCCATTCTGTGTGCAAAAATTTACACCACCAGGTTCTAAAACCTCAAAATTAATTCCAAATTTATACGACAAATATTTTTATGTCATCCATTTTGTTCACCTACAAACATGTCTTAAACATGGGTTATTGTTAAAAAAAATACATAGAGTCATTCAATTTCGACAAAGTCCCTATTTGAAACAGTACATTGACATGAATACTGAATTACGTAAAAAGGCAAAGTCTGCGTTTGAACAAGATTTTTTTAAACTTTTAAATAACAGTATTTTTGGAAAGACACTTGAAGACGTTGAAAAAAGAGTTAATGTTAAGTTAGTCAATAAATGGAGCGATGATAGAAATAAAACAAAGAAAATGTACTGTGCTGAGCAATTAATAGCCCGACCAAACTTTCACAGTACAACAGTTTTTACAGAAAACTTTGTAGCCATTCAAATGAAACCGGAAACCATTACTTTAGATAAACCTATATATATTGGTTTTTCCGTTTTAGAATTATCTAAAAGTCATATGTTTGATTTTCACTATTCTGTCATGAAACCTTTTTACGAGGAAAAGTTAAAACTTTGTTATACGGATACTGATAGTTTTCTTTATTCTATAGAATGTAAAGACTTTTACAGAGATTTAAACTTACATTTCCTTCAATACTTTGACACTAGTAATTATCCTGTTAATAACATATACAGTATTCCAAGTCAGAATAAAAAGGTACCAGGTCTTTTCAAAGATGAGCTAGGTGGTAATCTTATTTCCGAATTTGTTGGTTTGCGATCAAAGTTATATTGTATCAAAACTACTCAGGAAGAGTATAAAAAAGCAAAAGGAATACAGAAGCAAGTTTTGAGAAATGTACATTTTCAGGATTATTATAGAATATTAAATGAAAATGTTTTTTTGAGAAAGAAAAATATTATATTTAAGTCTCTTAAGCATGAAATATTTACGCAAGAACAGAACAAGATAGCTTTATCTGCGAATGACGATAAACGTATCATTTTAAAAAACCAAATTTCTACTATGTCTTGGGGACACTGTGATACATTATCCTGAATTTCAAATTATTAATTTGTTATTCTCGGTTAGAAATTCTAATTTTTAACTGTATTGAGTACCTATAACCATTGTGTAACTTAAATTTAGGTAACTGTTTTGCTGTACTCATCAGATATTTGTAAGTGTGAAATTCGATAACTTATTATACTATTGGGTAGCAATATTTTAAGACGTGGCTTAGTAATTAATTAGGTTATTAGCATTATGGTCCGCTCACACGCAGCGAGTAAATTAGCGATCCGTGTTTGTTTATTTCACTCATTTTGTACAAAAATGAGCGAGAGCGCGCTCGGTTGCACAACAGCAAACAGCAACAATATTTACTTTACTCGCTACGTGTGAACAGACCATTAGATTTTCTGTGCTCAGCAAATTTTTTTTGTCATGAAAATAAATAATTTTATTGACTAATAAGCATTTTTATTTCTAACTTGTAGAGACCTGATTAAATTCAAACAAAACATGCAATAAGGCTGCATATAAATAGCTATTAAACTGTGGTAACTTTTAATTTAGTTTCAATCATTATCAGTAACCTATAGGCAACGGGTGACTTCCTTCAACAGCTATCAAAATGGTAAGTATTCACATTTATCCTAAAAATAATACTGTAATAGTAAATAATAAGAGTGAAATTAATTTTGTTATGATTCAGAAATACTGTGTTATAATCGATTTTGCTCATATTGACTTATTGTTCTTTCAGAATACGCAAACAGTCGACAATTCCTGCAACGCTGATCAGCTATCTTCAAGCTATTTGCAAGATGCGCAAGACCCACTGGCCAATTTTGAAGAAATGTTTCCATCCCTGCAAAGGAGAGTCCGACGAGCTATGCATAATAAAAAGGAGAACCAGAAGAAATCGAAAATTATACATCGTATCAACAAAAACGAGTCGTTTGTGGTAGAAAACAAACCGCAGAATGGACGGAAATTGATACGCATAGAGATCGTAGATTTGGAAGCTTCTGGTGATCTTCGTAGTGGCGATGATGAAAGCGTCGTACGTGCACAGTACGTCGTGACCGAAAACATCGATCCAATATTGGATCAGACAGAAAATGTCATTAACTGCATTTCAAAAAAAGTATGTGGTTACAGCTACGGTTTCTAATTTAATAACTTGTAGTCAAATAACTTAAACATTAATATTCTCAGGTGATTATGCATGACATAATTATTAAGTCATGCATGACCTACAGAGAAGACATTTATTTTAAATATTTTTCATTTGTGTTTTTGTTAGTATAAAGATTTTGTAATTTTCTTATTAATGATTTATTAAATATATATTTTACGATAATATTTTGTTTTACTGGTATAAGAAATCCAAAAGCAAAGTGTTTTTATTTGTAATCAATTTTTATTTATCAAAAATCATACAATAACTTTATTTTCAGTACACCATTTCCTTATGATTATTACATTTTTTAACGCACAAATTGTCTTATGAATAAAACAATTATATAATGTCGGATTATCTACACAATAAAGTTTACAAAGAGTATTTAAATTCGGTGAACCTAAAGAACCTATGTCTACAATATCATTAACGTCATCACATAGAACTTGTATCCATTTAATCTTTTCATCACCTTTTATAAAAATCTTTCTGCCTTTTAGATAAGGCTTAATAATTCTTTGAAATTCTCTATAGTCAACATAACCTTCACTCCACCTGTAGCCTCTGTTTTTTTCGATCCAGCGAACCTGTTTTTTCTCATCAAGAGATAATGAAGTAAATGGATACGGAGGTTTAACTAAAAACGTGTGAGTATGCTCTTTAGAAGCCATGGCAAACTCTTTAACTATAAATTCATTTTTGTCATTTTTGAATCCTTGGAGATCTACAATTATTGGATTATTATTCATGATAGTTTCTTCACAATATTGCTCAAAGGTTTATACTCAAATACACAATCGTTTAAAATCAAACAATAAGCAGCTGTCTGATCAGGTATTTCTTGATCTGTTTCGATTTCAACCCTCACGTCGATCGATCCCTTTAAGGTTTCGTGCTGTCGCGAACAATCGATAACAAATAAAGGAGCAACGTCTCTGAATTCTTTTATACTCATCAACGGTTCTGACCGACGTCCGTGATACGACTGTTGAAATCTTGTATATTGTTCGTATAATAAAGTAAATTTGTCTTCTGAAAAACTAACATTTAATCCTTCATACGGATAATACGTCGAATTTAAAAATACTCTAACATCACGTACATGACAATGATCAAACTCAGCCATTGACGATAGACCGTTGTTTTTGCGGTTGGTTTGTAAGGCGATTACAACAAACCGTGGTTTCTCTATTTGGGACGAAGTTTTTATAGACCAAGTATGCTTGCGTGTTTTAGGTAGTAACGGATATTCATACAGATCCCAATTACGAAATACTAATGGAATAGCTCGATCTTTCTCTAAATACTTCAGTAAATTTATTCTTTCACGATCAGATACTTTGATGTGTGGCACTCTCCAAATAATTTTACTTATTGTAATATCATCTACAACTTGTCCTGCATTTAACTTGACCGCATTAAGATTCGTATTGCTTCTAAGTAATACTAACTCGTGTTTACAGTTAATGATAATTTTTTCATAATCTTCCGCAAAACCCAATATTTTGTTTAATGGAATGGACACGGAAAATGCTCCCCCACTAACATTATTTGTTCCTTCCGTTGACCAGCCCCAAACTCGAGCGTATTTTGATTCATTCTCGTTTAAGGATAGGTATGATTTTATTGTTGTAGTAACACCTGCATTTTTAATTTTATCAATTTCCACTCCATTCAATTCATAACGAATATCTTGAAAAAGAAATAATGCTGGGTTATTAACGAAATGTACATTCGATACTTTTTCTTTAGTAGCGCTATTGTACAAATTAACTTTTCCCTCGATATACAAACTACTAAGTGAGGGCAGCACGTACAGGTCTTGCTGATTGATAGGGATTCTTATTTCATCATTCTTGTTAAAACTTGTCACGTATGGTTTGTATGAATAATACTCGAAACTTTCAATGCTATTGTCGTATGATGTTTGTTGAGATATATTTAAAATATTCATTTTATTAAGCCGATCAACTTGAGAAACTCTTTGTTGGTCTTTGTTAGCTTCTTTTTTATCTGAAGGTGTGTGTCTTTGTGAGCTGATCTTTTAGAACTGACTTGAGTACACGATGTAGATGGACTTTTATTAAAATTTATCATTTTTTCCTAAAATGCAAATACAGTTGCACTTCTTCACCTCGTAAATTTATTTCTTTGTTATCAGCGTCTAATAGCCTTATATTAATAGCACTAATAGAACTTTGATTAACAGGAAAATAAATCAAGTTCTTAGGTATCTCAATTATTCGATAACCAGGTGGAACATTAGGAACAAATTCATAAATTATATGGCTGGCTTTTCCGTTTACAAATGAACCACTAACTACATCGCATTCGATTCGCACGATGGTTGTTGATAGAATGCTAACAGGATACTGGGAATCCGTACTTATATTTGCATTTATTGTTTCTAATCCAAAACCTAAAATTTTACCCAGTGAAGCACTTTTATTAAAATGAACATCTTTTGAGCAAAAAATCTTGGTTTTCAATGTGTTATTATTGCATGATAGTTTTAATGCAGTGTTTTTTATGTTGCTTTTTAAATAATCGCAAATATCTTGAAGCTCATAAGATCCTTCAGGAATTTCTATTACATCATTTTCACCATAGTAAAACTTATTGTTTCGTTCATCGATATTAGGAATAGAATTGAATGTTGAGAAATACAAAAGACCGCATTCATATTCTCCTGAGAGTTCCAACGTTGGAGAATGGTTTGTTGTTAAAGAGGCTCCTCTCCCAGTTATAGACACAGTGAAAGACATTTTAGAACTGACACATTTATTCATTTTGTTTATTATATAAATATTTTTTCCAATACTTTTTTAAAAAACGTATACACAAATGACCGCAGTTAGTACTGCCGTAAGCTTGGTGTCTCACATAATTGTAGTTTATAGGTAAGTTATGCATATATTTCATAAACTCTAAAGGTGGTTTTAAATTACCGAAACTATCATAATATTCTACGTAATTGTTTCGCTTTACAAAGGCTACCCAATGTGTACCAGGATTTATATTGCTATCCAAATTCAATATTCCACACTCTATCTTTTTAGGTTTCAAAGGTAATGTATCTCTCATGTAAACGCCTCGAAAGTAAGGAATATCACTAGCATGTTCTAATATATCGAGGTTTGTGAGCGCACGTCTAGGTAGCCGCTTAATTAGTTTTTTGATGGGTTCAGATATAGACCTGCTCCATTTTTATGAGGCTTAATATATAGCCCTTTTCCAAGAGCTACCGCTTCCATCGTTCTGTTGTGTCTCTCAGATTCCTGAAGACTTTTCTGTGCAGCTCTAGAATCATTCACAGCTTTGGCTATACCTGCTGCACCGCCTGCTAGTGAACCTAACGCAGACAATCCCGCAAATATGGGAATAAGTGGTAAAAGACCTCCACACTTTGGAAGAGGAATAAACCGTGGCAATGATATTCCTTTCTTGTTATTAAATAGTTTCTTTGCAGCTGCATATGCATACTTTATAGCAGATTTGTGGTCTTTTGATTTTAGTTTTTTCAATTGGGACTGTATTTTTTTTATACCTTTCTTAAATGATTTCATACCACTGCCTGCCCTAATTTTTGCCTTCATAGCATTTTTTACTATCCACGAAGCAATTTTTTCTCCTTTACCAGTATCTTTCGATTTCAACCTTCTTTTAGCCATACTTAAAAGTTCTAAGTCAGCTTTGCGTCGAGCTGCGGAATCTTTATTAGTGTAGGCGATATCGTGGTGCATGCAAGCTTTATCCGATTCCGCAACCGTTCTCCGACGGTCGCTTCTCCGATGGACTGTTCGCCGACAAGACTTTTCACTATTAGAAGTTTCGCCGATAGAACCTTTCATCTTTGGACCGTTCGCCGACAGAACTATTCGTCTATGGACGTTTCGCCGACAGAACCTTTCGCCTACTGACCTTTTGCCGACAGAACGATTCTTCTATGAGTGTTTCGACGACAGGATTATTTGTTAAATGTATCTAATTTGGATAAATTACGTTTTTTATATTCATTTTATAACACGCACAAAAATAATATCAACAAAATTACTTTTTGTTTTAGTTACAGATGAAATGCGTTAGTAAATGGCTCCCAACACAAAAATAAACGAACGTTAAAAATTTACCAGATTTTTATTTGTAATCAGTCAGGTATCAAACGAATGCCGGGAGTCGCATAATAATGGAATTTCTATTGTGTCTCGTTCACACATACTTGACGAGTTAACCGACTTCAAAAAGGAGATTATTATCAATTCGACTGTATGTATTTTTTATATATGTTACCTCATCATAACTCAGTCATTTGTAGACAGATTTAAGTTTTTTTACCTACTTAGAGGGTTTACCTTCTAGTTGGTCCCCTCTAAATCCGGATCTGATGATGGGGTCTTTGTGTAATCAAGGGAAACCCTCAAATCTAAAAGGCGCGTATAGTGTTTTTGAACTAGCATCTCAATATTGACATGTTAACGTCTGAAAGTTACTATTTTGTGGATCTGAGCTGATGGTGGAACTCCTTAACGCTTTGGAGTTCAGTGATTATGACGCCAGAACTTATGTGAGGTACTTTGTAGCTCAAAAGGTGCAACCCACTCCCCGCTATATATTAATCACTAAAAATTTGTAAATAAAATTAATTAGTCGGCGCCCAGATAGATGACGCTTAAGATGGTGCTTGAGATAACCAATGCGATGGATCCTCTGGTCAATCCTTTCAAGAGTTTGTTTAAGACTTTTTAGTTTATTTTGTTTTTGAAGTCGTTTTTTTTTTAAAGTTAATTCATCTTTAAGCTAATTTTATGGTAGCAAAGTCATGTGTATGTAAAATTAATGTATACTCATGTGCATTAAAAATAAATTTTGATTGTTTAATTTTACATTGATTAGTATTTTTTTATAATTAATTTGATATGGCTAATTAATAACGTAAACTTTAGCTTCCCTCCCACATTATCAGCCATTTCATAAAAAATATTTACCCTTATCATTATTTAATTGTCTTTTTATTACGCAAATACAACTTTTATTCAATATGAAGGATGTAACATCCTTTGCTACAAAAATAGAAACCTGGTAAACTCACGTTCCTTTCTTTTTGTGAGAAAATCGATCATTGGAAGCCATTTACTAACGCATTTAATTTGTAACTAATACAAAAAGTAATTTTGTTGATATTATTTTTGTGCGTGTTATAAAATGAATATAAAAAACGTAATTTATCCAAATTAGATACATTTAACAAATAATCCTGTCGTCGAAATACTCATAGAAGAATCGTTCTGTCGGCAAAAGGTCAGTAGGCGAAAGGTTCTGTCGGCGAAACGTCCATAGACGAATAGTTCTGTCGGCGAACGGTCCAAAGATGAAAGGTTCTATCGGCGAAACTTCTAATAGTGAAAAGTCTTGTCGGCGAACAGTCCATCGGAGAAGCGACTGTCGGAGAACGGTTGCGGAATCGCTTTATCCAATTCGTTAACCCCTCGATCACCTTTTAGAATCCGTTTTTGAAGTTTTGTTCCGGGGCCACAAAATTGGTATCCAGGTAAATGTAACTCAAACGGTAAATGATCTATCAAGCTATTAATAAAACCACCGCCCTCTTTCATTGATAGGCATTTAATGTGAACATAAAATTATTATATGTTATTTATATATCAATTTACATCAGTAATTCACTTGTTTTTATCCAACTACTCTCTTGATCACTTAGTCCTAACCATTTTACAAATAGTTTGTTTCCTTTTCTCTTTATTACTTTTTCAATTAGATAATGGTCTGGAAAATTTGTTTTTTGAAGCTCGTATCCGTAAAAAGAGCCTAGAATATTTTGATTGTGTTTGTCTTCTATTTGATATGTTAGGGGACATGTTCGATTAATTTTTACAATGCGAAATATTTCCGTAGACCAATTAGGTGTATAACCTTTATAAAAATCACCTTTATATTTAGTAATACGAACAAAATCACCAACTTGAAAGGATGAACTTTTTCGAACCTTCATATTGTATGGCTTTTGGGTTTTCATAATGTTAGACTTAACTAGATCCTCATTCGATCGATTAACATTGATTGGTTTGAACTTAGTAATGCGGTGCAACGTGTTGTTATAGTGATGCACAACAGAGTTTAAATTATTTTGAAACCACTGATATTGACCGCATAGACTAAATCTCTTGTAAAGATGGGTTTTTATTGTTCTTATAACTCTTTCTACTATGGATGCTTTTTTAACAGAATATGTGGAATAGTGGTTTATATTGTTACTTTTCATTAACTGTTTAAATGAATCATTATAAAATTCTGTACCTAAATCTGTTTGTAAATTTTTCGGCTTTCTTTTTGATTCAGATAATATACTATGCATTGCATTCGTAACACATGATTTAGATTTACATTTTAACGGTCTAACCCATACATATTTTGATAAAGTATCTATCACTACTAAAACATACTTATGTCCTTTATTAATCGAAGAAAATTTTTGAAAATCTATAAGATCAGCTTGCCACAAATCATCTATTCCTTTTATGATGGTATGACGACGTGAAAAATTTCTTCTAGCTGCTTTGTGAAGCTCGTTCACTATATCTTGTTTACTCATTCTTAGCAGGTTTGGGTGCTATCATGCGATCGATTTCTTTTTTTGTGTAATACAATGTACTGAAATTATTAGTAGTTAGTTTTTCTAAATTATTAAGGTAATTCTTGATATGGCTTTGAATAGTTTTCAATTCGTTTTGCAGATCCTTGACACAATTGTCTACGTATTCTTTATTCACAGCTTCATCTTCTTTTTCCGGTAATTGTAATCCTTTCAATCGGGATAATTTCAAATCAAAATCACCAACATCCGACCTTACTAATGCGTCAGTAAGAATATCAGTGATTTCAGACAGTCGTAAACGCTTATGAACATGATGACCAAATTTGTCTATGTTCATTACCGTCTTGTTTGCTTCTGTAGCTTAATGATACTGCCCGTTCTTTCCGACGGCAGCGTTATATATTTAATGTCTTTTATAATGCCTGCTTCATGCAGTTCTTCGATTATTGCATAAATTTCATAATGCACTCCAGTGTTACCAGCTGCCCATGATCCAAGTAGCAATTTTAATCTTTCCACTAACTCGTTTGGATCATCCCAATAAACCAAATCTGTATCTTTCTTAACTTCTTTTAAAATATCAATTCCTTCACCTCGTGGGACACTTTCAACACTGCTTGTATGACTTCTAGAGAACTTAAACAACGGTTTGATTACATGCATATATTTAAATCCTTTGTTACTGTTTAATGGTTTGGATGGATCGCAACTACGTTTGTGTGCATTAGTATCCATGAGTATCAATTTATAATTTAGCAAGTCCTCCTCTGTTATAACATCTAAATTTGGTGTTTTTTTATACAACAATTCTTTAATGCCAGGAGTTTTTTTTAAGCTTCGGTTTCCAATTTTCACAATACGATCATCGTCATAAACACGGGTATTGCCGAGCATAAGTTTTCCCTTTACATTTCTTACGCCATAAGGTATATTTCCTTTCATTACTTCAGAGGACATCGACCACGATAAAGTATCATTGTTAATGCTTGGTGATGACTGAAGAGATTTAAATGAGTTTTCATGATCACCCTGATCCTCACAGGATGATGTGGTGAGGGTGTCGTTAGATGTCTTACAAACATCTGCATTTTCTTCATTATCTGAATTCCTTTCATCTTCAACCGCTGATTTAAAGTAATTAAAATCCTCTGCAGAAGTATTTGACGACTCGCTTTCCGAATGTCTACTTTTTTTAACTAATTTATTCTGCTCTTCGTTTTCGCCAATTTTATTAGTTAATAATTTAATTGGGTTCATAATAGGTTTAAATATTGTTTCTAGTGCTTTATCATTTCTGTTTCTTAAATCTTTTATCATTTCTACCTTTCTCTTTACAGCAGACGCAGACTTAACGATTTCTTTCTTGAGGTTCCGCTCCATTGTAGAGATTCCACACTGTTTAACTTCTCAAAGTTAACTGATTTGAAGGGATGTATGTAACAGCTATATAAAACTTTAATCCAATACTATAAATGTATCAAATTTCAGTCTGTAACAGCCTTTGTTTCGATCACAATCCTTATTGATGACGAGATAGCTATACTGTTTGCTCCATACAGTTGAACACATTTCTCGAAACTGAGACCACGTCATGTCAGACCCTACATGTTCATCGTAAACATGTCTTAGATTAATATCGTCTTGTTTGAATAATATGATGAGGTTAGCATTATCTCTCACTAACTGCTTAGGTACCTTAGTGTAAGTTTGATTAATATAAAAACAATCAATGTTCTTATGACGACCCATTGCAAAATAATCACGTATATTGTTTTGATTTTCACATGCCACGTCGTCAAATATTATAATAGAATCAGGCAAAGCTTCGTGTGGGCTTAAAATTTCGCTATTGTGGCTGTATTTGTTGTAAGATGTGTCTGGAACTTTCTCCAAAACTTTCTCTAAAAAAACATATTTAGGTTGATACAAAGACTTCGAGTACACATATAAGTTGCGAAAACGTGGTCCATCCTGATGTAGCAATAGACTTATTATTAAATTGGTCTTTCCACAATTTGATGGTCCACAAACAATGCTTCGTATAGTATTTGGCAATAAATTTCCATGACGCCGTTCCTCATTTGTTGTTACAGGGCAAATACATTTCAATTCTAAGGATTCTTTTTGTTTCACAAATCGCATTCTGATCTTTTTACTCGACCGTCTTCGTTGATGGATTTTGACAAAATGATTTAAAGACAGAAGTGTTAATAAATTAAAAACTTGTTTTAAGCTTAGCAGTGAAAATTCTCAATACAGAAAATAATAAAGTACAGTGAAATCTAATAATACAGTAAGTATGCGATTGGCGAAGTGGTTATTGGGCATTCTAAAAAAGTTTATTTACATTATTGATCGAACGACAGTGAGATCGATGATGTAAAAAAACTGTTTTAGAATGCCCAATAATCCCCTACTCATAGGATGTCCGCCAACAAGATAGAGAGACAATACTGGATGGAGACTGCTTAGTTTTGATACCTGTGGAAAACAGTGGAGGATGCCTATGTTTAACAGTGAATGTCTTGACTGATAATGATGGTGACGATGATAGTTTGTTGAGTCATACCAACCTAAAATGTAGGGAGTATTACTCCAGTGCCATAGTGCCAAAATACTAAGAAATGTCCCTAAGATGTTAAATTATTTATGTTTCATCTATGCCATAATAATTTCAGAATCCTCCACGGAGCTGAGTCTCTGGAGCTGCGTGCGTTCACCCTGCAGTGCCTGCTGGCCATGAACCGGCCCGACTTAGCCAAGAAGCAGCTCAAGCTGCTGCAAGATATTGAAGATGATGGCACTTTGACGCAGCTGGCCCAGGCTTGGCTTAACTTGTCGCAGGTTAGTGATATTTTTGGATAAGAACATAACTTAATCCCATGCGTGTTTGTTTGTCAAAATTATTTTGTGTATGAAGCCCAATTTGGCTGACTAATAGCTATTGGCTAATACTGCAAATGTATTAAAAATACTGCATATTAAAAAAACAACAGTTAGATGCATGTAAGAACTTGAAAGTTTTTGATATCACACATTGTTGACACATATTTGACATGTTAAGGGCCAGATATTCCATTTTTACGATGTTTCGATTGAGTTTAAACATGGAAACACTAATTATTTAAATCTCGAATCTATATATGTTATAGAAGAAGATTACTAGAAAGCTGGATTGTGGTTGGAAACACGATTGTAATTACTTTGCTCGATAATAATTGCCTCAGAAGTGGGCCCCTTTTTTTTCGTATTTTCAAATAATATAAATATGTAGTTTTCAAATTATTGGACTTATATTTATGAAAATCACATATTTTAGTAGGTAATTCCATTCTACACATATACATGTTAAAATGATTTCAAAATGTTTGTTATTTAGATCAGAATAACGAAATATCTAAAAACACTTTATTTGACCTATTTCGACTTTTTTGATCTTGATTTGCTCAAGCTACACAGATGTGAGGAACAGGGGATTATAAGAATATACATTTTGACCACATAAGTGAGATCTCAGCTATGAATCAAATGATTTTTTTTTAGTTTTTATCGGTGTTATGTTCAGGCAAAGAAAGGTCTATTTTTTTCATTAGTCTGTATTCTTTCTTACAAGCAGCAAATTCTTCCAATTGTATTTTTAAGATTACTTTAGACACCAAAGATGTTTAGGGCGTCCAATCGTTTTTTTCCAGTTTTATTAACATTTTCATTCATAAAACACTGATTTAGTGATTCTCACACTTGTGACGATGGTGATTCGCGCAACGACTTTGACGCAACAGTTGATCGTCGTGTCATCTCTGTTCTATACATGCAAGCAGAAATAGCGCTATCTTTTTATTCAAATGACAAGCACGAGATACCATTTCCTCATTCCCCTTGACGCCACTGCGAACGCTGGACCTATGTCAATTTTTGCAATTTTATTTGCGTACTTAATTACGTAAAACACCTAAGAACTAATAATAGCTAATTTCGCCGCGCCGCGTCACGCTCAGTTGGATCAGCACCAGTCTTATACTAATCAAAGGTCGCGAGTTCAAATCGGGGGTATCATGAATCTTTTTCTACATAGTCACAATATTTTTTTAGAAAACGAAATAAGTATTTATTTTAATTTTTGGACATTTTAACATTTAAAATAAAAAAAATTAAAAATAAAAACTAATTAAATTTTTAGGTTTTTTTTTAAAGTAGCAAATCCTATTAAAAAAACTACATAACAATGAAAATAAATTTCAAAAAGAAAATTAGTATCAAAAACATCATCACCATGCGGATAAATCTCCTCAATGCCATGAGGATGGAACCCCCAACCTCTACGTGTTAAGCAAAATAAAAAGAGAAAGGCTGTAGCGACATATATAATTGTTGTGAATAAATGAACTATATTTTTGTACCAATCGTAGAGATGAATCCGTTTCTATAGTAACAATATAAACAAAAAGCATAAAACACTCATGTCAAATTATTGTAGTTTAGAACATTTTCTCTATTTGGAAAAATCAGAGCTAAACCATAACTGTAGGTTTAGCAGTAATCTCAAATGCTAAAGCTGTGCCCTGGTGACTCTAGTATATTGGAGACGAGAAAATATTATATGAATTTGAGGGAGGGAGAAAATTATTAGGTGATAGGTCTATATTAATTTTATTTATTTATTTACATCTAGACTCCTGTGACAAAATACAAACATTGGAGGTTAAGTTAAGGTCGGTCTAGCTCTCTTCGTGTATGGAACTCAGGTTTCCATGTTATTTACGTACGTACGTACACATTTTCTGAATCGTGTAGTAATAATGCATTGACTGTCTATCTCTTATTTGGTGACATGGACTTGAGCGACGAACATGGAGATTACTCAGTATAATCCAATTATATTTGCATTCAGAAATGTCAAATCTGAATAATTTTTTCAATTTTGTTCTGTCGAAAATGTGTGGAGACTGTCTTAATTTTATTTTTATAACCGTTGTTCCTCAAATTGCTGTTACTGAATATCCAAAACAACTTTGGTGTTTGTGACACATAATAATTCTATTAATCTTGTAGTTAGCGCCAATTGGCGCTTCGGGGTCACGAAGGGTTCCGTACCATTATCTATGAAAATGGCATAAACATCATATCTGTTGTCAGGGAGTCCCATACAAAAGATATGAAGTCCTAATAATGGGGCAGCCCCTCATTATTATCATTATCAGAGTAGATAAGTTGTATGAGAGCAACCTGAAAAAAAAAACTGTTTTTTAAGTTTTTGTTTTTTCAACGGCAACATGAATACATCCTTCCTGAAAATTTCAACTGTCTTACTATCACGATTCATGAGATAAACCCTGGTGTTGCCCTTTCGGTGTAGGAACTCATGCTCATCATAATTCATTCCTTGTAGGGAGGGGTCTCAAAAATATTTTAAAATACATATTTTAGGCGGTGTGATTAGGATATAAAGAAACCCATGCCAAATTACAGTTTTATAGTAAAAAAGGTCTATAAGCTAGACTACAAAAAGTCAAACATGGCAAAACCATATATGGTTTATCAAAGTAATTGTGTGGGTGCGGGGCTCTAATTAACAAACCTAGACACTTGAAATATGGCATCTAGCTAGGTAATAATGTGTAAGCGAAGGAAAAAATCTGAAAACAAAAGAAAGTTTTTTAATTGTATGGTCTGAAACCGTTATAATTAAGTGGATGGAAGCTTGCACAAAATGTGTATTAATGATTTATGAATAAGCAAATAAATATTTCTATAAAAAGTTATGATATATCAACAAAAACATCAATGTGAAAAATGATAGCCAAGTTCAATGCTCAGTATATTTGATAGTGAACTTCGCCGAAAAAAGTATTGCATCTAAATGAGAGATTACTACTAACTACTTTTGCCTTACTAATTTCTTACTTTCTAACACATGATAGTCAAGTCATTTTTATAGTTCAGGCTGATATTAAGCGAGTATTTTAAGCGTGGTGTGGGTGACCTCGATAGTAATTACTTTAAACCATTAATTTACTTGAACCATTTCACGGGACATCCAAAATATACGCGGGCGACGTCGCGGGAGACGACTAGTAAATAAAAAACTTTGATATTATTAAAGGATTACTGAAACGATAAAGAAACCTTTGTCTTTAATTTAGCTTTCCATATTTGTAATGTTAAACGGAAGCGTGAAACATACTGCGCAGACCCTAGATAAACTGGGAACAGGGCAAGAGAATGATGATGATGATTTGAAATGTTATGAATTTCAGTGTGTAAAAAAAAACCATGACAAAATTCTCGTGATGGGTGAACTTTGACTTATATACCTACTGGTTTGTACGGAACCCTAAATTTGAAGTGCCATATCTGTAATGGTCTTCAGTCATCATCAATTGGAAGACTGATGGAAGATAGTAGTGAGACTATAACTGTGTCGACAAAAAGGATCTTAATATAAACCACCTAAATGTTATTACATTACATTTCCTACACCTATGGGTTGGCTGGAAGAGGTATCTTTTAGGGATAAGCCCACCTTTGTTCACATTGTGACTTCTTGTACCTATTTTCTGTACATCTTATAAGTGCAATAAAGAATATAATAAATGTTATCGGATATTCTTTCTTGTTTTTATAATGGTTACAGGTTGCTGGCATAAATAAATAAAAAATAAATAAAAATAAATTACTCTTTATTTCAGATCAAGGATCCATAGTATATTAGTAGGTTTACACTTATTCTAATGTTAGTAAATTTATAAACAGGCACAAACACACAGGGCAATCACATGACTATGCCGTCATTATGCGATTGCAGTGCCTGAAGAAAGGACTGTCTAATTTTTTAGACAACGTCATCAGGATGGTGTTGGCACTTGCTCGCAGTCTGCTCTGCAGTGACGCAGTTTTTTTGCGTAGGCAGGCTTGAAAACTGTCCGTTCGAGCTTCGGCGAACATACCAGAGGCACTACAGAAGCGCGGAAGTCCCAACATCATCCTAAAGGCGTTGTTATACTGAACACGAAGAGCGACGATCGATTTTTGAGTATACACTGACCAAAGGCTACACGTGTATAAAGTCTGGCAGAAAGCCTTGAACAGTGATGTTTTTACATCACGTGAGCTACGCGAAAATCTTCTAGTCAGCATATTGGCCCTCACCGTCAGCGCTCTCCGCTCCCTTTCGATGTCAAGATCATCACAGAGCGTATCACTAACAACATGTCCCAAATATTTAAATTGGTTAACTCTGTTCAGTGGAATCCCTTTGAGCAAGATAGGTGGTACAACATATTCTATTTTAGTACCCTTTGGTGTGAATACCATGACCTCGCTTTTTTTAACATTGTAACACAGTCCATGGTCATCTGCAAATTTTTCACAAATTTCTATGAGTTTTCTTAAGGCACTGACAGATGGTGCCAGCAGCACCATATCATCAGCGTAGCTAATGTTATTGATGGGGGTCCCATCAATGTAACATCCTATTGGCTGTCTGCTGAGACCATCTATCAGTTCGTTTACATAGAGGTTAAAGAGGTGAGGAGAAGACACACCCCCCTGTCTCACTCCGCACTTCAAATCATACGACTCAGAAAGCCGTTCAGACCATCTAACATGATTGATTTGTTTCGCGTACCAGTATTCAAAAACCGAAACCAACTCCAAGGGAAGGGTAGTGTCGCGAAGCTTTCGCCACAGCACATCATAAGGAACTGTATCGAAAGCTCGCGACAGATCCAAAAAACAGGCATAAACTGGTGTCTTCCTATCCAAATAGTACCTTACTGTTTCCTTGAGGCTGAGTATCGTAAAGTGCTGACCAGTCGTGTGAGAATGAAATGCCACTCTTTGCGTTCCTTGTTCTTTCGATAAACGTTTAGACTAAAAAGCATGTATGGTGTACTAAAGAAACCATTTTGTAAAAGTTCTTAGGGGTTCTGCTAGATGGCGTGGGTATGTTATTTACAAAAGCGCATGAAGTATCTTATTTAAGAAAATTTTGTTCCTTAAATAAACACTAGATGGCTTAATTATACACGAGATTTGTAAGACAAAGTTGACAGAAAAAGTTTTGTGCGGGGGTGCTGGTGGGGGAAGCGCCCCGCACTTTTAACAAGGGGGCGGGGCTTATGAGATAATTTGACGGAATAAGACGGCCTTAAGATGCATGTTTGTAAATGGAGAGAAAAATATGTCATTTCATTACCACTTTTATCATTAAATAGAACACAATTTAAAGATTTTTTTTGCTGAGATTTAATTTAATTTTAATATGAATAATATGACATTTAAAAAACTTTACAGCTATCTATCTACTACAGTTCAGACTGTATAGATGGGTAGTCTCTGTATCAATAATTCACTACAGTATAGACAGTTGAATAATTAATTATTTGGTTTAGCTGTAATCTTTTGAACAAGCATTCAATTATCAACATTTTTTGTTTATCATAGTTTTAAATTGAGTAAACATGTTACATTCAGGGTGGTCCAGGCGTGCAGGACGCTCACTACAGCATCATGGAGCTGGCTGAGCGGTTAGGCGCCTTGGGCGCGGGGCCTGCCGCCGTCGGTGCCGCGGCTGCTGCTTCTAGAGGTAAAGCTGTGCATAACCAACCTCAGATCGTGGACAGAAGATAGAGCTTGTCTAAACTGAAATGACGCACCCCACTATCGCATTAACGCACACAAGTACACTTTAACTAGTTGACTGTGACAAAGGCATACAGATCTTAATTCGCGGAGCAGACACTTCCCACACAGATCAAGTGTCGTTGTTAATATTTGCACAACACAAATGAAATGGGGGCGTGGCGCGTGACCCCGAGATATGTTTAAATAGAAATTCAAATTCGAAAAGCCTTTACTTACTAAAGAAAGCATTTACAATTTACGGTCATTGTGCGAAATCGCATTGCATATTTGCATCCTTGATCTACAGGGGTTATGCGGCAGGTCCTATAGTCTTCTGCAGAGTGTTGTGGTGAGGTTGGATGCTATCAACTTTAGTAGTATTAAACACTCGCTTCCTCTGCGATCATAAATCACGCACGCGCTAGGGTGTGAACCACCTTATCGATAACTGTGCAGTGTACAGTGCAACTCAACGTCTCCCCATTTTTTTTGTATTGAGTTCCGTATGGACACGGGGTCTCATTCGGAACATAGGTTTCATAGCTTGTAAATTTTCTCGATAGATGGCGCTACCCGTCTGGCCATCGGAGAAACGATTTATTAATTTGGATTAAAAACCTAAAATACATGAAGATAATATCCAAAAAATATGTAAATAAATATTTTTAGCCGTTTAAAACAGATAAAACTTTATACTACCCAATTTTTTCTCAAAAAGTAAAAATGTTGTAAATATCATAAAAGCACAATTAAAAGCATGCTTAAACGATGTAGAGCCCTCTGTCGGTATATGATAGAACTTTGTGGCATATTTATGAGGTGGTAATAGATGGCGCATTTTCATAGAACGTTTTTGTTTGTCCATTGATTATAATGCAACTTTAAAAGCTAAGCAAGTACGAATTAGGTTATTCAATTTATTTTGATAGGTCACTGGGCGGTGGAGTAAACAAAATAATGTTGATAACCGCATCCGTGAGCGTTTAAACATTGGTAGGTTTCATAAAACAATAGGATATAGGTAAAATATTTGAATAGTTTTATAACATTCTAAGATTTCTGAACATCATCACATGAACATAAATAACCAACAAAAAGGCAATTCTAGCACTTAACGGTTTTCTCCGAAACTTTGTTGTCTGTAATTCCACAGATTTCATAAGTAATTGGCGTTGAATGTTTTTAAACGTTTGCAGTTTTCAAAATGTCAAAGGTTATTGCACAATGATAATTGATAATATTGATTGATAATAATAACTGTTTAATCGTCATCACCACGACGTTGGTTTTGTTGTCAATGATGAAGATTTAGGGTGACCATGACTAACAGTTTGGTAGGACAAATTGGATTTTATTTAAGAAATTAAGCATGATAACAATACTAGCAACAAAGACTAACTTGTTAAACATGTGCTTCTACACTAAGATGTCCCTTAGTGCTAACGATTTCATAAAGATATGTTTAATCCGTTTTTTATTGCTTGTCAAATATTGTACACATTTTTTTTCTTTTAAAGAATATCAGTTAACGAAATCAGTAAAAAAAGTAACATTCATTAACTATTTGATTTAAAAAGATCTCAAGTGTTCAACGATAAATTACCTAATGCAGGTTGTGATTGTTGTGTTAAAAAGAATGATTTCGATACTAAGAAATTTCAAGATTGTTTACAATATTTGACAAGCAAAGAAAATCTGACGTTTTATCCAAACACTGACCGCGCCGGAAGTTGCTTAGCATCGGTATTAATACTGCCACCACTGCGCTACGATCGAGCACCTCTTCTTTCTATTTTCGTATCATAATATAATCAAAATAAAACATGTAAATCACTCAATGTTAAATATGAATGTTTTCAGATTGACAATAGCAATTACTCTGTCACTCTTCCAAGCGTCATCCGGATACCAGATTCGATGAGCATTGAAACAGGTGCATAACCTAAAAAAATGTTTCTACAGGGATTTCTATATTTTTCGTTTGAGAATCTCAATTTTTTGTAATTCACTGTAACAAACGTCTTTCAAGTGACTATTATCACGCGGTCACACATATTGTATTTGCACTGCCTTTAATCACTTTTTCCAGACACGAATTCGCTACTTGACGCCATTTTGTTTTGCTCAGCCGTGGCACGAAAAAGAACTAAATTAAAAAAAAAATCAGCATTATGCATACTGCGTTTCAATTGTACCTACATAAATGTTGCGGCATTTCATAAAATTCCGCCACTTTTGATTAACATTTCTATCGCCGCTTATATTATTATGCCGCGGCATGTTGAAGAAATAAGTTCTGGTTTTTGGCACACGTGTCTTATTGTTACGCTGATTATCATAATGTGGGGAGGTCTATGTTCAGCAGTTGACGTCTCTTGGCTGATAATGACGATGATGATGTTGAGTGGTGATTATTATATTATATTCTTTCTTTATTGCACTTAAAAGATGTACAAAAAATACAAGAAGTCACAATGTGAACAAAAGTGGGCTTATCCCTAATCCCTAAAAGTGATCTCTTCCAGCCAACCCATAGGTATTTGAAATGAAATAGTTGCGGTTATCGGCAGTAATATAATGCCAAAATGAGATTATTTTTCGTTCAGTTAGTTTAAAAAAATATAAACATGTTTATCTGCTTAGTAGGTACCTGGGTGACCTAGCTTTGCTGTATTTTATTTTAGACTAATAAGACTAAGGTTTTTGATAAAGGGTACCCAATAATAGTTTTTCTCGTTTAGCAGATAATGCGTAGATAGATTATTGGCGATGCGAAGATTATCCACGCCTTTAGCGGTGAAATTTAGAAGCTGTCAACTTTTTTTAGTCAGTCTTCTATAATACATTCATTACCTGCCCGCCACTAATTAAAGTTAATAGTTTTTAAGAAATGTTTGTCGTGTATGTATACAGTTCTATTAATTACTCTTCCACCATGATCAACACAAGCCCATCACCTCTTTTCAATATACTTGTAAAAATAGAATATTTACTATGCATGAAATAAATAGTAATATTTTTTTACTCCATCGTAGTACCTATTTAACTATACATACTTGAAATCTGCCATTATAAAATGTTTTATCTAATCGATGATTTTTAGATAGATGCCGTACACCATGACACCCTTAACTAAATTCGGGATCTACTTACTTTCACCTAACGAAAACATTACATTTGTGACAAAAAAAATAACTTTGTATTTCTTAGTGTTTGTATGGAAGACAAAGTTATATAATTGCGGTTGATAAAACTGTGCAATATCTCAAAAACTACTTTGAAAGCGTCTATATCTCAAACGTTAAACTATTGTTGCAAAAATCAACAAAATATTTGAGAAACAATAAATGATTTAATGAGTAGGAGTGGGAATAACTTCTTCAATTCGCCAACATAATATAACACTTTTGTTAATAAATAACATGTTAATTTTGACGTTATAATAATATTAGTCTTGCTGGACTGTTATGCTATTTTACTGGTACTGCAAACAGAAATGTGTTATTTTTATAAGTTATCGTCGACCTGTTATAATATCGAATTACTGCAACCAAAAACCTGAAAAAAATCCTAACGGTTATTTTTATTAGCTCTATATAGATAGACTAACCGATAGCGGTTATGTTATCGAATTACTGCAACCAAATACCTGTCTTATTGCCATGTTTTAGAACACACTTGAAATTATATTAATTTATTTCATTTCTTAGTCGCACCGTCCACAATCATTTCTGATTAGCCCAAAGGTATGACTGGTAGAGAATGCCATATGGCGTTAAGTCCACCTTTTGTACAAACTGTGGTTGTGCAATAAAGTATAAATTAATAAATGACGGTAGAAATATTGTAATACTTTCATTCAGAAATATGTTGTTTCTTTAGGAAAGAAATTATGATACTTTTTAGAAATATCTTAGTGTTCATTAGAACCAAAAAACGTTAAATTTGTGACTATGTGTAAGGTTAGGAAATGACACTAAGTTCGCAAATGATAAGTTGGTAACATAAAATGTGTTACTGCAATTGGGAAGTGAAATCGGCTAAACAATGTTCTGCTAACTGACAAAGGGTAGTTAGTATTATTTTTGGAAGAAGTACTTTTTATTCGTTTTGATTGTTATTTTTGTCACGAGAATATTTAAATGTGAACTTTACGAAAACCAAAACGGATAATTTAATCTTATTTAATATCTTCATTGGTTCTAATTCGTCCTATGCACAAATCAGACTTTATTTCTGATCTGAGTCTGGTTTTGACGTAAACGTTGTTAAATCATGGTTACCCTAAAACTATAACTAACGTCGAAAATTAAACGAGTTGTTATTTTCCTTTGGCATTTTGCAAAGCTGCGAGCGTTTATATTATATATAATTGACAACACCATTAACTTAATGAAAACAATGGAATGATAAGTACAATTTGGTGCGCCATATCCACAACGGCCACACACCGGTTTAGCCGCCGGCTCTTACTAATCTGTAGCTGTCGGGCGGAATAATAAGATTTAAGCTGTCTCCTAGAATTAAGAAATAAATATATTTTTTATTAGAAATTATTCCAAAGAAAACTGATTTCCTTCATAGGTAACACCGGCTTAATAACAAACATGAACATGAAACATGATGAGTCAAAATTGCATGAATGTGAAAATCAACTCAAATATCAATACATAAAACAATACATAAATTACATAGACGATTAATAACATTTCTGCTTGCACTGTCGAAATAATAATTCGGCGCGCGGCGTGAGACTAAGCGTGGGCTCTCCTCGAGAGGTCACGCGAGCCGGCCGAGCCGTGCAACAGCCTCGCTCTGTCTCGCTCTTGCAATACCTACTAAACTAACCAATCTATCCGTACTCTTTACTCTCATAATGGGGACTGAAACAGAACTACTGAGAGAGCCGTATTGGACGGTCCTTGTGCTAGTGAACAAAAGATAAGGAGAAACTTGATTGCTGAAGTAGGTACTTACAAATTGCATTTATTTAGGAAACCTACTCTACTTTTAATGATGGATGACGAAACGCGACGTTTTAATTATTTCATAATACAAATTACACACAAAAAAATTTTGTCATAAAATTTAGAACATTTTAAATTATTTATTATAGTAGTTTTAGGACATCTTGTCACATATTATTTTATAATTTCTGGATTTTGTTGAAAAGAAAAGAGAAAAAAGTTCAAAACACTGATAAAAACAAAAACAACATTAAAAAAGAAGAACATGAAGTACCTACTGGGATTCGAACCCGCGTGTTTTAAATCCAAGGCCGCCTTACTAATCCGCTGCGCCGTCGCGTCATTAACAATAGTAGCGAAATTTACCTTTGTATTTTAGTTACATTATTTTAACCCTATTTTAGTGATACAGCCACTGTCAGCCACTACAGCAATGAGTTTAGCGCCATCTATTGAGATACTAAACACGTAGACTAGTTGCGACCAATCGACATGCTTATCCCTGAATCCAGTCAACGTAGCGCCATTTATTGACGTGCTGAAAACATGAACTAATTGCGAGCAATCGACATGCTTTATTTCGTGAAATGCAACAGTCTACGTAGCGCCATCTAATCCGTGTTGTAGTATTCCAACGGGTGCCCGCAAATATTGGCCAGTTACGGCGGAACCGTTTTCTTGTATGAGATGAGGTATCTGTACTAGTAGTATTATATTATCTGTGGTATGGATTACCGTTGAACCAGCGGAGCTATTGGTGTACTCCGCAAGTACAGTTGGTTTGTTCGTCGTGGATGGGTATGATGGTTTGGTTCAGGGGGTTTTATTGTATTCTTTTAACTCTCCCCATTGTGAAAGAGAGATAAGTATGTGCTGTTGCAGTCCCACGTTTTATTGCCGCAGATCAAGCGTGTGTTTAATAATATTACTATACTATAGCCAAAGACACTAGCGTTATAGATATATTTTGATTTATTTATTTTATATTGAATTTCAATGTACTGACATACTTAATAAGATATTATTGTTACTTAGACTTCTTAAAGTCCTGAAATAAAGATTTGATTTTATTTTAAATAGGGATGTGGGAGGAAGCAGAGCAGTTGGTGACGGAGGCGCAGGCGCGCCACCCGCAGCACCCCGACCTGCTGCTCGCGCAGGCCGTGGCCGCCGCGCACCAGGGCAAGCCCGCTGAGGTATCAATGATTTATTTATTTGACACACAAAAAACAAAAGATATCAGACATCATGACCAGTTTAGAGGTAAAATTTAGTTTACATGTACGGCAAGATGATTTCCATAAGATGATGATGGATGTTTCTCGAAATGGATGGATGGATCTTTATCTATATTCACATTTATACCATTAAGTTTTATGCCATTATTTTAATCGAAATTATATTTTCGCAGGGCCGAAGTAGGCCCGCTATTCGAAGTATCACGTTTAGCCGGTATCATCGTCATTATTATCAGCCAAAAGACATCCACTGCTGAACATAGACCTCCCCACGATTTTCCACATCGACCGTTCACAAGCGGCCTGCATCCAGTGGTAGTGTGATCCTGCAATCTTTACGAGGTCGTATGTCCATCTGATATGATAGAAACTTTTCATCAAAATTTCAGGTGTCCGGCCGGTACATAGCGCAGCTCCTCGACAGCCACCCGGAGCACCCGTTCACAAAGGAATACAACGCGAAAAGCAACGAGTTCAAACGTCTGGTCGCCCAGTACCAGCCGGCCGTGACCAGCTGAACTGTATGCCGTGTGAGAGTGCAGTATCCTATGTTAACTATTGTATGAAAGAGTTTTATGTATTATCTTAAATTTGGGTTTTATTTATAAAGATTGACCCATATCCTATAGAGTAGAATTAGACTTCCTTAAAAAACGTGGTACTGTGGTGATGTTGATTGATTTACTAAGAGATTACTTACAAGTTAGCTATGCAACCCTGGTATCTCGATGCTTGATTTTGTTAGAGAATAATATATTTTAGGCCCAACCTGTCTCTCTCTAAAGAGAAGAAATGAGAGTGAGAGCGATAGACAGATTGAGTCAACAACAGCGAATTTTAAAATGCTTTTCTTACGGTATGTTTCACAAAATCTTAATAAGTTCTGGTAAGCAATACGTCATACGAAAGAAATTACGTTCCATTTTTCAGTTATTTGTTTGGTTCTTCTAACCAAAAAAATAACTGAAAAATGTTTGGTAAAACGAGCCCCTACATGTATGAATGAAATCAAATATTTTTAACGCGGCGTAGGAAGAATAAAAAACACATGTATTTTAGTGTGTTTATTGTCAGTAAAAGTTATAGTCTTCGCTGTCGTCATCTGGCTCCGGGTCTTCGGGCTCGTCTCCCGGGCTTGTGGTGTTAGCCAGGATGTAGAACTCCCGCAGCTTCTCGTCCATCGCGGTCATGTCCTGTATGAGATCGCGCTTTTGAGACCACTTTCATCGGTTATGTATGCTAAAGTCAGTTTCACTTCGCTAGTCAAATATTGTCAACAATCTTTATATAACTTTTAAAATTAATATCAGTCAATAAAATTATTGACTATTCAATTTAAAAAGATCTCAGCGTTTAACGATGAATGACATATGTAGGTTGTGAGTTTGTGTTTATCTTATTTTAAAATTACCTATTTAAGTAGCTTATGGTCAAATTAGTAAAACTTGATGAACGGAAATGGATTGAACGCAAGCCCAAATTAATTTTACTGGACTCTCAGGTGGTGACTAGCTGTCTATAACAGAACATTAAAGTTACCTGGGTCAGTCCGAATGGCAGTTCCGGCGGTTCAGTCTCCCCTTTCACCAGAGACCAGTCAGTGGAAGAGTCACTTCGGAAAAGGTCGCCAGTTTGACCTGAAATCAAAGAACGATGTTACTTTTCTGCAGGCATTTTTGTAAAAGCCAAAATTTCGTTACCTTGTGGTGTGATGACAACATTGCCAACGTCTTTAGTGATTGGTGGTGCGGTATACGCTTCCAAATCTTGCTCGGTGCTCCGTTCCCGGTCAAGGCGTTCCTGCTTGCGCTGGTGGCGCCACGCTTTCTGCAGGTTGAAGCGCTCTGGCCTGGTGTAAAAAAACAAACAGTTGACCAGCTAATATGTACGATAGTAGATGACATTATATCCAATGAGCAGGACGCGTTTATACGATAGTTTGGTCCTCCTACCAAGGTATTTTAATCAGCTTACTGATATTTATTCATTGCTATTTAGCAAGGATCATTTCAATAACTAAGGAGCTGCATCACAATCGAAATTAACGCAACTTATTCAGACATTGTGAAACTAGCCTTATCTGGTTTTCTGTAGATCCGGGCTTCACAAGCTACAATCATTTACTCGGAAGGGTTAACCTTCCGAGCACTACTTACTGTTCCCCATCCACGTAGACCTTTGCTTCCAAGTTCCTTATGTCATGTCTGAGATCCGCGAGCAGGAGCAGCATGAGGTCGAGTGAGCCCTGCGGGCCCCGGGACCCTCGAGGCCCCCGGGGCCCCGCATCGCCTTTGGGGCCCTCCATGCCTGGTGCCCCGGGAGGACCCTGTTGTAAGCCGACTTGAGATTAATTAAAAAACAATACAAACTCGTAAGGTGAGTAGAATAGGAGGCATAACATAATGGTGCCACGGTCCCAGATACTGACGGATAGGATAAGCCAAGAGTGGTCAAATTAGTTTACTTCGAGTATTATGGTGGAAAGGTCGTCTCTCTAACGACCACTAAACAGTAACTGTAACATTAGTGTCGCTACATCTTTCTTATTCATAATTACCAACCCTCGGACCTCTTTCGCATCGGCAGTATCCTCCTTCCAGCGGTGCTGTGGAGTCCAGCACTCGGTACGTTATGGTTCCATCCGCAAATCCATCTGCATCTGGAAATTGCAGAACAAAATGAAAAGTAGCTTAGCGACATTTATTCACACAGCATTATTCCACATGGTAGATTCTAAATGGATCTGAAAAAAAAACTTCGTAAGAATTACTTGTTTTGTCGTGAGAGCAGTGTTGTAATGATCTACCCCTTATAACAAAATTGTAAGATTTATTACATTTCTCTTGCTAATTGCAATATCCATGAGGTCTATAATTGGAAAACAACTTGGTTTTAAGCTTCTAAAAACTGAAATTACCTTCTTTTAGCATAGGGTGCTCCATGATCTTCTTCAAAGCCTCTTGTGTAGTGTGCAGCTGGTCACTCAGTTGCTTCACTCTCCGAGACAGCCAGGAGACCGTGTCGCAGGGGGCGTAGCATCTTGATGACGCTCTGATCAATGGCAGGGGCTCCTGAAATGAGAAGCCTTAAAGTAAGATACATGTATAGAAAGTCGAGAAAACGGGCAGCAGAAACTTCGAGGTTAGTTATGTTGGAGAAAATCTAAAACTAGCTAAAAGTTATTAGTTAAAAAGGATTTTAAGGAAGGCATAACAAAGTATACAAATCCTTCCAGTTTAGTTAAGAATAGTAGGATGTACGCAAAGATATCATAACATGTAAAAATTTACCATCGAAAAAGACAGAGTATGTAAGACGTGGAGAATTTCAAGCAATAATCTTATTTGTCCTTGTAAGCACTGGATGGTCGCAGCTTCTTCCATCCCTGCCCAGGGATAAAGATAGAGGGCACTTGCAGTGGTAGCCCCCTACACCCTACACCATTGACGCATCTTATGTATAAACTTCACACTTTAACGGGATTTTATGCAACTTTCACTTGTTTAAAAGGTAAAAATGGTGTTTACCTTCCCGACGTTTCGACCCGGTTACACGAGTCATGGTCTCGGGGCGACTCGTGTAACCGGGTCGAAACGTCGGGAAGGTAAACACCATTTTTACCTTTTAAACAAGTGAAAGTTGCATAAAATCCCGTTAAAGTGTGAAGTTTAGTTTAAAAATGCAACAAAGTTTAGCATCTTATGTATATTTCTGTGTCCCTAGTAGAATACAATGGTGTCTTACTCACTGGTATAGCGATAGGCACTGGATGGTCGCAGCTCTTTCCATCCCTCCCCAGGGTCAAAGGTGGGGGGCACTCGCAGTGGTAGCCCCCTACATCGTTGACGCAGCGCTGCTCACAACCACCATTGTTCTCGGCGCACTCGTCCACATCTGAGGATTTTATATAGATAGGGCGTTAAGAAAGAACCAGGGTCATAAAAGCCGGCTGAGTAAGGTTCAAAACATTTTCACTAAAGAAATATCTCATATATCGTAGGCAGAAGTATCTTCGATGGTATCTATAAGTCTTCAGTCAGAGGCATATGATGATGTGACGGTACCTATAAATGAATGTATAATTGTTCAAAAATAAACAATGAGTTAACAGTCAGTCAGTGGTAACCTAGATAGATTTTTGGCCCCACCCGTAACATCTGAAAACTATCTGATCTGATACAGGCCCATACATAATCATTGTTTTAAACTTCGTGTGCGGCAGAATACACATTTATTTATTTATTAGAACATCAATTAGGTCAACCGTTGATTGAGTGGATCGCCTATTTCCAAGGATCTTACTCGTAGCTTTAGATAAACAGTTCTAACGACCTAAAGCTATTTATGTTAGCAGTGTTGCACGATTTACGGAAGTTTACACTAACGCATGTTTGAAGACACGTCTTTCGACAAGATGCTCTTTTGTGCTTTTGGACGTTCAAGCTAAAAAAAGTATCTAGTATCTCTAAGTCTTTGGTATGCCGTTTATTACTAGGCACCGTCTTAAGTAAACAAAGCATGCGGTGTGCATCTGTAATTGATAATACAATTAGTTCTTACATATTGTTAGTTATAAGATGGCACTATTGTATTTATCGTTGATGTACCATATGAATAATAAAAAAAAAGATTCTGGCAAATGGGATTCGACTCAATTCCGTATTTATCACTCAAAAACAGTGACAAATATTTGAGTTAGCGTGTAATATTTACTAGCCTAATCATAGTGGCCCTATAGCGATGCCATTCAACACAGTCAACAACTTAGAGCTTTTTGACAAATTAACATCCAGATTAATAACTACATTTTGTATCAGAACCCTAGAGGTAGGATCTTCTTCCAAAATATCCACCATTCGTGGTTTGCTCGTCACCACTTACAAAGATGAAACTCAATAGCAAAAGGAACAAGGGTCGATGGTCATGATACACTACCACGTAGTAAGTGATGGACTTCACATACCGACGCAGTAAGGCTGCTGCTTCCGCTCGTAGTTGCCGGGGTGGAAGGCGAAGCCTTCGTGGCAGGAGCACCACAGTCTCTCGCCGCGCACTTCGCAGGCTTGCTCGCAGAGGCGCAGGCTGCATGGGTCGACTGATTCGGGAATACACCTGGAAGTCACAAGCACCATATAATATTTTAGTAATGATTTGAAGAAAGTGATCGGAAGGCGTTGACCTACAGAGATGAAAGACAACAAAGTAAAAAGAGGAAAGAAGAATCAGCATGTAATAAAGATGGCAACGCCAGGCAAAGTTAAGGTGGGTCGTAACTACTCTATAGGTTTACTAATCACTCAGGTGCAGAGATTCGGGACACAATAGGTCTATAAGGCTCGATGGAGCAAGCTCTAACTTTGATTGATGGACTAAGCAAAGAAAGGACGACCAGGAGTCATTTTTAAATGTCTCAGGAGTCAGAACTGAGCTAGATGCAAGAAGATTACCAACCGGTCTTTTTGGAAATGAATGGTGGTCTCTTATTCATTCAGCGGTGGGCGTCTTGTGGCCGACTTAAATGATCGTAATGAAGAATGAATAGTAAAGGCGTTTGTCTTGTTTCATTAAGCTAACTGTACGACAAAATGGGCTATTTAGTATCTCAGTTGACCTACCGTCCAGCCACGTATTTGTGCGTGTCGCAACACCTCAGCCTGATGCATGGCACCTCGGCTCCGTTCAGGTTGCAAGTATCCCGCGTGCGAAGGACCTGGTCTGAAGGGCACGCGCTTTGGTAGTCCAGCCTGTGGTGAAAACAAAATGTTCTTTAATTAAAACTGAGAAGCAAACGTGCGCAGCTCATCGTGACTGATTAATATGGGTTCCTAGTAGATATTCTCGGTCAACGAGGTCTAAATATGTAGATACCTACAATAAAATTTGGAAATGTGTGATATAAAGATAAACAGTGAGTTGTTACCTACTACGTATAGAGAAGCTATGCCAAGCAAAAAATGAGTGGCAAATTCGACAAGATTGTGACGTTTTCTTTAAAAATTTAAATTTCGAATTATGATTTGTACTACGAGTTGATGACCGTGTCATCAAATCATGGAGCACAAAATTTGTTCGTGATGTCAGTTTCATACGCTAATAATAGCAGTTCAATGGATATAAACTTCAGAGAATTATTATTGTGATTGTGATTAAAGATTTTTTTAGAACCAACTTCAGTGGGCTTTGGTTACGAAGAGAAAATGAATGAGGTTTTAGTACTCATATTAGAAACACCGGATTATGCATGATATCATTTTCAGCTTGAGCTTACTTACGGCCGTTCCCTATATGCAAACTATAGTCAAAGGTAGATAGCTATCCTCGACTGACGATAGCATTTCCTCGATCGAAGATAGGATTTCCTACTGCCAGAAGTTTTATAGGGACAAAAAATCTAAAGGTAGATGGAAGATAACTATTTCTATCTCTAGTAGGGAAAAACCACAGATAGAATGGATTAGTGTAGCTGGGTCAGATGTCAAAATCATGAAATCCATTGACTAAGTTTCACTACGCATGATTTCTTAGTTTTACAATTTTCAAAACCATTGCCTTTTATAAGTTTACCAAATCAAAAACTAAACAAACTGTATGTTGTTAACAAAGGACGCTTATCTTATCACCCTATCGTATATTTTTGTGAGTTATGGACGGCCTACATTTAATTTAGGCTCAAATTCGAAGTATTTTTAGTTCATGGAAGAAAAAGCTAGATCATTTGTAGGCTTAGTGATACCTCGCCCTGTTTAAAATGGCATAAGAATATATTTTAAGGTTTAAGCAACTTTACTGGATATAGCCACAAAATACAGATAGGTAGTCTTCCTTGTCATGTCATCATGAAACTTATACCTAGTTACCTACTAGTAAAAAACTCTTCTGCTAATATTTTTCTCACACGTTGGTACCCACGAGTCACGCACAATCATTCGTTACCTCATTTGTAGTCAATCAATGAGTAGTTAGCACTGTTTTATTTTCTCATAAACACATTAAATAAACCATGTCGTGTAAAACATTACATTTAAATAGTCACGTTATCGCAATAGATCGATCAAGATTGATTAAGTTCTTATGTTAATTACAGACGACCTTTTTTAAATTCAGGTATGTTTGCAATAATTGTATGTACTACAGGAAGTGTTAAAGTTTATGCGTCAATCGCACGCATCAATTCTTGGATTTACGTGTGCATCAGCCTATTCGTCAATTGTTAGCGGAAGAATCAATTAAAATTCGTGCATAGAGCGTTGGCCCGATTGGCCAAAGATTGCAGGTTTCCCGCCCGTACGCTTTTGGTTTCTTATTTAATCTTTTAAGTCATACATAGCCTACATAGCCACTTAAACAATAAAATTAAACGAATTTATAGTCCTGTTCATGCATTTTGGGAAATACGTATTTTTTTTATTATTTAAACAAGGCTTATTTTGCAGTTTGTAACAAAATAAATACAACCGCGACATTCTCGAATTTATTTTGTCGATTATGTTTGTTGTGTATGTTAAGTATTGTATTTCTGTAGACGACATGTATTGTCGATAAATTTATAATACATAAAATATCAGCGAATCAGTCTGGCCATACAAAGAGGCAATGCTGCCAGCCTCTTGGGCACCCTGCCGCCAAGCGGCGGAAATTTAGAAGACGTTTTTTATTTATAGTAGATATAAGTTCTTTTTTTTTTCTTTTACTTATTCTTTAGGTTAAGAGTTATTTCTAAGTAAATTTGTTTTTTCTGTTATTTATTAAATAAAATAAATAAAATATTATGTTGTAGTATCTGCAAAAGCAAGAGCTTTTAAACATAAGTACAAGGAGATTATCAGCGCATGAGAGCTACTAAGCTTCAAAGAGTTCTGTTGAGTTGCGTGCAAGTGTGCGTGCTGCACAAACAAATAATTGTTTGGAATGAATGCATTTTGTTCTGCACGCACTGCCAACGACCTTTGCACTTCATTTTGTGCCGGTTTGATAAAGTTGGCGATAATTGTTTTTTGTTATTGAAAGGCATAAGTTTAATAATAAATACATGGGGTAATTTATTTCTGACTTTCTCCAACAAACAAAACTAAAAGCCATCTCTTCCTGTGCTCGTGTAAACTTAATGAACGCGTCATAAAAATAATGTGCAATATGTGTGGAAATTTTCAACATATTTACAGATTCGTGTTAGTTTTGACCTCGATTCTTCCTACTCCTAGGAACACGGTAATCGTCAGAAATAGTCGTGATGCACCACATTAAATTACATAAGTATCACACAAAATTTTACACGGTTTTACGGTATACCTAAGTAGATGCTAAGCTTCTATAAAGTTTAATACATTACATTCCTAAAAGTTTGTTTGGTATGTATTTCAACTTTAGTTTTAATTAAAGTTTAAATTAAAGAAGTAACTGAAATTAGCTCAAATAAGCTAGCTAGCATTTAGCTCTAGCTAAATACATGAGTTATCGAGAGTCAAAAGTACACTGAAATGCAGTATATTTGAGTGTTCATCTCTTTTCTGCATGAATGACAAGTGAGAATGATTGATTAATTGTCCTTGGGCTACATTTCCCAAACAGCAGTCAGAGTTCAAAGCGATAAACAAACACAAACTGTTAACTTACTTCCTCCACTAACCGATAAATCTTAATAGATTTGTTAAAAACCTTGTTTTGCTTTTGATATGAGGATTTTCAGAATGATTTATTCATGGAAATCAATATCATTATTAACGGATGTGAGCTTTTGTAGGGTGACTGGATGATAGCAATTAAAACTATCTTTTTTGTACATGAAAGTTATTAAAACCTAGGCATACTTGACCTTTATTCTAATAATTTCGACGTCGAATCGCAGTATGCGGTAAAACCAATACTGGTTTATATCAAACTGTATTATTGTACCTAGATTAAGTTTTTCTTTTTTACCTAAGCCGTTGGCCTGGCAGAGACTACTTTATGGTAATAAACCCATCTATTCTCAACTCAGTTAATAAAATGATAAGAATAAACCTGCAACTACAGTCAGTAAACTTTCAGATGTCATGCATTAAAAAAAAAACTACGTATCACAATTAGAGCTTTTTGTACTTTTCGAAAGCTTTACCGAATCAATTCCATTTCCGAATCCCAATCAAATTCTTTTCCTTTGAAAACACACAAAACCACTTCTCCAAAATCATTTTCAGCCAGGAAAATGATTAAAAAAAAACAGCCAGCATCATTTTCGAAAAAATAAAATCACCAAAAGATTTTTTGAAGCACAACACTCACACATCGACAGCCTCTTCGTGATACTCCTCGGGCTGGTAGCCCGGGCGGGAGGCGTGCGCCTGCGCCAGCGCGAACAGCAGCAAGCACCGCGCGCGCATCGCGACTACTGCGCGCGCGCAGGACTGAGTGCGTGCACTGCGTTTAGTGACCACAGTCAAATAACAGCAGTATCTTCTAACATAGTGTGTGAACTACTGCTACTGCGGTATAGTTCAAACCGTACACAGTAAATACATATGCGTATTTTACGAACATGCTACAGTCAGCACAATTTATTTAAGGCCCATTTACATCAGACGAGCGAAAGCTTATTTTATCCCCACTTCATTAAATTCTTCTTATGTAAACAGACTCAGAGCATTCGTTCGTTGTTCTATTGCGTTCTATGGAATATTCTAAGAACGCTCGCTAGCTTGATGAAAACGGCATTAGAGCTTACGAACGGTTGCTTAGAGCGTTCTTTCGTGTTCGGGCGTGCTCGCTCCCCGGAGTGTCTTCAAAGCATTCTAGTGTTCGCATGCGTTTGGCTGATCTAAACATCTGCGCATTCTAGTTCTTGATTCTCATTGTTGCTCGTTGATATTTTGGAAACCCTAAAATAGAGCTTTCGTTTACAACAAAAGAACAAAAAGATTGTTCTTGTTCTAGCTCTAGTTCTTTGTTCGTTCAGTCTGAACCCACCTTTATTTAATATACATAATTATGGCGGGCTTAATGCCAAAGCATTCTCAACGAGTCATACATAGGTCTATTTAGAGAAAGTGATAAAGGAACCAGCAGCTTGCTTGGATAGAACATTGTTTGTTTGAATCAGAAAGTACTGTTTGCACCTTTACTGTGTAAGAGCTTCAGAATTAGTAGATTTACTATACTGCTATATTTTTACTACTGCAACAAATTGACTATACCAGCTGCATCCTTGCACTGAGTGCACTGTAAGTACTTACTTAGAATCAAATAAGTATAAGTAGCCCCAGTGCAAGAACAAATTAACTTATTCAGTGGACGAGCTTAGTTGCGTCTCATGAATGATAATAATGCGTGGACGATGCATATATGTTGTTTTTATTAGCCTTTTAATGTCTTATTTGAATTTTAACTGAGTATTATATGTGCGTACCTATCTTCTACGCATTCTACTAAAAAAGTGAGGCGAAAAAGATGAGATACCTAAGACTATTATTTTACTGAAAACCATACAAAAGCTTATCGTTAAGAATTACGATTCTGTTTGTTTCGGAAGGATGTTGTCAGTAATTACTATCATAATAGCTAATTGTGCTAAGATAACATCGTGCGAGCGATATTAGATAACATGAGGTCATCGGAGTTTGATTTTATGAGGCCATTTGATGTCATTTCACCTATTGCAGAGGCTAATATCAAAACTGGCAAAGTCTTCTCGGGTTGGAATCTCAAATCATGTGGCTGCCAAAATGCAAACTTACTTTGAATTTTTTTTTCGTTATACCTTTATTGTACTATTAGTATTTTTTTCTGTTTAACATAAAGTTAGGATCGTTTACTGTAGTCTATTCTTGACCTACCTCATTTTAAAGATAAGTGTGTGTTGTAGGTAGGTACTCATATAAATTAATAATTAATTAAACAATATTCAATGCAGTTAAATATGCGTGGGACAAACTATTTTACTAATCTGTGGGGACCATACCATAAAATACCATATCGATTATCGATTTTCTGTCAGACACGACCTATCTGACAGCTCTACTTTAATGCTTGGATGAGTGGTAATAAACCACTTCAACGTCCAAGCTTTAATGCCATAATCGTTTAACATTAGGTAGAAAATACAAATTCGCATTTCCTTGTACATTTATAACTGATTTAATCTGAGAGCTACTGGGGTTTTCATAAGCTCTTGGATATCGGTTAATAATGGCGAAATATAAATAGATTCCGATTTGTATTGCGTAGGATATATGCGTTATTTTGAATTTCAGGGACGATTCTTTTAATTCAGGGGGTGACCAAACATTCCACCCCACAAGGACACTTCCACAGAAACAGAAAAGGTGTAGCATTTTTATTTTGATATAGCTTTCTAAATAGCCTTCAATGGAACTAAGAATGAGTACTATTTGTACAGGGCTATTTGAAATTGCTTCTATGAAACAAAAACATAGGTACAGCCCAATCAAGCAACGTTAAAAAATGGCGTGGAGGAGATAGTCAGACTTATCGCCTTTAAAAAACTCGATAAAAAGACAAAAATAACACCTTCTATTTAGAAAAAAAAAAAACAATTCATTTGTAGTCTTTTCAGCGATATTTCCTTTTATCGATTTTTTGAAGGTGGTGTAAAAGTTTGAACATATTTTTTTTCATAGTATTTCTTTTTGCCTATATTTCAAAATGTTCAGATAAAATATAAAATATTTGAAAGAATACGCACAAACAATTTTTTTGAAAAATATATAGGGGTTCACGAGGAATTCAATGGCAGATTAGGCATTTTGAGGTTATGTTTTGTGATTGCAGAGTTAATGCACCTATTAAAAGTTACCCAAACTATTTAATTGTAACTTTTAAACCCCTATTCGTTAGATTATTTCAAAAATCCTGCTGCAAAACAAGATTTTTTTAAATATAAACTACAAAGTCGAAATCTGGGCCCAGCTTTGGTCAATATCCTTCAGCACACGTGTTTGGAAGCTTTAATAAATCATCATACCCAAATATTATCTAATTACACATGGAGCGAAGGACTTTATTATACAATATGTAGTGATGTGTGGTCACCCCAACCCGCTCATAACGTGTGTTTACGACGCTGCGCCCGCGCCGGCACACTAACACACTCTTGTGCAATGCCGCCTAAAAATATACTGCCGGAAGCATAACTTCATAGAAACCTACTACTAATAAGTTGTTTAATCTAAAATCGTCAAATGTAAATGATTTAGGCCCAATCGGTCATTTATAAGGCCCACTTGCGCACAATGATTTAACCCAGGATTACGCTACCCCAGGATTAAATCATCATTCTGTCTCTGTCAGTTTATTTGACGTAGACTGAGACAGAATGATGATTTAAACATGGGTTAATGCATCGTGCGCAAGTCCCACTTAAATAGCCATTCTGATAATTTGGTTTAGGTAGCTTATCTTCAAAACACACACAATCGTTAATATTCAACCGCTGGTAACGTAACTCTACCATTACTATCGATGAAGAAATTGGGCCTCCAGCCCGGTTTCGTGTTCGATAGGTAACTCAACTAATAGTTAAATGTCGTTACCAAGCGGTAGAAAATTTTAGTTTGTGCGTGTGTTTTATAAAAAAAAAAATCTTAACCAAATGTCAGAGTGGCTATTTTAATAACCATTGGTTATTGTATTTTTTCTTTGAAACACATAAAATTGTAAATATTCAACAGCTGGTCGACACCGTCATTTAACCATTATGAGATGTGATAGGATAAGATAAGATAGTCATTTATGGTCTCAAAACTCTGTAAAATGAGTTTAATTATCGATCACTCAACTCGGCCTTAATGACAATGGTAAGGCAAGGGGCTAACGAACGATCACATATTTCTAATGTTTCGTTGTAATTTGAAATAGTAGATTGTTATACAAGGGGAGAAAGCGACCCATTTCACTCGAGATGTTTCTGGCGCTCGAACGAAGTGAGAGCGCCAATAATTCGAGAGTGAAATGGTGCTTTCACCCGAGTTAAACATACTACTTTTCATTTCGACTGTGAGGAAAAACATTAAATTTACAATAGTGGTTGTAGATGTCATGGTCAGGTATTGTGTAGTACAGCGAGAAAGGAAAACTCAAGTTTTTGCACAAAAAGACAGTTAATTTACAGTTCTCCAAACATCTAACATGATTAGAAAGAATAACGACACGAATACATGAAAAAAGTACAAAAAGCAGACGATACGAAATAATTAAAATTCTTATAAAAAATATCGATCGAATTTTCCCCACAGATAATAATTGTCAAAATTTTAAAAAGTAGGCATAGAGTTCAAAAAGAAAAAATGACACTGACAATGTAAAAAAAAAGTGTCATCTTGGTATTATGGCGGGAAGCCAAAAATTTTAATCACAGATTAGTTAATGTACCTATATTTTAATTATAGATTGAATCAATTGAATATTGTTTATATCAATGATCATAATAAACATGTTTTTCAATGTATAGCTAAGCAAAAATTATTATTATTTTTATAATATGATGTGACTCAATTATCTTTGATCCAAGCTTTGACTGCATGCCTTGACTCTATACCATGCCAATTAAAACTAAATTACTTTCCACCCTAGAGATGGATAAGCTATTTTCCACCCGGCTATCTACACAGGAAAGTGCTATTTTCCGAACAGGAGAGATGAAAACAAATTTGATAAAGAGGTTACGCCGGCTCTGATAGTTCTTTGAAGAAAAGTGTAATACTGTAATATAAAATCGCTGGAACAAACGCATCACTGTAGCGTTTAAAGTTTTATTTTACCTATAGGTACCCAATTGTGGCGAAGCTCAGAAGAGTAATTAGACCCTATATAATACATTTAAAAGAAAGTAGGGCACACTGTAGCAAGTTCATTGATTAATAATATTAATATACTCTACTTTATCATCATACTACAGCTTCCGTTAGATAATGAACATTTCCATTGCAAGCAGAGCCGTGATCCTTTGAGAATGAAAATACAAAATTGAAATTACTATGTTTCGTATTGATATGAACTACGTCGAAGCTCACAATTTTGCGTGAGATGCGAGTCGGACTCGCGCACTAAAGGTTCCGTGCCTACTTTAACAAATTAAATCGTCCACTTATTTCAACATAGCCAAAATACCACAATATTTAGTTGACACCAAAAAAAAAATGTTTTTCATTGTGTTTGTATGAAGGACAAAGTTATGTTTTGTGGTTGTTAAAATTATTGTGCTATACATCATGCGGCCTGTAATAGGAGCAAAAATTTTAATCAATGATTCTTCAGAGTATACCTAGTTACCTTGACCTGGTCATTGTGACCTAAAATGCTTTAACTCATTTATTGTTATAATCCCTAACCAATGTATGTTGAAAATCATTATCTCGTAGTAAAAATGACTTACATGCTATACATGGCTGGTTCGATTCATTTTATGAGAAAATGACACTATATTTATTTCTAATTATAATAAATTAAACAATTTAGAATAGATTACTGGTTACTGAACTGGCGCCTATATTGCTTCTTTTACAGGCCAAACCTTGTATATCAAAAACTACCATATTGATCTCGTTTCTCGTCAAACCAATTTTTGAAAGTATCTGTTATGACCTCCAGTCGGAGATTTAATTAAATAAAGAGTACACTGGTTTTTTGTAGGTAATTTCAAAACCAATAGACAGAAGCGCAAGCAAATCTGATTCAAGTAGGTAAAAATATCTTATTATTTAGTTTCTATATTTACGAAGGCCGCAGAGCCTCAATTTGGAGAGAACTCCAGCCGCTTACGCTAATTTAGATACAAAACCGTTTAAGTCCAATGTAACTGAAAATTAATCTTATTCCGATAGAAAATTGGAAATGAATGAAAACGCGTTGCGCGCTTCGCACGTAGTGTCGTCTTCAGTCGGGTGATACGCCGGCTGCGAAAAACACGCTTCCCTTCATTGCAGAGTAACATTTAGAATAATTAACATAAACATAAAAATAAGGCTTCTAAGAATTTTCATTTCGAAAAATAATGATGTTCTTAAAATTATTGTTCCTTTGTTTCCTCAATTTGAATACCGCGCGCGCTTTTGCCGAGTCCGATACGTACGTGGTCAGTCAGTGGGTACCAGGGGAAGATAAGTACCACGGAGTGCACGATGGCGTGGAGGACACCAAGCAGTTTGTCAATGAGTGGACGGTGGTCGTGGAAGGAGATGAGGAGGTGGCGCAGCTGGTGGCCTTAGAACTTGGATACATTTATGGTGGCCGAGTAAGTGGTGTCCACTTTTAATCATAATTTCCTGACCAGCTTGAGCTGACTGAACAGCAGTACCATGACTTCATAAAGATGGTAAAACTATGGAGCTGGCTACTTGTATAAGTATAAGTAGTGTGCATTCGAGTTATATAATTTTATGGTTTTCTTCCGAGCTATGGGCTGAAGAGTAAGTAAGTAAGTAAAAATCAATATTTTTTTTCTTATTGTTATGCCTTTTTATCAAATGATCGTAACTAGACGGCTCTTTAAAACTTAGAATACTTAAATGAATCCCATAGACTTACGATAGGAAACCTTAGGATTCACTTCGCTATACCTTTCTCTATAATTAATGTAGCTTAAGATTTGTAGAAGCAATGAGCATTTTTCAGACATGAAATTAACATTTAGGTCTGCGAGTAACGTTGGAAAAATTACCAAATTAGCATATTGTTTAGCATAATTTGCAAGGTGGTCAAAGAAAAAGACTTGTAAATATGTAATTACTAGAGATGCGCCGAGTAGCACTTTTGCCGAGTACCGAGTACCGAGTATTACTCGGTTCATTTTTTTTCGAACCGAGTACTCGGCCGAGTAACTCGGTTCAATCAAACTCCTGTTTCGGGTGTGTAAACAAGTACAAACCAGTTCGCGCAGAATAAGCTTTCATCAAGCGACTAGAGCGCAATGATCGATTTAAATAAGGTCGCTATTTCAAAAATAATTTGCAAGCAAAAGACAAGACTGTCCGTTCGAGTGGTGGGCAGGGCCCCTAACAAGGTATTTAGAACTAGCACGCTTAACAAGAGTGTTTCTGTGAGCACCTGCAAGCACCATTCACAGCTGATTATTTTCGGAGGCTGGTAAAGTCTACAAAGAAAAACGGAATTGTTTGTTACTAGAAAGTGCAGAGAGCTTTGCATCACCACAACACAATCTAACTTTATAAAATTTTACATATAATTATTTTTATTAACGTTTTCCTCATTTTGTCTCTACTCATTCATTATCATAATTGAGGTTGTGATAGATTTCCCCAGTCGTTTATATAATTTCTACCTAAATATATTGCTTTACTTAAACCGAGTATACTCGGCATTGAAACCGAGTTACTCGGCCGAGTACGAGTATCAATAAACCTGCCGAGTACGCCGAGTACCGAGTATTAACCGAGTACTCGGCCCATCTCTAGTAATTACCATTGAAACTACTCTATTTCGCTTATCCCATTCTAACATACCAGCAGTCTACTATACTAATGTTATAGGTATATGAATCCTCCTCTAATTTCAAATTAGAATTAAAATTAAAATCCTCTAATTTCTAGCACTTTAAAGACAACCTGCCTTAGTATGTTAGTAGTTGTCATCATGGGGTGCCATCTTCAAATTGAAGTTTGAAGGTCAGCATGTAGAAACCGATGCGGTCTTGAGCCGCTCTTTTTAGCTGGTCATAAAAACGAGGTTTGGTCCAGTCTTTGATGTCATCTATCCATTTTCTTCTGGTTCGGCCTGGAGATCTCTTGCCAGGAATCTTGCCTTCGAGGATCAGCCTTAAAAACTAATATTGAGAACCTCTCGGCATATGTCCAAAGAAGGCAACCTTCCTCTTCATTATAGTTGACAACAGTTCACGTTTACACTTGGCACGTTGCAGTACTTTGACGTTTGAGGTAAAGCTGCTCCATGGAATTTTAATCATTTTACGCAATAACCACATCTCAAAAGCCTGTAGTCTAGTTAGTATGTTAGTGTAACTAAAATGTCTATGTATCACATTGATAAAAAATAAATGTTGCTGTTGTTACGACATTACATTATTCAAATCTTATATCTACGTAAAATGGCATTGAATGTTGAATATTGACAATATATCGTGCATTTCTCACATGACAAACAGATTTGTATCTACAGGTTGTTCAAAAATGCGTTATATTTTATTCTTGCGTTTCGATGTTGATACGATCCGAGAAACGATAATCGTATTGACGGATTACGTTTTTCGTAGTAGACCTCCAGAAATCAATTCTAAATGGTTTAATTTTTATTTATTTATTTTTATTTTCCAACATAATAAATCGAACTATCAACGTTACAGCAAACAAAGTTGTCCAGTCTTAGAACTTGACATTGTCATTTACTAAAATGAGTTACCGATTTAGCTCGTCAAGTATGTGTGAACGAGACACAATAGAAATTCCATTGTTATGCGACTCTCGAGAGTCGTTTGATCCCTGACTGATTACATAAACATTAATAAGGGATTATATCTTTGGGGATTATTATTGCTATATCTCTGAGTAAAAAACAATTATAGCACTACGACCAGGAGCTCTATTTTCGAATCACTCGCGTCAAGATGGCGAGTGATATTCAATGATTAAAGTCGAATTTTGGAATGAAAACCAGTTGTAATCTACATAAAAAGGATTTGAAAAATCATTGCTCAAATTTGTGAGTACTCACGTCTAGATTTTGAGTGATTTCCGTTGATTTATTATGTGTTTTCGAACGAAAATCACACGCCATATCCAGGCGAGTGATTCAAAAATAGGGGTCCAGGTTCAGGTCACTACATATAGGTACTCTGTAGTAAAAGTTTTGCTACAAGAATAGCTCGTTTAAAGTATAGGATAATCAGATGTATTGACGGTCGATGAGATAAGGAGTAATAATGAAACATGAGGTGCCAAAAATCTAAATGAAGTTCAGTTGTAGGTGTGCTTTGGCTGCAGATAGCGACCAAATCAAAGCGATGACGCCGGATCTCGAGTGCGCCCTGATAAAAGCACTGGGCTGGGCTTAGAAATGCCTGTAATACCCCAACTTATCTTAGAAACAAATAAATATCGAAATTCACGTTTGGTGATCCCTGTTGTAACAGTCGTTCAAGAACAAAAGCTCTATTTTTGAATCACTCATTTGGATATGGCGGGTGATTTTCGTTCGATAACGAATATAAAATCAACTCAAATCACACAAAATACATAAATGAGAGCTAACATACATAATTGAGCTATCTTTTTTCTAATCACTTTTACGTGTAGTAAAACTAGTTTTCATTCGGAAATCTAACGTATATTAATTAATAATAATATCACATGCCATCTTGGCACGAGTTATTTGAAAGAAGGGCCCCAAGGACGCTATTTTTTATTTACTCGCGTCAATATAACGAGTGATTTTCGTTCGAAAACGAGTTATTTTACTTGACTTTTAATTCGTATTTGAACAAAAATCACTCGCCATCTTGAAGCGAGCGATACAAAAATAGAGCTCCAGAGGTCGTATTTTTTTAAATCATTCGTATGCCCGTTAGCGGGTGCGACACAATATAATAAAATATTTACAATTGTTTTTGTTTTCTTATTCGCTGTACAAAAAGTGACATGACGTGAGACAGCACATTGATTTTCTTTGACGTTTTATCGCTTGACTTTTACAAGTAGGTACAAACACACTCGACGCAAATGAATCAAAAATAACGCTCCCTGAATTGAGTATAAATACTCAGTTCGTATGCCTTAGCCAGGGCTACATTTTGTGTCTCACAAAATAAACGTAAATACCTTTTTTAACCTCTATCATCCCACTGCTGGGCAAAGGTCTCCTCCAAGCTCTTCCACCTATCCCTATGCAATGCATGGCCAACGACTCCCAATCCTTAGCAAAACCCAAATCGTCACACCAGCGCTTTCTGGGTCTGCCCCTGCGGCGATAGCCATCTGCTGGTATCCATCGCGTAAAGATTTTAGCCCTGGGTATCTGGGTGCATCCTACATATTATGTGTCCTGCCCACTGAATAGATAACCTTATTTATCTATTCAGTGGTCCTGCCCACTCCTACTTTAGCCTTGCTGTTTTCTCGCCTACATCAGCTATACCAGTTTGCCTTAATTAATTAAATACCTACTTGTCAAAAAATGCGACACACGCTAACGCACTGGTTTTCGAGTTTTACGAATACCTAATGCGATGTTTCATAAATTTTACAATTGTCAAAAGACTCCTTCTCCATACGGCCCTGTGCAAACAATACGCTGCATATCGCGTATCACAGCAAGGCTTATCACTCAATTTGTCAGATTTCATAAATCCTGGGATATAGAGCTTCATTTATTGACTTTTTCTACACACTCCCACTATCTTGATTAAATGTTTCAAACGAATGCGTCATAATAAAATGTATTGGATTCGAAGTTACGAATAAAACACTTCAATAATAATAAGTAGGTAAGGCAAATCAAATGTCAGCTAACTGCTAACTGCCTGGTTACGAAAGATTGAAGAAGAACGAGAATCCTAGTTGTATATCCAGAACAAAGATGGGCGATTGTTACTGATTTCAATAATCGAATGGTTTGATAGTACTAATATTCACAATCGAATACAAAAACCATCGATCGCTAGTTTGAACAATCGAATGAAACTACTAGTTTCATTCGTTTACTTTGCCATACAAAATTGGTATTTTTGACTTAAGAAATAAAGTCCACTTTTAATTGTTATTCGAAAGAACAATCGGACGAAAAATTACAGTTTGTATCAGGTATTATTAGCTTTTCATAACTCTCACTTGATGGCGTTATATGTATTGTTTTGTTTTAGATTATACATTTATATGTATTTTTACTTGTTTTCTGTTTATTTAAGTTGGCGGATACTAAAAATCATTTTTTATGTTGCTTGCTATGTACGAAAGCGCCATCTCTTGTAGTTAAAAAAACTGTCATTGGGTGTGTTCAAAAGAAATCAGCAGTCACAAGCAGAGTCACAAAATGGCGGACAAATAAGCGCTAAGCAATGTTGTAAGTTAGCCATTTTCATATAAAACAAGCTGATAATGCTTACTTGTAAAACTCAATACAAGTTAGTGTTTTGACAGTCTATAATCAAAACATATTTAGCTTTGCCAGCGCAAATGAAGTAAGCAAAAATTTCCTAGCAGAGAAAGCGCTTCTAAGCTCTTATGATAGCTGTTTTCTGCTAAACACACCCAATGATCGCTAGTTTAGATTCAAATGAAACCACTAGTTTATTTATGTACTTTGTCATAGAAAAATGATCTTTTTGATTATGACATAAGGTCTACTTTTAATTGTTATTCGAAGGAACTATCGAATGAGAAAATTCACTATCTGATTGTTAGTTTGATTGTTTGATGATTCCATTTGCCACACGAAATTGAATATTAATATTATAGTTTGCTTTTAGCTAAGGATTTTAGAACGTAAAACTAGTAGTTATAAAATTCTTATAGAAAGAAAAGTCATGAATGAAACAAGTCAACAATGAGACGACGTCTTTCTTTTCAAATTCGAATGAATTGTTAGGCTATTCGAATAATTCGAATGACTCCAACAATCGAATTATTCGAATAATGTCATTCACAATCGCCCATCTTTAATCCAGAACATCTCAGGCGCGCGTTGCACGATCTTAGGGGCCCTATTTTTGAATTACTCGCGTCAAGGTGGCGTGTGGTATTCATTGATTAAAGTCCAACAAAGTGAAAAAGACACTAAAAGCCTAATCGATTGAGCTGTAAGTTACGTTGAAAATAAATTTCCAGTGAGTAGACAATAGCCTGATTTGCCCAGCGCCAGTAATGGTGACAAATGCGAAGGATTAGTGGACAGGTCCATTTGTCACAGTTTGCCGATTGACGGTACACCGATACATAGTTCTATCTAATATATCTAACCGTATATCTATATATATATCTAACCGTATCTATCTATGTTGCCTTAATAAGTAGGTGGTTGTATAAGCCCCGCAAGTTGCTAATGTGCTGACTTTGCCAAATTAAAGTAATTTTATACTAAAAAAAAACAAACAGGAAAAATGTTAAAAGTTTGACCCAACTTCGTGATAGATCGAGAAAATCTTACAGTGTTTTTGCTTACTACGGGAATAACGTGTAATGTTGCCTCAAAAATATTTTTTTTTTAAATTACCGCCTTATAAACTGCCAGAAAAGCTAGCCTTCGTCGAAATACCTGATTGAACAATAACCGGTATCTCTTGGGGAGTGACTAGCGAACTACCCGCTACTACACCAATGAGACAGTCCTAATACCTACTTAGTCTTGTGAGTGGTACATAAAACATAAACAACTACCAAAATTATTGTTTACCAACATTATCCTTTTTGCAGCTGCTGCCATCTCGCAATATTTTTTTTGTAGTTTCGCAAAGACACCTTACGAATTTAATAAATAATTCATCAATCAGATGTCAAAATATACGTGAAATGTTTTTTGCTTCAGTACTTATTCAACCAGAGTATTTTTTCCTTTGATACCTCAAAGACGGGTGGTATTCCTAACTCAAAGTAAATATGAACACTGCACCGGGCATGTATCAACTCTTACGTGTTAAAAAAACAGTTATCTTATATATTATTTAGATATACAGAAATTCATACTTAGCTACTCAATGCTACCATACAAACAAAGTCCAACCTCCGACTAAGATGCCAACAATTCGACGACCCTAATATTTAAAGAAAATACATTTACCGCTGTTTAAATTTTAATATTCTAGTCTCAAGGTTTACAATAAATGGTTAAGTACGAGTAGTCAGTCAGTTAGAGCAGATCAAAAGATGCATGACTCAGATAATTTACATACATTTACCTGCTGTATGTATAACGTCTCATTTAGTTAAATACTAGTAATGAAACGATGTAGTAAGATTTTTAAAATCGATAAGATGTTCAATTCTATAAATTATTGACCAAAATTAACTTGAAAAGTTTTTAAAACCAATTTAACACAACCATTTAAAAGGTAAAATCATTTTAAGTGACAATATTTTAACAGTGGCTTTGTATAAATCATAGAAACAAGGCACTGTAATTTTAATTTTCCGAAAATCGAGATTTTTATGTATATTATTTTCTTTAACATAGACAATATATTTTTTTAAACAGCACCCTGACAATTTAAAAAGTTATCTACGTCATCGGCTTCGCCTCTCTAAATTCAATGCCCAAACCTTTTTTTCTCTAATATTAGCCTTAATTAATAAAAAAAAATTATATTACCTTACTCTCCAATTTACTAAAAAAATTGCGGATAAAACCCAAAGTGTTTTCTACAAAAAAATATTAATTTATTGTGCTGAATCGACCCTTTCAATATTCCCACTTATATCAAGATTTTTTTGGTTTTGGACCCTACATATTATAGAGATACCTACCAAAATATGGCGACTAAGTATTCTTGGTTAGCCTCAAAAAGTATAAATTTTTACAATAAGTCCGTTCGTAATATTTCTTCATTGCTATAACTGGAGGAATAAAACAATTATCGTGTATTTTAAAAACTCCCACACTAAGTGCAGTGTGCAAGGCTGTCTGTCGTTTTTAATCTGTGCGGTCGGGTGTCTGCCTGTCTGCTCGTATCAGCTGGGTAGCTGCAGGGTTCTCGGGTGCAGCAATGGAAATACTTAGATGTTGTAAGAAATCGTATTTTTTTTAAATTTAGTATGGGTTTGCTCTTGACTCCAGACCAAGCCAAGTGCGACTAAGACGGAGTGGAAGATGGAACGAGCTCGCCCAGAAGAAGCCTGTTCACTCTTACTTTGAATAGATTCGGATTGTAGTCACTAGGAAACACCGATGCGGGTAGCGAGTTAAGTGCATAAGGAATTTTGGAATGAAAGATGAATACTTATTTAGGTAAGCAACTGTGTATTCTTTACTCAACTTATTAAAGTAAGAATATAGCTCATAAAATACCGTTACTTATAATTTACTACTAAATACCGGAAGGCCAAAATTAAAGAAGAAAAAGTATTTAATTGCATAACTTCACAAACACCCTTATACACAATATAACACATAAATTACAGGCAAAGAAAAAAATATAAATAACACAAAAACGTTAAAGTTAATGAAGTAATTAGTTAATTATTGTGTTTTAATAGTTTAATAAACACATAACTTGAGTGCCACATGTTAATTCTACTTTTTACCTAATACGTAACCATCGATGTTGAGTTTACAATGACTGTAAGGTTTATTTTCATATGTCATCGTAACAAATGTTTATTGTAAACTTGTTTGTGGTTCTCCCATGCAGTAAAAGATAAAAAAAAACGGCCAAGTGCGAGTCGGACTCGCGCACCGAGGGTTCCGTACAAACCTGCAAGGTTTACAAATATTTATTAAAAAATATATATTTTGTAATGTAACTAAAAATTTAAGGTTTTCGGAATTTTTCCTTTATGTGTGCTATAAAACGTTGCTTCATGCCAAATTTCAAGATTCTAGGTCGACTAGAAGTACCCTTTAGGTTTTGATTCCCTTGCGAGTACTTGCGAGTTTCAAAATATGCAGCTTAAATTGCTGTTTCTTTTGATTGCGTTGACATAGAAGTTTGATTTTGTTACAGCTTAAAGGTATTATAGACCTGAGTATTTGGTATGAATTTCAATTTAATACCTCTACGCGTTTATGAGGAAATGGGTTTACTACCCATTTAAAATTATTAAAAATATATATATTATGTGATGTAACTAAAAATTTATGGTTTTTGTAATTTTTCCTTTATCTATGCTATAAGACGTTGCTTCGTACCAAATTTCAAGATTCTGAGTTCACGGGAAGCACCCTGTAGGTTTTGATTCCCTTACAAGTGTCGAAAATTTGCGGCATAAACGGCTGTATCTTTTGATTGCGTTGGCTTAGAAGTTTGATTTTTACACAGCTTCAAGGGACAGTAGACCTGAGTAATTGATATAAATTTCAGCTTCATACCTCCACGCGTTCCTGAGAAAAAGGGTCTTGACAGACGGACGGACGGACAGACGGACAACAAAGTGATCCTATAAGGGTTCCGTTTTTTCCTTTTGAGGTACGGAACCCTAATAAAAGTGTTGCACTTTTGTCGGTCTTAGTGTTTACGGCAATTTCTTACAGACATCCTTTAGGTAAGAAACATCTTTTTTCATCTTTTTAGGGTTCCTTAGTCCGATAAGGAACCCTAATAGTTTTGCCATGTCCGTCTGTCCGTCTGTCCGTAGTCCAGCGCAGAGATCTGGGGCCCTATTTTTGAATCACTCGCTTGGATATGGCGTGTCATTTTCGTTCGAAAACGAATAAAAAATCAAGGAAAACCACGCGAAATATAAACGTAAGTATTCAAAAAACTTTTGCAATGACTTTTTCAAATCCTTTTGTGTAGATTACAACTGGTTTTCATTCCAAAATTCGACTTTAATCATCGAATGTCACACGCCATCTTGACGGAAGTGATTCAAAAATAGAGCTCCTGAGGTGCTAGAAAACTGTTATTTGGCTTAGGTGTGTATACCTGCCAAAGTTGTCAATTTTTTTTTTGCCTGCTTCTTACACAAGTAAAGTGGATGTGTTTTTTTTCTCTGGCCGAACCCATCGTGTGGGGTATCATTGAATAAAAGTTTTTTAAAATGATTATGAGTTTGCTTATATCACTTTTCGATAAAATGGCCTGTTTCCGTAATATTCAGTTTTAAAGGGCTAATTTTTGTTAAAGTTCTATGTCCCCACCCTCTCCCAACTACTTAAATGGTTTTAGGTAGAAACGTGAATAAAATCACAGCATCGGCATATAATGAGAAACAAATTACGGAGTTGTAGTCCATAAACTTAAGCAAAATAATTTTCATGTAAATTTTCGCTTAAAAAATATTTACCTCCAAAACGCGTTATGATATAAAACTGTAACTTTACGCAAATATTGATTTTGACTGTCTCTTTTAGCCGTAAAAAAATTGTGAGTCAGCGCCATCAGAAGATATAACCGGTTTTGTCTCATAATTTCGGATATTTTGTTATTGGGAATCAAAACCTTATATTACAAGGCAATCTTAATCATGTTTTACAGGACATTATTTAAAAGGGAATAAAAGTGCTAAATACGTAGATACGGAACCCGATGAATTTAATTTAATGATTCGTAAATGCGCGAGTCTGACTCGCACTTTATAAAATAAAATTATTGGTAAAAAAGATTATAAACCTATGAAGGTTACCGGCTATTATACTTATGTGACGACATAGTGGATCAAACCACCTACTTTACTGATAAAAAAATCTTATGGTTTATCGACACAAACCTTTTATTAATGCCCAGTTTTTTCATCGATAGTAATGGTAAACTTACGTTACCAGCGGTCGAATATTTATGATTATGTGTGTATTGAAGAAAAACTACCTAAACCATATGTCAGAATGGCTATTCTAAGTACCATTGGTTAAGGTATTTCTTCATCAAAACTCACTCAATCGTAAATACTCAACGTAACGTAACTTTCACATTAACGGAATCAAAAAACTGGCCCTATGACTGGGTGTGGGTGCTGCCATCGTCGATCGTAAGATTTTACTTTCTATTCGCCATCAAACTCAAAACGTTTGCCTGTGTTGTGGATTGTGGTTTGTGTCGTAACTCGTAGTCTACGGTTCACGTATATTTTCCTAGATGACGCTACTATATTTTACAATGCATAGATTTCATTTCTACTTAAATACGAGTAGGAGGAGGTACCTTAACATTATTATGGGGTAGAATAAATACTTTGCTTTTATATTTATCTATGAAAATGTAGATCTAGCTAATAGAGATTAATCATAGTTCTTATTCTACATGATGCATAAGTTGGTACGGTACCACAACGGTACAGGGCCACACGGTAACTTTGGTAGTTCACTGCCATGCTCTGCCGGGAAAATAATACATAATATTAAACTAAACTCCTCATGAAACTGAAACGTGCAGGGCTAAGATCCCTCTCCTCTTTCGTGAAAAGTTTTTCAGGCGGCGCTAACTGTAGATTTGGCGTCGCTAGTACCAGGCGTTCAGAGCTGAATAAGAATTAGTTTTCAGCGGTTTACATGACATTTCAGTGCGGTTAGTGGGCGGACCGAGCGAGAGGGATGTGTGACATTCTATTTCAGCCTGAAGTTTCATGAATGTAAATTGTAAACGCTCGTGCATTAATGTTGCCACGGCGTTGCGGCGTTACAAGGCCCTTGCAATGAATAATCTTCCTTCATAATTTTGTTTTTGTTAGTAAAGGAATAAAAAAGTTTTCATAAAATAACTTACGTATTAAATTTTAAACTAAGGGTGATCATCATCATCTTATTTTTACTAAACACAATAAAATATAGGTGTATATTTTTTATAAGTGAAATTATTTGATATCGAAAGAATCCTAAAAATGTGAAAAAAGTGGGGAAGCAAAGGTTCTTTTCGTTTTTACATATTTTACAAGAAAATCTTCACTCGAGGACAGGAGAGCATGAGAATGTTGGAGTTTCGTGTTGTTTCCCACCAGTTGGCCCAAATTTACGTAAACGAGGAATGTAAAGAATGTGGCACTTCTATTTTAAAAGGTTCAGCGAACTTCAAAGAGTGTAAATCGTTGCGCGTTTCTTTTTCGTTGATAATTTTATAGTAACTATGAAGATAAGTACAAACATAATTTTATTGTTCACACTAAGGGCCAATAGGGTAAATATTCAACCGCTGGTAACGTAACTTTACCATTACTACGGATCAAAAAACTGTCCTTTAGAATATAAAAATATGGTTGTTGTAGTCAAGTACAACACGTAAAGTACTAACTGTGTTTACATTTTTTTTTAAATTTATTTAAGGGATAACTAACAAATGTACTACATGAGAAACTTAAAAATAACTTATACACTATAAATCGTAGCACATCCAACAACGTTTCCTAAAAATAATAATAATTTCCTGCATCATTACATATAATTGAGAAAGCTCTTTATTGCTCATAACATAACATAATTTAATTAACAAATTCGTTAATGGACTCTTATAGAATCAGTCATTCTCTACTACCATAAATACTTTGAAGAATTAATTACTCTGCCAAAGCAGAGTGTCAAAAATTGAGTTAGACTCATTTGAGTGTTCCCCTCCACGGAAATCTTTAGTAAAAGGCGAAAGATTTATACGTGTTGAAGGGAAACCAGAGTGACGTTTAAACGCTTCTGAAACGATTTAACCTCTGGGAAAAACGCAGTTTTAGCGCCAGTCAACATCATTCGACGCCATCTAGCGCGATTTAGGAGAAACGTTTAACGTAAGCTTGTGCACGTCATTGATAATTATTATCACACCAGGAGCCCTATTCTTGAATCACTCACACTTTTGAATGAAAACCAGTTGTAATCTACACAAAAATGATTTGAAAAATCATTGCTCAATTTTGTGAGTCTAGATTTTGAGTGATTTCCGTTGATTTTTAATGTGTTTTCGAACGAAAATCACACGCCATATCCAAGCGAGTGATTCAAAAATAGGGGCCCAGGCACTGAGTTGCTTTTTGTATAAAAAAGATGATTGGACCGTACTATTTATGTTACAACTAAAGCTAAACTCAATCAAATTTACGTAAGTAGTTGGTCTTTGGGGCCTTAATCGATATTAAATTATTATATTATGTATTTATTCTCAGATACTAAAATATTAGTTCGTCGCGGCAACTGTCCTATTTCGTAATTTCTTGTTGTTTGTATGTCGTAGCAAACACATTTTGAGATTTGATAAAATAGAGTAAAAAACATACGCACATACAGTCTCAGTATCTGTAATTCTTTATTATGTATGTGTTAAGCTATTTTAAAATCTGATCCGATTTAAAACATAACCAGTTGAGAATTTTAACGTTACGAACCACTTCCTTGTATTCGTTATTTTTCTACGATACGGTGAGAACTTGACAATTTAAAAGAATTTCAATACAAAGAAGTGTTTATTGGAATTTATCAAAGTTGTACAAAATATTTACTACGATAAGTAAATGACCTAAACCTAAACTAAAAACCAGTTAAGTGCGTGTCGGACCCGCGCACTGAGGGTTCCGTGCCACCCTTAACACGTTCCGGGACAGTGCCCGCCTACAGGCGTGAAAACAATAAAACATCTATTGTGTCTGGAGTAGTGTCCCGGAACGTGTTAACTAAATTCAGGGTCCACTTACTTTCACTTAACGAAAACATCACAATATATTGCGACAGCAAAAATAACTTTGTTTTTCATAGTGTTTGTATTCAAGACAAAGTTATATTTGCGGTTGATAAAAATGTGCAATATCTCAAAAACTGCTGGTTCGATCTCCTTCAAACTAATTTTCGTTGCAAGTTTTTGTTGAGATCTAAATCATATATTTTTTTCAAAATTTTCACTTTCTTAGTTCAAAAGTTAGATGGGGGGGGACGCCCATTTTACCACTTTGGAAGCGTCTATATCTCAAACCTTACACTTTTAGAAAAAATGGTTTTAGAAACCTTAACATTATTTTAAAAGACCTATCCATTGACACCCCACACGCATAGGTTTGGGTAAAAAAAATTTTTTAGGTTTTAGTTTCATGTATGGGAGCCCCCCTTAAATATTATTTTTTTCTTACTTTTTGTATCTGAATCGGAAAGCGGTGAACAAAATACACCTACCTACCAAGTTTCAGCTATGTGATGCTTATAGTTTTAGAATAAAGTGGCTGTGACATACGGACGGACAGACAGACAGACAGACAGACAGACAGACAGACAGACAGACTTGACGAAACTATAAGGGTTCCGTTTTTTGCCATTCGGCTACGGAACCCTAAAAATGGTTAATCAAATATAAGAGCTGTAAGATCGTTTAGTAGTCGTTCGTAGCATCTTCGTAGCTCCGGAAGCGTTCGGAATATTGCACTCGTAGACGCTACGAGAAATCATGCATATAATAAATAATTGTAAAATAAACCTTTAAAATGTTAAATTGCTAAGACTAGTGAATAAACGTTGGCTGAAATTAGATCTTGTATATGTACGTACGTAGGTATATTCCTTGCTTATCATAAGAACCGTGCGTGCGTGATACCTATCGAATACAAACACAAGGGTCGCATTACGCACACCGCTGTCACATCACCCTACGTCGTCTATGACCCGGGCCCTTGCCTTGCCCCCACTGTACGCACACACACGCCATATGTGATTTTGACTTCCTCACTGGTTCTGCTAGCCTGGTACATACGTGACTCTGACAACTCACATGACTCCGCCGATATGACACATACGAGCATTTGACGTCACTACACGTCGTCCTCACAGTCCAAAGCCAAGTGTGGTTAGTTGTACCTAGTATTTTTTTAAACGTACATACGCTAACACATGAAACTATGAAATTAAACCATACAACACAACATCATACACACATAACGTCACAGACAGAGTAGGCTATGAGACGAAGACATGACGGATAGATGAGTGCGTGAAATATTTTCCATGTGAGTGCGTGCGGCGTGCTCCAGCCAGCCCTAGTTACTAAAATATTAAGATCCAGTAATCCCAGCCGTAAACTAAAGTTTATATTTTAAATAGCAGCTCAATAATGTACACCACTTTTATTTATTTACCTTGTATTTAACTCAATTAATCGTATTAAACAACCTATTCACACATGGAACACAATACTCATACGCTTCGCTTGTCGCCCTAATCTATTTCAATGTGTTAAATCTCATCCATCCGTGTTTTATCTGAAACCATGTTTCGGTAGCTTCTCTACGATACAAAAACTGTAATAATTGTGAGTCGGGAACTAAGTTACAACATCTGGCATGTCATTAGCATGGCACACACGATTCTTATTTCACACTCGCATGATCATGATAAGGCAAGGACACGAATGTGTGTGTGATTATTAGAAAGCAAAAATCGTGTTTGTGTCGTCGACCACGCCCCATGCACAGCCCCATGTGAAAACCGTTTGGAGCTGTGTGTGTGCTAATCGCTAGTATTGGGAATTAGGATATTTTAGTAAGGTACAATTTTGATATACCGGTCACCGATAGTTAATAGGTGAAAAATGTTTATAATTTTTTTTACGTTATTTATGTAGTTAATATTGGATGCTCGAGAAATTAATTATTAGCCTATCATAGTAACTAGACTAGACAGACATTTATTGTGTTAGTGATTGAATTATTTAAGTATTATTTTACTTCGATTAATTTTACTGACGTTTCTTTCTTATTATTCTGAAGCTAAGCGTTTAATTAATGCATAAATGTTAAGAGTTGTAATTTATCTATGAGTCCGCATAAAAATGTTGCTTCGTAAAAACATTTTGTACGCCTAATGACAAAAGCTTTTACTACTTCACCAAAAGAAAGAATCAGGAGAAGACAAATTACGTTATTTCGGAGGTGTGATATAATTATTTTAAATTTGTCGGCTTCCCATACACAGTTATAATACCGATTCGGAGGGTTTGGAACAGCACTGGGCATATATGCGTGATTCATGTGTAAGTTTACCAGCTGGTGTTTATGTTACCCTGGTGCGATGGACCGCCCGGGACATCACATGATGCCATCAATAGGAATGGACAAACACTGTTTTGGTTTAATATAAGAAGGTGGTTTAATATCACCCAACGATTAAACTACTCGTACAATTAATTAGGAAATTATTTTCTTTTAGTTTATTTACCAAATATACATAATTTAGTTCCGTATTTTTAAAACTATAAATGCTAATATTTTTTTAAAATGGTTGTTCTCGAATGCCAGCCAGCAGTCCCTTGGATTTGTTCGAAAATATATTTTAGTAGTTAAGCAGGTAGGAGGTTATTGATATAAAGCGGTGAAAAAACTTATTACAGATATTTTGAAATTGAATTAAATAGTTACGAGTAGCCACGACGAGAGAATTATTTTAAAATACAGATAAAATCATGGTTATCGAGGGCTCTCAAACCATTTTAATGGAGACAACGCCATGTCTTTATGTATAAGCAAGATAACACTCAAGAGAGAGGTCGAAAAGGGAGACTTGTGAGATTTTGAAGGCGTTCCACTATACTACAATATTAACTATCTTCTTCATTATTTAACATAAATACTACTGAAACAATTGATTTACTCTTTTAACAATTGTAATGAATAACGATCGATGATTACTCGTTTTTAGCCGACTTCAAAAAGGAGGAGGTTATCAATTCGACTGAAAGAAGCCCTCAAATTTAAAAGGCACATATAGTGTTTTTGTACTAGAATCTCAATGTTGAGACGTCATTTCGTCTAATAGTCACCATTTAATGGAGCTCCACAGCTGCAGCAGCAGTGGAGCTGATGGTGGAACTCCTTAACGCTTAGGAGTTCAGTGATTATGACGCCCTCGAACGTATGTTAGGTCCTTTGTAGCTTATAAAAGAACAGAGTCAAAAGTTGCAACTCCTCAACCCTCCCCTTCTATAAATCACAAAAAAAAAGCGAAATAAAATTAACGTTTGCAAAGAAAATAAAAACCGACTTCAAAAACAAAATGCACTAAAAAGTCTTAAATAAACTCTTGGACTTCAAAAGAAAGGTCTCAATTTTAGACAAACATTTTAATTTTGGAATCAGCGCCATTGTTTGGCCATCTCAAACATTTGCATCCATCAGGGAACCGACTCTTAAAAAAAATGTTGTTCGCTTAAAATAGTCTTTTCAAAGAGTTAAGAGTTTATGTAAGACTTTTTTTGTTGTATGTTCAGCATAATACCACTGTTATGGGTGTTCCAATCTCACTACACTGCCCTACCCTACGATTCACCCCTAGACTCCACATTCCGCCCAAAGCAGTGCTGGCCCTAGGGCGCCCGCCTACATGCCATTGTTTTAGACGCTGAATACCAGGACCTGATGAGAAAGAAGGAGGAGGTGTTGGACAAAATGCAATTTATAGTGATGATGCTGAGATTTGGCTAATTGTTACATCTGCCTCTAGTGTTGAGTATTAGAAAAATACTTGAATAAAAGTTAACAATCGAAAGTCTTGAGTTAAATGAAAAAAAAAAGTCTGACTCGCGCACTGAGGGTTCCGTGAATTTTTTTTTGTTACAAAATAGTCGCTCTTTAAGTTGTTAGTCGCCCCGAAAAAAAATAGCCATTTAATTTATTTAGAAACACTAAACAGTAATATCATTAAAAATAGTATACGGTTTGCTTCCTAAACATATTGTGTGTGACCACAGTTAAAACCAAATGTACCCATAATACATAATACTAATATTTATTTTCCTCCTAAATTAACTCTTCAAAGGAATATCAAGTATTGCCCGTCTGAAAGGAGTCAAGTTATCGTTGAATAATTAATTATGTCTTTATTCGAGTGATGTTGTATTAGTAGTTCATTGCATTGTAGATCAGCAATGTATACTGAATAAAATATGTACTTGAAAAATTACGATTTAATTCTTTATTATATTAACGTAATAAACCTTAAACAATGACTTTTAGTTGTTTTCATTAATTTTATAACTGTAAAAAAAACTGTAAAATATTTCATTTTTTTTCAGGTTGCCGGTTTCTCAAACACATACACATTTGTGAAATACGAACATGAGAAGCAACGTCGCGCCCCTAGCCCGCACACATCTACACTTGTCAAAGATAGGAGGGTGAGTGAGTGAATAGCCGTGGTGGCTAACTAACCCTATACAACTGCTCGTGTCAGTATGCAATCCTGGTAACTTCTAGCTGGGATACACGTGGTCTTCTTTCCGTGAGTCACTATCGTTTCCTAGCAACCGACTCGTGGGGACGATGGCCTTGGTTGGTGCGGTCATTGCAAATTATTTGCGACGGTCTTCTGTGGTGGTAAGTGAAACACATGATCAGTGAGTGAAACTGTCGTTGTTGCACTCAAGTGGTGTATCAGCAGTACTTCGTTTGAATATAAAAAGTAGTATTTAAATAAATCATCTGATGATAGCCGTATTACACTACTGCACTCAGACCTCAGCGGTTAGTGTCTTTCGTATTTCATTTCAATTCAATGCGCGACATCCTTAGTATCGTAAAAGTTTAATAAATTCAAATTCAAATTCAAAATCTTTATTTCAATTTAGGTCATGAAATGACACTTATGAACGTCAAAATATACAGTGAAAAAATAAAAATAAATGTGCCCTGAAAGGGCCGAAACATGTCTCCTTATCTTTTGGGCCCTACCAGCGCTTCGAGACAGAACACAGACAATTAGGCAAGTGCTGAGAAGAAACGCCGGAACAAACTCAGTCACCACTAGCTGCCGTAAAATCAAAATCATCAAAGGTAAGTACATCAGTCGGTGCAGGCTGGACGGACCACACATTCGTGTCGCTTAGATAGTCTTGAACCTTATAATAGCCTTTAGACATAAGCGTGTTTTTAACGTGTTTCTTAAATTTATCAACCGGCAATTCGACAAGATTGTGTGGTATATTATTAAAGAATTTTATACAATTTCCCATAAACGAATTACTAGTTTTAACTAATCTGAAGTTAGGAACGACAAGCTTGTGTTTATTTCTTGTGTTATATGGGTGAATGTCGCTTTTCTTCATGAAATTATCTAAATTTTTACGGACGTACATTATATTATCAAAAATGTATTGAGAAGCCACAGTTAATATGTTTATTTTCTTAAAGACCTCTCTCAGGGAGTCACGAGGAGTAAGTTTATAAATAGCACGAATGGCTCTTTTCTGCAAAATAAATATGGTTTCAATGTCTGTAGCAGAACCCCACAAGAGAAGACCGTAAGACATAATACTGTGGAAGTAACTAAAATATACAAGCCTCGCCGTTTCAACATCAGTAAGGTACTGCAAAGGCAGCTGAGCTTAGCCTCCCAGCTAGGGCTTCAATATGAGGTCCCCACTGTAATTTTGAGTCAAGTTTAATGCCCAAAAATACAGTGGAGTCCATTAAGACTAGATTATTACCATTTAGTACAATATTTGGTGTAAGTTGCTTTACATTAGGCAAAGTGAATTTTATACATTTAGTTTTACTAGCATTCAGTAACAAGTTATTGGTGGTGAACCAATTCAATACTTTGGAGAGAGTATTGTTTACTTCGTCAAAATTTTCTTCATGTCTTTTCATTTTAAAAATCAAAGAAGTATCATCAGCAAACAAAACTATCTCACAAAGATTTGTGGAATGAAATGGTAGGTCGTTGACATATATTAGGAAGAGAAAGGGCCCCAATATTGAGCCCTGGGGCACCCCCATTTGAAGGGGGGCACCGGAAGAGTAGGTACCATTTATGTTAACTGATTGTATTCTACCTGATAGGTATGAACTTAACAACCTTGTTGAGTTTTCCGAGACACCATAGTGTTCCAACTTAATGAGCAGTGTTTGATGGTATACACAATCAAACGCCTTTGATAAATCACAGAATACACCTATAGCATCATGTTTGTCTTCAAAAGCATCAAGAATGTGTCTGATGAGTGCTACCCCAGCATCAGTTGTATTCCTACCTTTAGAGAACCCAAACTGTTTTTCGTGTAGTAAATTATTAAGTTTAAAATGGGAAAGTAATTGATTAAAAATGAGTTTTTCAAAAATTTTAGGGTAATACTGAAATTGGCCTAAAATTGCTGGGGTCACTTTTGTCTCCTGATTTAAATAAAGGTACAACCTTACTATGTTTCAATAAATTTGGAAACTGATTTTGATCAATACATTCATTAAAGATATAAGATAAGTAAGGAGCTATTAGAGGTATAATGGGTTTTATTGTGTCTATTGATATACCCGATTTATCCTCTGTTTTCTTTTGTTTTAGTTCTTTGAATGTTTTTATGATGTCTAAAGGACCAATATGTCTGAATTTAAAAGAGGATTCGCACCTATCAACACTCGAAACTAGTAATGATTTCGCCTGAAGTGAGCAAGAGCTCAACTGTTTAGTCGTCTCTATAGGAATATTACAGAAATAATCCTCAAAAGCGTTTGCTACCTCATCATCAGATTTAACAAGTTTGTTATTTATTTCTAGACTAAATTTGTTATCATGAGATTTAGTTTTACATGTTTCTTTATTTATAATATTCCAAGTTTCTTTGATCTTATTACTAGACTTTTTAATTTTATCGCGTATGTAATTCGACTTATGTAATTACTAATAAGCAACACTATGAGTATTGTATGTTAACTGAATTGTTCATTTTGGCCGAGATTTTTTAATAGTCAGTGACGAGATATTCGTCGAATAAAATACGATATGGCTTATTTGAAAACGTCACCTTTTCGACGGCAATCATTTAAGTGAATGTCATGATTTTAAAATTGGTCGCTTTATACTATATCAATCAATTATGATCATAAAATTAATATTCCTATCGGAAGAGAAGGACAAAAGCAAAAGCTGTCAAACGAAACCGATTTTGGATGGCAGTAACTAACTTTAGTAAGTAAAAGAAGTAACTCAAAATGAGATTACCTTTCGTCCAGGTGACTTATACCTATCTTCCTAGGATAAACATATTAATTTACCGTATGATAAAAAGTCGACACAAAATATCGAACATGCAGCCTTATTGTAATACGAAATCTTATTTCTTTGCACAAAACATTCGTAAACATGCATTATATTTTATTTTGTCTTCACTTTTTACGTAAATAAACGTTTATCAAATATCAATTTACAAATCGTAAATTCGATATGGACTAATTTACCTCCTAAGTGAAAAGTTGTTAGAGTTAATTCGCTGTAATTAACAATAATCAATCACCGATCAAGTCACCATGTTTCAGAAGCACCATTTCTCTAAAATATACACAATTTCATTTGAAATTACAAAAAAATCACATGTAAGTAATTTTCAGCGAGCCTCTTGGGGCGCCGAACTGTTTGAAAGCCGCCAAAAATGGTTCTGTTACATCGCATCTCGCATTACTTTTTATCGCACAGCTTTCTCCTACTGACATCTCGCTCTTGTCGTTGCATTCCAAAAGATATAATTCTATGGTTATGATTTATCTGACTGACGTTTGAAAAATCGGCCCTTAGAAAAACAACTTTTGTGGTACAGACGGATGGTATGTCATCGGATTGTACTCGTAGTAGAGTAGTCAAATAGAGACAGACAGGAGATAAGGCTTTGCTAACTCACTGAACCCAGGGTAGAGAGACTTATTAAAAAAGACTTATTAGAAAAGTAAGACGTTTCCTACATCCTAGCTACATAACAGAAATGTATGTTTCACCGTAGCATATACCGCATCGCATCCTACACTTAAAAACGTGCGCATGTGGTCAAATATTCTGATAAGAAAAAAACATTAAATATGAAATTTTAATAAACTTTAATTTTTTGATCTGCAGATCAAATGGGCAGAACAGCTGTTCATCAAGTCCCGTGTGAAAAGGTATCCAATGCCGGGCTCTGACGAACCCATCCAACGGGTTAAGAGGGTGGAAGAAACCGACAACTCCACCGCACTCAGGACCAGGAGGTCAGCGAGCAGAAGAAGACCGCTGTTCAACGACGAGCTGTGGAGCCATGAGTGGTATTTGGTGAGTAGCTAATATTACTGACAAATATTTTGTTGTGATCATAATGCTCTAATTGATGGGAGACAAAAAACGACGATGACGAAATGACGTTAGAGGGACGTGGCTCATCATCCATCATACATGAAACTGAAACTTAAAAAAATATTCTCAAACCTATCCGTCTGGGTTTTCTATGGATGGTCTTTTAAAATGAAATTGAGGTTTCTGAAACCATTGTTTCTAAAATTCTTCCATTTGAAAGTTAGACGCTTCCACTTGGAACAAATAACGTAAAAATTTTGAAAAAAATACATACTTAGATCTCAACAAAAACTTTCAACGAGATCAAACTGGTAGTTTTTAAGTTATAACACATATTCATTAACCACAAAAAATACTTTGTCTTTTATTCAAACAAAATGAAAAACAAAGTTCTGTCAAAAATATTGTGATATTTTCGCTAGGTGGAAGTAAATGTACACTGAATTCAGTTAAGGGTGGCACGGAACCCTTAGTGCGCGGGTACGACTCGCACTTGACAGGTTTTAATACTCTACTTCCTATACTTTATCCAATAGCATTAGTGCGATGATATGACATTATAAAACTGTTTATTACGGTTGACAACACTAGAGCTTTTAGATCGATTGTGTTGTGTTTGACATAAGATCGATATTGATTGTATGGTCTCGCGCCTAGATTCCTGCATTGAATATTGTATAATTATCTATTACTAGCGGTCCCAGCGAACTTTGTTTCGCCCCGGCCCCGTCCCGCCCCAGCCCCGGCCCCGTTGAACGGGATAAAACGGATCCTATGTCCTTCTCCTGGCTCTAAGCTACCTCCCTGCCAATTTTCAGCTAAATCGGTTCAGCCGTTAGGCAGGGTACGCAAAATAAGTAACTTTTTTGGTTGATTTTTTACACCTTGTGTCCGAAAAACCCTAATATCCGAGGAACCCTACTTTTGTTCAAAATTAAATATAGCCTATATTACTCGTGGATAATGTAGCTTTCGAATGGTGAAAGAATTTTTAAAATCGGTCTAGTAGTTTATGAGCCTATTCATTACAATCAAACAAACAAACAAACAAACAAAGTTTTCCACTATTAGTGTTTATGAGCCTATATTCATTACAATCAAACAAACAAACAAACAAACAAAGTTTTCCTCTTTATAATATTAGTGTAGATTAAATATAGCCTATATTACTCGTGGATAATGTAGCTTTCGAATGGTGAAAGAATTTTTAAAATCGGTCTAGTAGTTTATGAGCCTATTCATTACAATCAAACAAACAAACAAACAAACAAAGTTTTCCTCTTTATAATATTAGTGTAGATAGTTTATGAGCCTATTCATTACAATCAAACAAACAAACAAACAAACAAAGTTTTCCACTATTAGTGTTTATGAGCCTATTCATTACAATCAAACAAACAAACAAAGTTTTCCTCTTTATAATATTAGTGTAGATTAAATATAGCCTATATTACTCGTGGATAATGTAGCTTTCGAATGGTGAAAGAATTTTTAAAATCGGTCTAGTAGTTTATGAGCCTATTCATTACAATCAAACAAACAAACAAACAAACAAACAAAGTTTTCCTCTTTATAATATTAGTGTAGATGTAGATTAAATATAGCCTATATTACTCGTGGATAATGTAGCTTTCGAATGGTGAAAGAATTTTTAAAATCGGTCTAGTAGTTTATGAGCCTATTCATTACAATCAAACAAACAAACAAACAAACAAAGTTTTCCTCTTTATAATATTAGTGTAGATGTAAGGAATAAGATTAATAAGAAGTCATTATCTTTAACACACCTATTTGTCTGTAGAACTAAAAGAAGAAAGTACATTAATAGTTAGGCCCACTTGCGTGAGTCAGCAGGACTAGCTTAGTTTTAAATTAATTATATCGACATTCTGTCTCTTTCTTCTGCTTCGTTGATGTTGAGCTATTAGCTATCAATGGTACCCGTCAATTACTATTAACTTACTAAAGTATGCACCAACAAAAGTCAATCGTAATCGTAATCGTAACATTAGTATGGTTATAATGACACAATGATATGATAATTAAGTGTTACTGTTACTAACTTACTATTAATAATTAATTAAATATCTTTCAGCAAGATACCCGCACGTCGCCGAACCTGCCTCGCCTGGACCTGAACGTGCTACCGGTGTACGCTATGGGCTTCAACGGCAAAGGAGTACGCGTGTCGGTCCTCGACGACGGCATCGAGCACAACCACACCGACCTCCGCGACAACTACGTGAGTGTTATTGTTGCCTGGTACCGAATCGAATAACTCGAACGTTTGTTAGAAAAAAAAACTATGGAATCAAAAATGAAACGAACGTTTTTCCGACAGTCAAACAGTCCGTCCGACACCATAAACCAAATCACCGACCCAGAATGGGCCGCGCCGCGCACTATTTGTTTATTCCTCCTTTTTCGGAAACTCAAAAAAAAAACACCTCTTATTTCTGTTTGTGATTGTTTTGGATTTCAGACAGACATTTTCTTTCGTAGTTACTTTATTACGTTGTTGGTTTGATGATCAAATTCTATTTCGAACCTGTGTATGTATTCATAGGTAGAAGAAATCTTTTTTGCGAATAAATATCTTATTTATTTTTATTCTATTATAAGCCTGAAGTGTCCCACCACTGCAGGGGTCCCTCCCTTTTTTCCACTCTTCGTTTTGGGGACTGAGTATGATATGAGCCTGAATCTGAAACCAGGCGCAATCTGAATGTGAACGGAACACTGAATATATCTATTCAGTGGAACGGAAATACAACATTTCGTTTAATTGTTTGATGTTATGTGACCCTAGTACTTCTTGCGTATGTTGGATGGAAACTTTAGCCTGCTGAATAACAGTGGACTTCTGACAAGCAATGAACAACCTAGTAGGTAGTCTAGTATCTTTAAGCTCTTTCAGTTTATGTTAGTCTAGTCATTTCGTAGAACATGGTTTCAATTTTCGTGCAACAACGACGCAACTTGACAAAATCGACCGCCGCGCGTCCCGAATTGTGTAGTTTTATTTAATTTATGTTTTTCAGACGAGTAAATCGTATAAGTTTAAAGCTGTATGTATTATTGTCATGTTATGCTGCTCTGGTAGCTCTTGTGAGAATGGTTAAAATTTTCGTAGTAAAACGATGTAACTAACAATATAATCCACGATCAGTGGATGGATTATGGAAACGTTGGAAAGATCTTTCAACTAATGGTCTCCTGGTATTTCTCGTGGTAATTTGTGCTAAAGCGATCCAACTGTGCGGATAACACTCAAAACGTGTTTTATAGAGTTAAAGACGGGTTTATTATTTCGTCGGAATCTTTTCATGCGTGTAACAAACATTGCAGATTTGAAAACAGGATATTATTGCATTTATAAGAATTTCAGTGAATATCATGTACTTTTCTTTAGGCACGTCTTAGAAGAAACTATACTCCGATTTTTACCAGACCAGATATAATGACAGCTTCAATCGTACTTTTTAGGGTTCCGTAGCCGAATGGCAAAAAACGGAACCCTTATAGTTTCGTCAAGTCTGTCTGTCTGTCTGTCTGTCTGTCCGTCCGTATGTCACAGCCACTTTATTCTGAAACTATTAGCATCACACTGCTGAAACTTGGTAGGTAGGTGTATCCCCTTTACCGCTTTCCGATTCAGGTACAAAAAAATTAATAAAATGATATTATAGGGGGAGCTCAAACAAAAAAAAAAAATACTCAAACCTATACGTGTAGGGTGTCTATGGATAGTACTTTCAAAATGACATTGAGGTTTCTACAAGCATTTTTTCTAAAAGTCTAACGTTTGAGATATAGACGCTTCCAAAGTGGTAAAATGGGCGTCCCCCCCATCTAACTTTTGAACTAAAGAAGTGAAAATTTTGAAAAAAATATGTAATGTAGATCTTAACATAAACTTTCAACGAAAATTGGTTTGAGCGAAATCGAACTAGCAGTTTTTGAGATAAAGTAAATTTTTATCAACCGCAAATATAACTTTGTCTTTCATACAAATACTATGAAAAACAAAGTTATATTTGCGGTCAACAAAATATTGTGTTATTTTGGCTAAGTGGAAGTAAGAATCCTTAATTCAGTTAAAGTTGGCACGGAACCCTCAGTGCGCGAGTCCGACTCGCACTTGGCCGGTTTTATTTTTTAATGTTGCTAGCGTAGTACCCATAGTGTTGTAACAATTCAATTGTACGCGATTAATTGAACTTGTGATACGAATTCTCAATAATGTGATTTTACTAATGAGGAAATAAACGTTATACATAAAACAGTTTTTGTAAGGAGTAGAAAACTATAGGATTTTCTTGTAATAGCAATATTCTTGTGTGGTCTTTCCTTTTTTGACATTTCAATACTTTCTATTAATTCATTTAAATAATTATGATTTTTGTTGGATTCCTGAATTTTGTAAACAGATTTTATTTAAATATTTTAAAATCGATTATAAACAACAATTGAATGAAATTGTAACTTTCGATTATTAAGGTCCAACACTATTTTTAAATTACGAAAAAGTGGCCACCCACCAAACGTCGTTTTGGTCTATCTAATAAAAGATCAGAGTATAATGGTGAAAATATTGTGGGGACCAACCCCACCTTTGGTAAGGTCGTTTAGCGAATAGTTATCATAATAATGACACTAAATTTTTGTTGCGAATTACAATACAATACATAGGTACCACAATCATACTTTCTCTGATGATCACATCAACAACCGCAAATTCAACGGAGAAATTACGGTCAAAATAAAATAACGTAGCAGACATAGGTTACATATTTGGCTCTCCGTTCCGTTATAAGTAGCGTCTCTCATTCTATGATGTCCTGGTATTTTTCTCGATATTTTGTGCTAAAACGACTCAACTGTGCGGGCAACACGCGGATCGTGTTTTTGAGATATCTTATAAGTAGCTTCTCTCATTCTATGATGTCCTGGTATTTTTCTCGATATTTTGTGCTAAAACGAGTCAACTGTGCGGGCAACACGCGGAACGTGTTTTTTGAGATATCCTTGGCTTGTCTATGCTTTGTCTAATTTAATGTCTACTATTAAAAATATTTTGGGCTGATTGATGATACTACGCTCAATAATTTTCAATAATAAATTGTTGAGTATCCCTAACGAAAGCCAGCTTTTTGATAGGTTGATTGACTTTATCTACCGTTATAGGTTGACCTTATCTTATATATCTGGCTTTATTCGTTTTCCAGGCACACAGCCAGCAAATATTTTATTATACATTGTTGTCACTAGCTAGACCGACTGGGTGATAAAGTTCGCATATGTATGTTATATTATTATCTATACTAATATTATAAAGCTGAAGAGTTTGTTTGTTTTTTTGTTTGTTTGTTTGAACGCGCTAATCTCCGAAACTACTGGTTCGAATTGAATAATTCTTTTTGTGTTGAGTAGTCCAGTTATCGAGGAAGGCTATAGGCTAGATAACATCACGCTACGACCAATAGGAGCAAAGATATAGTGGTAAATGTGTAAAAAACGGGAGAAAGAAGTCACTATTCCACGCGGACGAAGTCGCGGGCAAAAGCTAGTCTCCTATATTTCTTGTCCTTTAAATTCTTCCTGTAAGCATAGTAACATTTTTCGTTTTTTATTTTTATTTTGGTCAAGTTCGCTCTTACAGTTTCTTCATTTTAATGATTTACGTTATTGTTGATATCCTATACTTTAAACGAGCAATTCTTGTTTATACATATGAATAATTAATTACATATTATTAATTTGTTTTTTTTATTTGTAGATCTCACACTTAGCGCTCTCTATTGGCATACGACAGTAGTAGTAGTTTCGTCTGCTTGCGTTCATAGATTATATTTTATCTCTGCCGATAGTGGTGTACCAGCTAGTTCCGTGAAAATCCGTTTGATGGAGCTGGTCACTTTGTTAAAAAAATTGAATTGTTTAGTTAGGTGCTTTCGATTAATTCCTGCTTTTCGTTGGGTAGACTTACCGTTTCTTCGCATTGAATAAGAGGCAATCACATTTGAATCAATAAGTGGATAGGTTGAGACACTTTAGATTTTTCCCTTGTTGTTTCTGGAGCTGATGTTTATGGCAGGACACCAGAGCCATCTAGCCAATGAACTCATAAATAGCTTTAAATCATAGGCTGACGTCATGCAATGTTGTACGTACGAGTAAACGGACTAAAAATTTCGACATGCTTAATTAATTCTTCTACACCTCAGTTGTTAAGACAATGGCGTGATACGTGGAAAGTCGTGGTTTCGATTCCCACGACTACTAAGTTTTTACATATTTAGGTAAGCGTGGTACGGTGAGAGGAGGGTGAAGGGAACAACCAGGACTACTGGCTCACCTTTAGGTTTTAAGGCCCCACAGTATTTTTCGTAATATTTTCTGCTTATACGATCCATCCCATCACGCATGCGAAATATTTACATATCCACCAAGCCGCTACATACAATAATTTATTGTATTATTAGGCCTCTTGTTTCTTATGAATTTTCTAATGAATCGTAGAAATAACACTCACCAAAATCCTACAATAACAGAATAATTACAAAGATGATATGTGTAACCGCAGGAGTAAAATTCTCAAAACACAAAATGAAATCTCATCTATATAAGGTAAAAGAAAACTATGACCGGCAATTATATGACCATCGTATCATATAATTGTGAATCGTTTCGACGATCGGCGTCCTACGTACGTCCATTGGTATTCACTAACGATATCGTTGCGTTGCAGGAGACTTGGTTACCCGGACCTAATCTACCATTCTCTGAAGCAATGCCCACAAATTTCGATTATACTGCAAAACCAGCCGAAAGAAATGCTGGCGTTACGCATGGAAGAAGGAGTGGGGGAGTAGCATTAATATGGAATAGGTCAAAATTCGACCGAGTTACTCCGATTAAATGTAACAACAAAAGAATTGTAGGCATTCGTGTAACGCTGGGTAACAACGATTTTCTCGTGTTTTGCGTTTACATGCCAATTGATATATCAAAAAATAAAGCAGAGTTCGTGAGATGCCTAGAAACAGTTAACGATATAATAAAGGAAAATAACATTCCAGCGTATGTTGTGGGCGACTATAACGCTCATCCAGGCAGTAGGTTCTTCAAAGCGCTTGCCAGTTTCTGTAATGAACAGGGTTGGGTTTGTAGTAGTGACGAAGCAAAGTTGGGAGTTAGCCCTGGAGCTTTCACTTACATAAGCGATGCAAACGGATCGAGGCGATGGCTAGATCACTGTCTGACCACGCGAGCTACTACACCAGCTAGTGTAGTTTCGGTAGATGTGATACACGACGTGTGGTGGTCTAGCCACTTTCCTCTTCGAATCACTTGTAACATCGAAGCATCGTCATCTTGTCCAACATCAGAGTTTACGCCTGCTGATGAACGTTTGACAGGAACGATCCAGTTTAGTATCAAAACGGTCGAGTACCAAAACGTAGTCGTCAGTGAGGCACACCAAATATATGAACAACACTTCAAAGCCTGGCTTACGGCTGGTGGACCGAGACCCGGACATACATATGAAAATCTGAAGAAGCTAAGGAAAACATTTAAAGACACACTTGTTTTACAACAAAAGCAGGACACTAAACGTACATCAATAAAATCGAAAAGGAAAGCACATTGCGCAGAATATGTGATAAATAGTTTTGAATAAATGTCTGGAAGAAATATGAATGCAATATTTGTAATTTATTACTTGTTTGTATAAATGTAATAATTTTTTTTTTGAGCGCACTAGCTTAGCTAGCAGACATGTGCTTTGGGGGTCCGACAGCCGCATGCGGCGAGCCACCTCAGATAATAATAATTTTGTTCGAATTTTAATTATACTTTAAAAAATAGTACCATTCTCTACAAACGTGGTAGTAAATAGATTTATAGCGTCCAAGACGTCCCTTAACTTAAACAGTCAGCCCGACCATGTCGGGCTGACCAAGTCTGCAGTCTGCGTAATGGAGTGGTTCTAATCTACAACCAATGGGAAATACATCTCGTGTGCGCGGCGCGGCTACTACACAGCACTTCGAGTTGTGTCAGTTTAGCACAGAAGTTTTAACCAATCTTAACGATTTAACCAGGAGCTCATAAATTTAAAAGGTGATTTAACAAGCAATGCGCGTGGCATTTCGGCAAAACTCGCTCGGCGTGCTTTGCGCATTCCACAGCCGTGCCTTCGCATTTGCGGAGAGGGTGTGTCGTGTGTTCGTTAAAATTTTCAACTATTCTATACGAAATGACCAGGGGCTCATAGGTTTAAAAGATGACAAGTGAGAATGACACGTAGGCAACGTGGCATTTTTTGCTTTAACCAACAAGATGTGTCGTTATTCCACTAAAATTTCAACCTTATTCGAAGAATAACCAGGAGCTCATAAGTTTAATGGATCTTCAATACCATCGCAGTGCTGCGATGTGTACTTATGTGTACTTTACGCCGGGATAATAATTCTTACTATCCCGGCGTAAAGAGCAAAATTTTACTCTCAAGTTTTATACCTCAAGTTTTATAGTTAATTCTCAGGGAGGCTGGACTGGATTATAGAGACAAAAGGATCATTGAACTGTATAAAAACCAAGAAATGATAGTAGAAGTGGGAGATGAACAGGGAAAGGCAAGGATAAGACTGGGAGTAAGACAAGGTTGTCCTCTCTCGCCACTTATTTTTAACATATTTATAGAGTGTGTATACAATACGCAAAATGTTGGAATCAGAAAAAAAATTAAAGTGTCAAAATTAACGGGAAAACATTTAAATTTATTCGCTTCGCTGATGATATCGCAGCCATAGCAGAAGATAAGACAGAATTGGAAGAATTGGTTGAAGAAATGGACATCATATTCAAAGAATTTAGCTTGGACGAATAAACCACTGGACACGCAATGACGGGAAATTTCGCTTGTTCCCCCTCGGCAACGAATTGGGCATTTTAGCCTCAATTTCATGTGACGTCTTGTCAGTACGGTGACAGAACTCGGTGAGAAACATTGCAGAAAAAAATGGGTAAATGTGCCGTATTTTTGTGTAAAAATTATAGCGGCAAGACAAAAAATATTTCTTTTCATTCGTAAGTAACTTTGTATCCCAATAAAGCTGTTAATTTTTCTTAAAATAGCGAAATGTGTTTTCCTAGAGAAAAGTTACATTACTAATTAAAAAAGTTGTGGTCAGTTACTGCAAAATCAACAAGATGACGCATACTTCATTTGGTAGGATTATCGTACGTTCATCATTCGTTCCCTTGTCAAATTAGTTTTAATTGTGCTTGACAATTGTCGATAATCATATCGATAAACGTACTAATAAATTTATAATATGAAATAAAATAATACATCTGTAAAATGATTAACTTTAAAGTAGATTAACTTTATTAAAAAAATCATTTTCATCCCGTAATACGATGGGTGAGGGTACCCATCGTATTACGGGATGAAAATGATTTTTTTATAAAATTAAATATGTTAAAAAATTTATTTACAGGAGGTTGTCTGAAAAATTTGGTGCAAAGTGTAATTAATTAATAATTAAAAAATGATTTTTTTTAAACATTACACTCATTCCCTTACGCAAAAAACTGTATACTAATCGAAAGTATGTAGCTCATAGAATATGCAAACGCTGGGTTGACTTTTTTTTTCCGGTGCAATTATCAGGTAGGCAGGTATATACAGGTAAATCGATACTAGTAATTTGCAACGATCCAGTTACGCGATAAACCTTATATCAAAATAAAGATAATTTTATTATGAATATAATGACATAAGGTTGGCTGCAAAAAGTTGGTGCTAAATCCCGGTTGTCGATTTTTGAAAAACGAAATATTCGTGCGGTTGAATATGTGCGAAAGAGAGGTCCGAGGAACGTATCCAGTGCGATAGAAAAGGACGCAGCATTGCAGCTGTGTGTCGCTCAATCGTCGAAAGAAAGAGAGTACGCATGCTCTTTGTTTGTGAAATTGAGGAAGATAGCGATAGACTACAGTAAGTATTGAGCATTATTTCGGAGCATCCGGCAATGCATTTTTGCACAAAATGAAAAAAATATATGTAGTACATATATCGCCGCTTCTCACAAAAAGTATACAAAAACGAAATTTTTGCGAAATCGAGTTATATATACAGAAATACTCAGGATCACCTAATGTTTCTCTTCAATAGTGACTAAAAAGGCTACTTCGCAAAATCGCCGCTAGGGGATCTAATGTTTAGTTTTGAATTGGCGCGATTTTGCATCTTTTTCGCACAAAAAGAAATCATTTTTCAGTTTAGACAAAGCATCCGTAGAATCAACGTAGTATTTTCTCATAAAAAGTAAAAAATAACGAAATTACAACCTAAAGGTAAGTTATAATTCTCTTTAATACTATATTATATCGTATTTGATAGGTATTCGTGATAAAAGTGGCCTCACATTTAGCCAAATCTTTTTAGAAAGACAATACATACTAAAAATTATGCAGTTTTTACGATAAAATATTGAACTAATAAACTGTATTATTTATGAATTGTTTAGTTTTGACGAAAAAAATATTTGGAAATAGAAGATACTTTTTTAAATTGTATAGTTTAGAAATGGTAAAGATGACAAATCTAATAAGACTATTTCGAAATTACTTCCTTTGGAGTTAGGCCATGGAGGAGGAGTAGATCACATCCTGGCCCAGAGCGAATGGTCTGTAGAATGATCTTAAGTACTTGTTGCTAGGCACTGAGGAGGTCCCAATGAAACTGCACTGATTTAATTTACTCACTGTTACTATGGATTTATTGTTGAGCACTTTTATAACCCAACCACTGTATACTGTATACGACCGTCCAGTAGTATGGGTCGCTTAGTTGTTTTAGGTACTTTTGCCTTATTCGCGCGTCCATTGAGCTTTAGAAGTATAGTAGTAGTCCAACAATAGGTCGAAGCGATGAAGAATGCCTTTCTTCGTGCAGTCTATTTCTTGAGGAAACGAGTCTTGTTGTCCTCGTCGCAGCCCGAGATTCGTTGCCTTCTCGATATGGTCGTGGCTGAGCGCAGTGTTCTTCTTGCGGCAACAGTCCACGAACTGCAGTACTCTTGCCCTGGATCCAATCGGCTGATATCAGGCGGCATCCCCTTTTTCTGTTCTTCAGTGATAACGTATAGCAGTTCGGTTGCGATGTCATCGCTGCTTTCTTCTGGGCGTGGCCAGTCTCGCCTAGGCTTCTCTAGAAATGACTCCAATCCATGGATCTTATTTTGACGTTGGCACGTAGCCGGCTCGTGTTGCCACATCAGTTAAGTTCTGGTGAGTTGCAGGAACCCACTGCCACGTCTGCTAAGCTCGCTTCTTGGGTGGTCTCGCCGAGCCAGTGTGCTACAAGGGTCGTGTAGCGTCGACTTCCGTTCCTCAGCCAACATAAGTAAAACTGTCTGCAAGTCACTCCAGTAGACATTGTCATTGATGCGAAGTCAGTGTTCTTGCTCGATGGCCTTCGCAAACCTTGTTTCAATCAATGCTGCTTGTAGCTCCAATCTGGGACCTTCGCGCGTGCTGCCACCAGTACTTCTTCTACTTCCTTGTTGCTGTAGGTGAGCCTCCAATGTGCAACCGTCGCGTAGGGTTCTTCCCTCGCGTCGCAGAAGATGTATCTCGCAACGTTGCACTTCTCTTCCCACGTTTAAGCATCGAGAAAGCCGCAGTTTTTAATCTATTTTAGGCTTGTGATCCAGCCCTTGGACTCCATGACGAGATCTTCTGGACTTGGTTCGTCCTATCCAGTATGTAGAGTGATCTTAGCTGCTATGCTATAGCAGCTCAGAAGTTCCAGCGGGTCGTAGCTCTGTTTTAATATTTTAATAGATACTTTCTGTCAAGAAGAAAGTAAAAATCTCAGAGATTATAATATTTTTAATACTCGGAAAAATTTAAAAAATGGTTGTTTTATTAAAAGCATAACAGTGTGCCGTGATGTTAAACGTCTAAAAGTTTTAGTCATACCTAGTAATAATGTTTAATTCTTTATTTTGTAGAAGATTTTAATAATTCACAGGTTTAATGTTAAATGTTATGTTACATTGTTGCTTTTTTTTTCATTTAAAAACGCCATCTTTTTAATGTTTTCTTCTTAAATAAACTATCACCTAACTAAATTATGATCAGATATTTTCTCAAAAAGTAGCTAAAGTCAAAACAAGTATTTTTTAAAGATTTTTTTTTCATATCTACGTTTTCTTACTATTATCCAATAAAATATTATTTTGAAAGATAAAGGATTGAATTATTTTTAGATAAAAAAATCTACTCCTTAACTTTTTAAATGACGCTTTTATTAATTGTTAAACTTTCAAAACGCTCTCCTCTAAAGTTTGGTATTTTTGTGATTGTACACTTTTTTAGCGAAGCGGCGATATGTAAATATTTATTTATTTATTTATATATATATATATAAATTATATATATATATATATAAATTATATATATAAATTGTCATTATATTTAAGTGTATGAATATTTTTGTAAAGAAATAATTTATGACATACTTATCTTGAAAATTTCGTGTTTTTTACATCAGGAGACTTAATCAAATAAAACAAAGCAAAAAATCAAAAGTTTTTCCGAAAAAAAATTAAATAAAACATAAATTAGAAACATGAAATACAAAGCTATAATTTTGTACAAAATTATAATTTTATTATATATATATATATATAAATAAATAAATAAATATTTACATATATGTACTACATAATATATAATTTTTTCATTTTGTGCAAAAATGCATTGCCGGATGCTCCGAAATAATGCTCAATACTTACTGTAGTCTATCGCTATCTTCCTCAATTTCACAAACAAAGAGCATGCGTACTCTCTTTCTTTCGACGATTGAGCGACACACAGCTGCAATGCTGCGTCCTTTTCTATCGCACTGGATACGTTCCTCGGACCTCTCTTTCGCACGTATTCAACCGCACGAATATTTCGTTTTTCAAAAATCGACAACCGGGATTTAGCACCAACTTTTTGCAGCCAACCTTATGTCATTATATTCATAATAAAATTATCTTTATTTTGATATTTATTTTATCGCGTAACTGGATCGTTGCAAATTACTAGTATCGATTTACCTGTATATACCTGCCTACCTGATAATTGCACCGGAAAAAAAAAGTCAACCCAGAGTTTGCATATTCTATGAGCTACATACTTTCGATTAGTATACAGTTTTTTGCGTAAGGGAATGAGTGTAATGTTTTAAAAAAAAACATTTTTTAATTATTAATTAATTACACTTTGCACCAAATTTTTCAGACAACCTCCTGTAAATAATTTTTTTAACATATTTAATTTTATAAAAAAATCATTTTCATCCCGTAATACGATGGGTGAGGGTCATTCTATGGCCGGATCTCCTACTATATACCTATAGGAACACTTTAATGAGGGTTCGAATCATAATAGTTTTAATTTAGTTAGTCGATGGTTTAGAATGAAACGATACTAAGTTAGGCGAATTATGTTATTCCGTTACCTTCTATTACCTACTCTCTGCTCAGTGGCTGAAACCCGAACCCAAGACTTAGGTCGTAGGGCTGAGTGGAGTAAGGTTAAGGCAGGTGGAACCAGTTTTTATTTTTTACTATGGCGCTGTGGAAAGTGTTTTCTAAAAAATGATTTGTTATTCGAGAAAAAGTGATTATATTAATCTATACAGTAAATATATTTTAAGATAACTTTTTATTTCACACCACATAGATAAGTTACAAATTCGTGTAATGAAAATTTCAATTTATTTCACTTTGCCATAACTAAGTCATAGTAGAATCAAATAAGTAGGTACGCCAACTTAAGCCCCAAGCGAGCGATAATAGGCTAAGTCTTATAGTATTACAAAAAAATACTTAGTGGTATACTAAGTTTTTTTTATTTTCTTCGAGTTTTATTTTTTATCTTTTAGTCATTCGCATATTGGATGCCTTCGCTGCTTTCTTTCGAAGACCACTGCTTGCATCAGGTTTGTATTCTTCTGACTGCAGAGCGCATCAAGAACGACAAATCTTTGAAGCAGAATCATAAGCCCATTGTATCAAACCCCTATTATTTATACATTCTTAGTATCATACCAAAGTGTAAGCTCTATAAGATTTTAAACTTTGTTGCATTTTAAACTAAACTTCACAATTTCACGGGATTTTATGCAACTTTCACTTGTTTAAAAGGTAAAAATCCCGTGAAATTGTGCAGCTTAGTTTGAAGTGTAAGCTCATCTTCTGCTAGATTATACCATTGGAGGATTTTATTATACCATTGGAGGACTTGGTATTACTTGCCAGACCGTTTATAAACATATTCTATGTTTCAATTATTCGTTTAATGTTTTGTGCTTATTTAAACATGCCCATAATTATTGTTTTGGTAATAAAAATAAAAACATTTTGCATAAGATTCGTTCATTCATTCGTTCAACACATATCGATAGAATAATATCGACACTTCCACGCACTAAATGTCAATTAGTGACAAGACAAACTCCCCCCGCCCCGCAAAAATTGGTTGATGATGTTTTCATACATTCGCTCTAGCGTTTCATATCCAGTGGTTTATTCATCCAAGGAATTTAGACTTAAAATTAATATAAATAAAACTAAAACACTTATTGCATCAAAAAAAGAAAAACATAGCCCGATCACCATTGACAATAGAATAGTAGAACAGGTTAAAAACTTTAAATACCTAGGCAGCCCAATTACCGACGACTCCAGGTGTACACCAGACATAAAAGCGAGGATTGCGATGGCAAGGCAAGCTTTTAACTTAAAAAAGAACTTAATAAAGGCCAGAATATCCAGCAATGTTCGCAAAAATCTCGTGAAAGTGTACATTTGGAGTATAGCACTATATGGGTGTGAAACGTGGACCATGACAAAGAAAGATAGGGAGAGACTGGAAGCGTTTGAGATGTGGTGCAGGAGGAGGATGGAGAGAATTTGCTGGACGTAGAAAAAAACTAATGAAGAAGTCTTGAACTTGGTAAAGGAAAAGAGAAAACTAATAGAAACAATTGAGAGTAGAAGAGGGAGAATGCTGGGACACTTGATACGACACAACAGTTTCATCAGATCGATATTAGAGGGAAGAATAGAAGGAAAAAGGAAGAGAGGAAGACCAAGAATAAGCTATATGCATCAAATAAAGCAAAAGTTGAATGTTGCGTCGTATCAAGAGGTCAAGAGAATGGCGGAAGAGCGTAAAGAATGGACAAAACTCCACCGACAAGAGCTTGGCTCTTAAATTAGATGATGATGAAGTTTTATACCACATCTCCGTAGGTATACCAATAATAACATGATACGTCGTACATCGTGGTTTCGAATCCCGATGTCTGTTTAGAATTTTTCATATTTAGGTAGGCTTGGTACAGTGGGAGAGGGAGGAGGGAATCCCGGAGCCCGGGGCGGATCTCACAATTTGCACACAATTTAAAATAGTTGGCCAAGTCCACCCAAGAAACATGCGGGCAGCAAAACATGTTTGCAAGTCCGTCACGCCTCCGTTTCATCCATGATACCCTGGTACAATTCGTTGAATTTTCTGCTAAAACGATCCATCCCACCGCCACATGAAAAAATTAAAAAAATCCGGCTAGTCTCCAAAATATCTCCCAAACCTATACAATAAAATCCTAAAATACAGAATATTTGCTTGCAAAGATGAAACGTGTTACCTAAATAACATACTTAAAACACAACCTTCAGGAGGAGGAGGAGAAATAGATTCTTGTTGGTGACAATAGGAAAATTGGAGTGCTTCCTTAGCGGGGGCTGTACAGGTGTGGTGCGGCGGTCTACAGTAATATATTCTACTATTAAACATATTTGAAGAATAACCAGGAGCTACTAAACAACAAATTAAAACATACTAAGGTGGTGGTAAACTACTTACTTACCAAACTCCGGTGATGATGTGGAGACGCGGTGAACAGATTCAGGTGGAATAATAGTGAGTAACATTTTTGAAGTCTGGTGGAGCAAATCAGTTTTGTACACGTATTATTACGGTGAAAATTTTCAAGAACTTCTTGAAGGGTAAATAATAAGATGACAATTAAATTGAAGACGAAGAATTTGTTTTATGAATGTACTATTATCGAATTGTTTGACATAGCGGCACTTTATGTATTTGAAGGGACACTAGAGCAGAGCCCGTAGTGTGTCATGCGTGCCGTGGATGGCAGATAAACATATCACGATAAATCACGCACAACCACCCGGTTTTTACAATTTTCGATTTCGTTGAACAAAATTAATCTGTTATTTAATACAGGTTAATCAATACAGCGAAATAAAATCGGTTTTTAGAATATACATACATATCGCACCTTTGGGAACAAAGGGTCACTTCTACAGGATTTCCAACTTTACAGGAGGAGCAAAAAACGTTTTTTTTTAGCGTAGTTCTTGAATAACTTAATACTGTTTTAGAGTATTAACGCGATTCTTACAGATTTACATTGATAAATTCTTAACAGATAAATCGTTACTATTTAAAAAAATCATACAAGAGACGATTTTGAGAAATAAGCCTTAAACTGAGGGGAGGGTACCAAAAGTGTCTTTTTGTTACAAATTGCTAATAGTTGTTTTGCAGAAATGTCCTTTATAAAAAATAATAAAATCTAAAAAGAAAGTTTATGAGTATGTTAAGAGGTGATTACCTTTATGTTTTAGTAAAGTTGAATATTATTGTAAACCAATAAAACTAAAACGAGCAGAAAAATACGAAAATACGAAAATTTAACATGATGTAACGATAACATGGAGGATTATTCAATAAAACAGGAGATATTATCAAGTTTTGTTTATTCAAAATCAAATAAATGACATCCAAATGAAAAAAATAGTAAACATTTCGAAAGAAATTATATAATAAAGGCTTTCAAGTTATTCTATACGTGATAAAACTTAAGTAATACTGAATTGTTTTCAAAAATATATCATTCATTATCATACCTTATCAGTTTAGTAGGTATCTAAAGTCTTTCTTTAAGTTGAAGTTGTACTTAATATTTAAAATCTGAACACATTTGGCATAGCCTACACGTTTCAATTAAATCTAAAACTTAAATCAATCATGTTCAGCCTTAATACGAAAGTAAATTCTCTTATACAACAAGTTTGGCGGACAAAAACTTATAAGATATTCATTAATAAATTCTGAAATTGACATAACACTTGAGCTTACTATGCTATGCTATGCTTGAGCTATGTCCGTTACCTTAGTTCTTCTACGTATCTCCTCGTTTCCGATTCGATCTCGTAGAGAAACACCGAGCATAGCCCTCTTCATTGCTCGTTGTGTGATTTTGAGCTTCTTTATGAGGCTCATAGTTAGAGACCACGTTTCGGATCCGTATGCCAACACACACTGGTAACACACACTGGTTGAAGACTTTCGTCTTCAGACACTGAGGTAATTGAGACGAGAAGACGCTCTTACGCAGTTTCCCGAACGCTGACCAGCCTTTTTATTCCTGAAATCTGTCACCTAAAACCAAATTAATATTATAGTAAGTATAGTAAGTAATTAGAAGGTATACCTTACCTTTTCTTTTATAAACAATGGAATGAAATATGTTTAAAACATTACTATTAAATAAAAATGTTTGTGATATTATCAAAACAAACGGGATTATTTAAATCCAAAAAGTCACTTATATGCAAAAATATCACTACATAATACAAATAAAATGTCATTTATTTACAGAAGTGACGTTTTGGGTTCAATGATACGAAAAGTTTTATGGTTCGATGTCACTTATAAACAGAAGTGTCTTTATGTTTACAACAAATAAATATCAAAATTGGTAACAAAATGTACTTTTTAAATAGTAGTAACGTTATTTTTCCAAGGAATATGTAAGCATATAAGTCATAACTTACCGTAGTGCCGCTCTGTCAACAACGCGCAAGATCACACTTCGGCTGTGACACTACTGACCGGATGAGACGTTATATTTCAAGCAAACGGACCAATTACGCGAAATAACGTAACGTCCCCCCCGCCCTCAAAGCGATGTTTGTCAGGCGATTATCACCGTTTTTACTGTGTATATAAAGTCGATTATCGCGGTTTTTTCTGTATATTTAAGTCGTTTTCATAAAATATTGCAAAAGTGACCCTTTGTTCCCAAAGGTGCGATATATTTAGAATCCTACTACTATTATAAAGGCGAAAGTTTGTAAGTATGGATGTATGGATGTATGGATGTTTGTTACTCTTTCACGTAAAATCTACTGAATGGATTTGAATGAAACTTTACCACAATATAGCTTATACATCAGAATAACATATAGGCTACAATTTAGGGCTCTGCAGTGCTTAGTTACCGTATTTCTTACTTATTACTAGACTAGACGGGACGAACCTGAAGTCCACGCCAACGAAGTCGCGGGCAAAAGCAAGTATTATATAATACATTTTTAGAATATCTCTAAATATATAATAGAAACCGGTATTTCTATTTTGATCTCAGGAGTACAGAGACAATCGGCACTTAACCGCAGTTATTGTTTAAAAAGTTTTATTTGCAAGTGCAATTTATGTTTTTTTTTTAGTTAATCCTATCTCTGTTTGCGACTTCCTAATGTGATTAATAGAAACTTTTTAATAAATGCCTGTGTCCTTTCGCTATCCGGGCGCTACTACAGCCGTGTGCAATCATAGACTTATATGTATTTTACTAGACACGCTGTTCAGAACAAATTTTGTGTTACATTTTCTAAAATGACAGAAGTGAAGTGTTGCCATTGAATATTTTTGATTTCTCCTGTTTAATGCGGATTATTGTCGTGCTTCTTAGGAAAGTCAATCTTTAGCTACAAAAGCATATATATTTAAATACATAATGATATTTTAAATCGTTTTCAAGTATTAGAGAAAATTAATAACTTAAAAAACTCAAAAAGAAATCACATCGATCCTTTTTTTCATTTCTCCCAAACATGACAATCGCCATTACAACAACAACACTGAACTGTCAAAGGTAGCAAAGAGTAAACTAACAGATATAACACGTCGCTGGTTGTTAGTTTTCTGCCTAAGATTCGATATTAGTACTTACGTTTATATATTTTTTATTCGAGTGATAGGTAATGTTTTATATATGAAAATATTTGATATTAGATCCTCAAAAATAATTAAGGGTCAATATATGCCTACCAATATTAAAACAAAATAATTTGTACTTATCTAACAATACCTACATCTGCTGTCAGTACAACATACAGATTTTAACTTAAAGTCCGCTTTTTGCTAGTCTTGTGAACAATCTTGACATTCCATTTTAACGAAATGATTCATTTTAAAATAAGATAAACTCAAATAAATCCTACTGGCCGATTTTCTTATTAGACAGTAATTCATTGATTTCTACCTATGAGACTTTTGTTTGGCATGTCTGTTTTTGGTTGATCTTTGGTTTTCTATGGAAATTGTGAGAAAACTAAAATTAATACTTTTATGCCTCAAATTAATCATTGAATCACTTAGATTTACTACAAACAATTTAACAAAATTATCGCTGACAAAATAGGTGAAAATACGGGCACATAAACACGTCATATTTACGTAATTTATCTATTTCGTCTTTTGACGTAAGGAACGTTTTGACGTGGTAGTTTCTGGTAACAGAGTAAACGCAGATGCTCCATCTGGCCTAAACTTACCGTACCACAAAATTTGTTCTAAACAGCCTGTCTAGTGTAACATAGAGGTCGTTGTGTGCAATACTACGTATTTTTCGAGATGTGTCAGTTTAGCACAAAAATTCAAACCAGTCTCTACGAAATAACCAGGAGCTCATGAGTTCTAAAGGTGATGATGACAAGCAGGAGCAGGCTTCTTTACGGCAAAATTAAACCTTATTCATTAGATAGGTAATCTTCACACTTCGCACTTCGCATTCGCAGCTTCAGAGATGAGTCGGTGTTCGTCTAAAAATTTCAACCATTTCTACGAAATGACCAGGAGCCCATAGGTTTAGAGGGATGACAAGTGAAAATGACGCAACAACGCAGCATTTTTGCTTCTCCCAGACAGAAGTGTCGTTGTTCCACTAAAACTTTAACCATGTTCGAGTTATAACCAGGAGCTCATAAGTTAAATGGATGACAATCTACAATAACAAATATAAATACAAATATAACAATAATAGTTAATTAATAATGGTGACACCTAAGATATTTGAAATGCAACAATAAGTCCTATGGAACTAGGCTAGGCTAGGGCTCGGCCCTTTCCATGAATCCCATTCGTTCGTAGAGGTCATCATAATAAATTTATGCTTTATTTAACTGCCTCGGTGGAGCAGCGGTTAGAGGGTCGCATTCGCATCGCATTATTCGAAAGCGACGGCTGCGCTATACAGTACAGGTCCCGGGTTCGATCCCCGGGTCAGGCCAAAAATATGTACCTGGGTTTTTCTGTTCAGAAATCCTCAGTTTGAAAGTTGGCGGAGTTTCACCCCCGTGCCTCGGAAAGTACGTAAAGCTTCGTAAAGCTTGGTCCTGCGCCTGATCTCTCTCCGTCCGGTCCAGACCAGATACTGAGAATATGCCACATATTTGCTGTGCTGTCCCATCCGGCTATGCTGAGAGTGAAAGGAATACATAGAAAGTGTACCTGTTTTCGGTTTGCGCACACACTGGTGCATTATACATAATATATAAATGTCCTGCGCAGTCAGTTAGTCGTTGTGACTGGCGTGCTGAAATATCCTACTACTATTATAAAGGCGAAAGTTTGTAAGTATGGATGTATGGATGTATGGATGTATGGATGTTTGTTACTCTTTCACGTAAAAACTACTGAATGGATTTAAATGAAACTTTACCACAATATAGCTTATACATCAGAATAACATATAGGCTACAATTTTTGAGGTTTCTAATGTGAGGTCGTAAAAAAACACATTTTTTGCGCTACTAGATGGGACGAACCTGAAGTCCACGCGAACGAAGTCGCGGGCAAAAGCTAGTAGGATAATAAAATAACTTTGCAACGGGGACGGGGCCCGCCGAGGGCAACGAAAAGAAGTTCGCCGGGATCGCTAGTATGCGTTATAAAGTTTAATCAGTCAGGTATCAAACGACTGCCGGGAGTCGCATAATAATGGAATTTCTATTGTGTCTCGTTCACACATACTTGACGAGTTAATTTAGTATTGCTACCTTAGAAATTGTAAGTTTTTGTATGGGATCCTTGATTTAACCTAATAATGACTTATATTATTTGCCATAGTCGTCGTATCGTATCGTCATCTCATAGCTATCGTATCCCGTAGTCATGCATCGTCGTGTTGAGTACACGATATAAAATTTTGATTTTTTTATATAGTGTGCTCGCTCTTAGTGCTCTTAGTGCCATGCCTGCCAGACAGACTAGTCGTCGGTCGAGATGTGCCGTTGTTCCACAAACTTTAAACCATCCTCTACGATTGTACCAGGGCCGTATAAGTTTGAGAGATGTTAAGCTGCTTTGCGCGGCACACCAGCGAAGCCCATTTTTTTAGTCTGTCTGTATAATTTACAAAAAAAATATTTTTTTAGTTTATTTAGAATGGGTTTGCTCTTGACTCCAGACCAAGCCAAGTGGACTAAGACGGAGTCGAAGATGGAACGAGCTCGCCCAGAAGAAGCCTGTTCACTCTAACTTTGAATAGATTCGAATTGAGAATTTGTGTTAGTCTCGCTAAAACTCGAGAACAGTTGAACCGATTTGGCTGATTTTACTCTTGAAATATTCGTGGAAGTCCAGAGGAGGTTTAAACGGTCGGTGACGAAATACAGGATAATAAAATAACTATGCAACACGGACAGGGCCGCCGAGAACAAAGAAACGAAGTTCTTTCAAGAATAAATGCATTTTATTTGGGTCACCTAATAAAATATATGTGTTCCTAAAATTTTTATCTATAAATAGTACATGGTAGCAATCCCGTATCTTACTTATAATGTCAAAACGATAGGTGATAGAAAATATTTTTCCCTTTATTCATCTAATATAATAATAACGAATATAATAATTAATAGCTAAAGAAATAATTCTTAATCGTACTTACATCATTTCATTGAGCTAATTATTACAAATGGGTAGTCTTCAACTAAAATAAAAAAACATGCCTTGTGTACAGAAAAAAAAACCGAATTCTATTCAAAAATACTGATTTTACACAGCAATGCTACCTTAGAATATTTAAATCTTAGCAACAATTTATGTTCGTAGTGCATTGCTATTTATTTAAAAAAGAATCTTTTTTATAAATGCATATCTAATATTATCTAGTGCAAAGTAAATCTATAACATATATTTTTTAAAAACTTACTTTCAATTTTTTCATCGTACACTGCAGTATATCTAAAGCCCGGTTTCTTGATTGATAGTAAACTATCAACTTATGGTTTAAAGTCATTATTACCATTTGAATGAAATTTTACTGCGTTTTTTTAATTCAAAATTAAAGTTATTTGTGTTTTGAACAGTAAACCCCATAACCAATGGTCAACTCAGAGATATTTTGTTTAAAACACGTAGAATCGTATTTCAACTAGTGTTAATAACTTTTAACTATAAGTTGAGTTTATTAACTATCCATCACGATCACCTGCCGTAGATGAAACACCAGTTATTGTTTTAAAATGCATAATGGGGAAAAATGATGCGTGAATAGTTATATTACTAGAAGTGTCAGTATTGGGTTTGTGCAATCGGGTAAATTTTCTGTGAAATCTGGATTTTTGCGCATTATATTGCCATGCCAGAGAGAGCCTCGTCGCATGGTTTTCGAGATGTGTCGTTGTTCCACAAAACTTTAAGCCATCCTCTACGATTGTACCAGGGCCGCATAAGTTTGAGAGATGTTAATCTGCTTTGCGCGGCACAACAACGAACGAAGCCAATGCCAAATCACAGAATAATAATAGTGCCAAATTATTTGTGAAACTTTGCTGCTTATTTATCTAGGTGTAACTTTATCAACCACTTTATAAATGCATTTTAGGTCACCTAATAAATAATATTTGTTCCTAAAATAATTAATTACCTGTCACCCACATTGAATCACCAAATAATGTAAAAACGATAGGTGAAAGAAAATATTGTTCTCACTTCCCTTTATCTGGAATAGATAATTATTAATTTATAGCTAGAAGAGATAACAGAGAGAAAAGAAGAGATAACACTTTATCGCACATCACATAGGCTAATTTTACAAATTAGTTTAGAGGAAACGTAAAAGTTTATTTACTTCTTTGTCTTAAATTCAAGAAAAAATAATAATTATTATAACCTTATAAAATAATATTTTCTATTTCAGGACCCAGAAATAAGTTGGGATTGCAATGGTAACGATCCTGATCCGATGCCGAGATACGAGGCACTGGCCAAGAACTCCCATGGTACCAGATGCGCTGGAGAGGTTAACTATTATTAACGTATCAATTTCATGCAATCGATTTTAATTTTTATTAGCTTCAATGAAATTTTAAATTATCTTATCATTTCTCTAGATAGCAATGACGGCGAACAATAGAAAATGTGGAGTGGGCGTGGCTTGGGGCGCACGAGTAGGCGGTGTCCGGATGCTCGATGGCCGAATCACCGACCGTGTTGAAGGCGAAGCGATCGGTATGACTCCTTATAGCCTCTGCTAGCCTGGTACAATTGATCGCCATGTTGAGCTCAAAATGTCGTTCGTTGGAATGACAGTTTACTTCATCAAACAAACTGGTAAAATGAACATTACATTTATTGAAAATACATAATGCAGTTTTGACTAACATTGCAGTTTTTATAAGTTGGAAATTATCTGTATAGAGTAGTATATAAAAAATGGTTTGTATCGCATTTTGTTGTATTTTTATAGAAGATCAATAGACTGGTACTTAACAGTCGAAAAGCTCGACATTACTCGTGGCAGCGGTGTATGTGATGGATGTGACGCTGAGTTAGGATATAAGGATTGATTTTCTTTTAAATCAATGATAAGTAGTAGGCGTCACTTACGCAAGCAAGTAGGTATAAACGAAGTATTTGTGTGTGTACGAGTATCTGAGTATCTTTGCGTTTATGGCGCCTTAGTACAATCGGTGAAATGTGACGTAACAGCAAACCGACGATTTTCGCGCGTAGGAAATAGTAGTATTTCATGGATGTGTGTTTTTTTTATAGTATAAATATAATGGAAAGTCACAGGTCTAGTTTGCAATAAAGTGAAGCATTACTGTCAGTCTTTCCCAAGCTATAGCTTTTTTGCAAACTGATTTACATATAGAAAACTTGTATAACTGATAGACAATATTATTATGAATTGATAAGTTTGTGAATTATTTTTTATGTATTACTAGCTTTTGCCCGCGACTTCGTCCGCGTGGAATAGTGACTTCTTTCTCCCGTTTTGTACACATTTACCACTATGTCTTTGCTCCTATTGATCGTAGCGTGATGTTATATAGCCTATAGCCTTCCTCGATAACTGAAATATCCAACACAAAAAGAATTATTCAATTCGAACCAGTAGTTTTGGAGATTAGCGCGTTCAAACAAACAAACAAACAAACAAACTCTTCAGCATTATTATATTTGTATAGATGTATGATGAATAACGATAAAAATCTCTTTAAACCGCCTATTTAGCGGGTGCCAAAGCTAAATGGTGCCAAAATATAGTCGATTTTTGTGCTTATTTATTTTCTTTGGTTGCTATAGGCTACGCATGGGACAAAGTGGACATCTATAGTGTTTCATGGGGCCCTAGTGACGACGGTCGCACGGTCGAGGGACCCGGCCGCCTAGCTAGCGAGGCGTTCGAACGAGGCGTCACCAAGGTAATCTCGCCTTCAAAAGCACGTTGTTGGTTGGACACAGCGACGAATATTCATGGAGTCCTGGTATAGATAGTTACACTGTCGAGGAGGGAACTCTGCCGGTTAACCCCCAAATAGGTTACCGACTAAAAGCGGGCGCGGCGAAAGTTGATGCCACCCATCGTTTTTGGCAGCATGTGGAGCAGCTATTTTATACAACCTTAGTTAGATTGTGGTATATTATGTACATAAAATAAATAAATTCATAAATTAATAATAATTAAAAACTAGGGACCTAAACGGTCAATCAGATTGATTAGTAATGATTAGATTTGGAATTCAAAGCATCAGCATTCATTTCATCATCATTTTGCATGGTATTTTCTTTGGAATTAGTGGTATAATATGCCTATTTTTAGTCTAAAGTTCTAAACAAAATAGGTACGTGTTAAAGTTTTTATTCATTTGTAGAATATAATGTAATAAAAACTGTGGGTCAGGGAGGCCTTATTTTCAGCAGTGACATATATAATGATATAATACACTGAGCTCAAAATAATAATATTTGTTGTCAGGGTCGTGGAGGCAAAGGCGTCATTTACGTGTGGGCCAACGGAAACGGAGGTCGCAATGATGACAACTGTAATTGTGACGGGTAAAACTCACTTTTCAGACCCCGTAAAGTGTTTCATCAATATTGCGTGTGGTATATTCTGAAATCTGAACTGTATTTTCTTGTTCCGTGTCCCTTGACCTTGACTAGTATCGGTCTTTCACAATTTTCTTGAAAATGTCTCTATGTCAAATCAAGCACTTCCTTTGAGAGTAAGTTATTGGTATCGTCGTACTCATGCATGAAACTTTTTAGACATATTTAAATCTTAAAAATTGCACTTGTAAAAAGCAACCGTCTAAGACAAGGAATCGAATCCGGTTTCTTACGCTATTCAGGATATATTCTGTGATCCAGGGCACCGGGCGCATGCTTAAACCACACATTGGCAAGGCAAGCCTGCTGAATTTTGCAAAGTACTTTCTTGAACGCGTAGGCTGCGTCGTGACCTCATTAATGTTGCGTTGCGAGATGTTATCAATTTTAGAGAATGTTATAAAAAATATAATTTTATTTTTATTTTATTTCTAGTTACTCGTCTAGCATCTACACTATATCCATCGGGAGCGCGTCGCAACACGGCATGTTTCCTTGGTACGGGGAGATCTGCTCATCAACCCTGGCCACGGCTTACTCTTCGGGTGCTTACAAGGACCAGAAAATTGTAAGCACCGCTTGTTTTCATACAATTTATCACATACAAATGAGAATCCACACTGCGGTCAGTGGTTCTAGTAGATATGTGTCGAAGGCCGAAGCTAACTCTACAATCAACGTATTGTCTGTCATACACAGTCGCGTCGCTCTGTCAATGTCAGTCGGACTGGTCACAATGAGAACAACAACACTGTTAATCTTTAACAACGCCACAGTCATACGTTTCGAAGAATAAGTATCTTTATCAAGTCTGTAGTTGAGATTTCAATAGAAACTGAAAGTTTTCTCCTGTCTTATGCCACAGAATATATAATAGTGCTTATGCGCACACAACCTTTGAATGGCTATTAATTGTGTGCGAAGAGTACATCAATATGTTTCAGGCGACCACCGACACTGGGGATTCGTGCACGCTCGGCCATACAGGCACGTCAGCAGCCGCGCCTCTGGCAGCGGGTATCATCGCGCTCGCTCTACAAGCTAAGTAAGTTCTTTTGCGTTTTGCTCCCCTAGTACTTTGTTCGGTACGGTCTGTTTGTCTCAATAACCCAGATTGCACGACACGTTGCCGGTAAGGGTCTCGCTTGTGTAGTATTGACTCTACTAACTAATGCGCGACCATCGACAAGTTGTGTCGCCTCGAAAAAATTGTTTATCTTCTTCACTACTATAGGTACATATTATCTTTACTTTTATAAAGAGTTTTGCATCGAAATACGAATATAATATGCCAATTTGTTGTCATAAAAAATTTTGTAAAACAAAAGAAAGAAAGAAAAAAAATATGAAAAAAAAGTATGTCGGATGCCAGTAGAAATCGCCAAGACACGAATTCTATCGTCTAATCAACCGGTCTCATCGGACGGTGATCGCAAACTCGACCAACTTTTCGACCCCCGGCAAAATCACAACGCCATCTACCGGATGTGTCGTAAATCATCCCAAGCCTGAAACTTTATCGTACATAAGTATTTTTTTCAAATACAAAATCGTGTACATGGATTGAGTTAAGGCCTGTTCTGTTACACAATGTTTATGTAAGTTTTAGATAATGTTAACTGCCAGATATTTCATACAAATTGATTGTAATTTACTTATTGAATTATTCATTGGTCTTTTACTTATTGAAATTAATCTCATTAGACAGGCCCTAAATGTTCTCGTAAAAAAATATATGAAAATAAACAATGATGAAACAGTGGAAAATTATTTCAGCCCAAACTTAACATGGAGAGATGTCCAGCATTTGATTGTGTGGACTTCGGAAAATGCTCCGTTGTCAGCTAATCCAGGATGGCAACAAAATGGGTAAGTTAATACATAGATGGATATATGAATTGAGTTTGAATGTCAGTTATGAATTCTGAACTACGCACGCACGGCAACTAGTTTCCACTTCTTTCTAATTTTCCAAAGAATTATTCTGAACCTGAGTTGACTCAGTCTTTACTGCATTTTCTTACAGCGTTGGTCTTCGATTTGATGTTCGTTTCGGCTTCGGCCTAATGAACGCTGGTGCCCTTGTAACTGCTGCACTGAACTGGACGACTGTTCCTGAGAAATCCGTGTGCGAAATAAAAGCTTCTCCGTAAGTATGACTCCCTAGTTACTTAACCGTCTGTCATCTATGTAACGTGATAGAAAAAGGTCAAACAAAAAAAACATAAACATTATCTTGGTCCAAGACCATCTGGCACAGAATCACAGAATATATATAGTACTAACAGAATATTAAAATAGTACATTGGTTTGGTGCAGTGTTGCTGTAGAAACCTAAGGACTCTTTAAAGATTCTGTAGTCCCAATCATTTGCTCCGTTCTGCCTGGTATGATGGACCAGAGGCGTTTCCAATTTGAAAGTTAATCGAAACCGAATTGAACATAGATTAAAGTTCTAATTGCTTTCAGTATTTTTTGCCTTTAGATGTTAATTTCGTTTAATTCCACGAAGGCACTATTTATGACTGACTCTTTTACATGCTATGGCACATAATGTGTACAGGATCTTTTTGAAAAGCAACGTATACAGCAACGTGAAGCCCATCCGATCCGACGCCTAACCAAGATACGCAACTACACGTGAACTAAAGAAAAACATAAAATAACAGTGTTGACTTGACAGTTCGTTGGTTGACATAGCTTTGATTTGAGCCCAAATGCCAGTTGCCTCAAAAAATCTTATGGGCAGTTTATCGTCGGACATTTAAAGGAGGCGGTCGGCGCGCCATACATTGCTTGCCCCAAAAGTAAAAATCCATGCGTCACGACCAAAACTAATTTTATGGGTTCGTTTCTTCGCCTTTTAAAATAATATAAAGTATTATAAGCCGTAAATAGCGGGGTTTTCACATAAAACGAAATAAATTGTGTGGGTTCAATCTCTTGCACAGGTCTTTCTAGATCATAGCGCCATCTGTGTCGAAAACCCGCAATCTAGGCCACCAAAACTCAAACATAGAAAACTGCCCCGCTAGGGTGCGTGACGCGTGAAAATTACGATGACGCAAACAATAGCCAACGAAAAGAAGTTCCTTGTCACAGTTTTTTTTCAAGTTTTAGGAAGAGGTTGGTAGGTTTAAAGGTTAGTACCCATGGGAGGCAAACGTCATCTTCCTTCTTAAAATAGCGATTGCGAGCGCTTACTTATTTAACTAACTGCCACATGACACAGTATGACACAATATGCCATTTCGTTAAGCGGTCGTCAGTTTGCTTATAAGTGCTCGAAACCGCTATTTTCTGCCAAACAACAATTGTTGGGGACAGGAAATTGTATTCAATAGTTGTCCTATTTTTTTTGCAGATTTATATGCCGCTAGATAAAAGCAAAGTAAATTAACAATATTATATTATAAATTCAATATATTTTTTGCAAAATGATATAGTCAAGTCTCTTAATGCTTTTCTTTACTCAAACATTAAACGACTCTGGGGCAATTTACGAACGTGTCCTTTAAAATGCTCATGTGCCGTACTCAGGTACAGTGCCAGCTGGTGTTTTTTACTTTGTCTAACACAGGACAGGTTAGCTGAAATTGATCGTGTTCGTTGACTTATTATTATTAGAGTGGATTAAGTTAATATCTGCGCGTTTATGCATGCCTGGTAAATATACGTTCAGTTTCGATTCGACCGACATTGAATTACAATCGAAACACGAACACGATTGAGTTCTTGAGATTGAGACACCACCATGTTGCATTTGTTGCCGTGACTCCGTGACTTTAATATTTATAAATTATTATTTTTTTGTTTCTTAGGTTACAAGATGACGAAGGCCGCATAAGTTCTGGGGAAACTGTGGAAATTCCAATAAATATTAACGGTTGTGAAGTAAACTATATCGAACACGTTGAACTATTATTAAACGTTCGTTACAATCGACGTGGGGCGTTGGAGATTTACCTCACCTCGCCACAAGGTAACTAACTTCTACAATGTTCATGTTTGCTTAGTACTTTTGCTAAGTTGTTACGTCTGGGAGACGTCTTTTTCGCCAAAAAAGTACGCCGCACAAAACGAGTCAGCTGTCAGCTGCTTGCTACACTGAACTGACTGGACTCGGTTATTTCTTGTATTTATTAATGAAATGGCGCGAGTAACCTAAATATTTCTTTCCCGACTGCTAATTTTTGCGCCTATCTTTTTTGTTTTTAATGTCAAACTATTCATCTCATTTATAAAACGGTACTATGCATGTTAACTGCGCCTATTTAAATTATTCGCAGGCACTAAGGTACAACTTCTAAGTGCTCGTGATAAGGACATGTCAACAAAGGGGTTTGTAAACTGGCCTCTTACTTCTGTCGCTACTTGGGGCGAGCATTCCAAGGGTATATGGAAAGTAACTGTCCAAGATTACACTGATGAGCAAAATCAGGGAGAAATTGGCCCACTCAGCCTGATCATCCATGGAACCCGAGATATGCCGGCCCACATGAGATATGGACCGAGAATTTATACAAAAGACCAATACCAAGAGGTGTTTGATTATATTGACGGTTTGTATGACATTCCGAACTCAGAAGATACCGGAGTAGTTAATGTGCCAGAAGAACAAATCACGGATGCTTTAAACGTAAATGACATAGATCCTACAATTCTAGCCGAGGTTGAAAAAGAATTACAGAGAATTCACCACGGTATGGTTAGATCTCCGGGACTGTAAATATGTAGTAGTTTTCTTGATGTAACAATTTGATCTCGTAGTATAAGTTTTATGTGAGAGATTCAATTCAGAGCTAAGTTATTTTTAATAAAACACATTTTACGGATAATTTCATTTTTTTGTGTGAACATGCTTTAGACAAACCCAACCACTTCATACGTTTTGACCAACCCAAAATACTTTCAAAATAACGTCGGTTTGTTCCTCGTATGTTACGTGAAGCCATAGATATTAGAAAACATCTAAATTTTAACAGAGAAGATGGTTGGAAAATTACGCCAGCATGGGATCCGGTTCTATCGAAGACCCGAGCCAGACCACTCACTGCAAGATCTCAAGACACGGTTAGCTCTTTCTGCGTGGATAGGAACGTAAATTAATTATGAGTATGATGGTAGTTTAACATTTTTCAAAACTATTTAAATGACAAATAACATCTTAGTCTACCCCGTGACCACGAGCGCTGTAAAGTGTTCGAAACGTCGGGATGAAAAATCAAATAAATTACCGCGAAATTATCCGTAAATTGTGTTTTATTAAATGTGTAGTATTCGCGTAAACTTCAGAAATAACTAAGTTATTTATTATTCACAAATCGAAGAATGCATTAGTAAAAATTAACGTAATCAACTGTGTGTGACTGAAGAACGAGCTCTCCATTTTCATGTTTTTATGCAATAAACCATAGAGAAAGAAAAAAATCTTCGCTTTAAAAAGAGCGTGCTACTTAGTGAAATTATAAAGGATTTGACAGCGAAAGACCTTATGACAGCGAGACCGTTTTCTAAGAAATAATGGATTTAGTGGAAACGTCAAGTTTCCGTCGCTGGAATTTTTGAAAAATTATGAATGGATAAAGTTATAATTTAAGTAGTTGTATAACAATTTCAGATGAAATGGCTTGTGCTTTCAGCAACTGTGAAGTGCGCCGAGGATACAATCCCGAAAATCATACTTTTCACCAGTAAATGTGAATCATTGATAAAGAATTTAATTCCAAATTTTATAAAATTTGTGAGTGAAATCGACTCCGATGCCAAATTGTACAGAAAATTTAGGACTTCCTTTGTGATTTGCAGCCATATATCAAAGTTTCCAATAGAATAATTCAGATATTTTCAGTAAAATAAGAAACCGTTTCTTTACACTAGGGCTTGACTAAATGATGATGTCATCAGTATCGATAAATTTTTTGACTGATTTGTTTAGGTAACCGTATTCTTGCACAGCTTCTTCTCAGCAGTGGCCCACACAACTGTCCCGAAGCTGTGATGTGGTAAGGTCTATGTTGGAACGTGTATAAGTGCTTCTAGCAAGTCTTCATACATGAATAAATACATTTGTATTTAAAAAAAAAAGGTCTTGTTTATCAAATAAAAAGTATTATGTTATTAAAAGTGCATTAATTTAATTCTTTTTGTTTCAATTTACATGATTTAACCTTGTCGATAAAACTTGGACCACCATAAGATACACATCACTATTGAACGCACACATGTAAAGTAACTTTTTGGTTTCGCTGAAAATCCGCGTTTGTCATTCTATACTATACTACATTCTATGAATAAACTATCAACACTGCAGGTCTTAATTTTGTTTCTTCGTATAAACACTATTTTGTATTAAATTTATTTCATTTCATTTATAAAATCGGCTATGCCAAACGTCACTCACAATCATTTGTATTTTTTACTAAAAATAACTTAAAGAAAGCTACTTAAAATAAAAAACCGGCCAAGTGCGAGTCGGACCCACGCACTGAGGGTTCCGTACCACCTTTAAACTGAATTCGGGGTCCACTTACTTCCACCTAGCGAAAATATCACAATATTTTTTGACCGCAACAATAACTTTGTTTTCCATAGTGTTTGTATGAAAGACAAAGTTATATTTGCGGTTGATAAAAATGTACTATATCTCAAAAACTACTTGTTCGATCTCGTTCAAACCAATTTTCGTTGCAAGTTTTTGTTAAGATCTACATCATATATTTTTATCAAAATTTTCACTTTCTTAGTTCAAAAGTTAGATGGGGGGGACGCCCATTTTACCACTTTGGAAGAGAATTTTTACACTTTGGAAGCGTCTATATATCAAACCTTACACTTTTGGAAAAAATGGTTTAAGAAACCTCAACATCATTTTAAAAGACCTATCTATAGACACCCCACACGCATAGGTTTGAGTAAAAAAAAAATTTTAGGTTTTAGTTTCATGTATGGGAGCCATTAAATATTATTTTTTCTTACTTTTTGTATCTGAATCGGAAAGCGGTGAACAAAATACACCTACCTACCAAGTTTCAGCTATGTGACGCTTATAGTTTCAGAATAAAGTGGCTGTGACATACGGACGGACAGACAGACAGACAGACAGACAGACAGACAGACAGACAGACTTGACGAAACTATAAGGGTTCCGTTTTTTGCCATTCGGCTATGGAACCCTAAAAATATGAATTTAGCCCGCTCAAGCCCAGCCAGCAACCTAATGAATAAAGAAAAGAGCACTTAAAGTTCATACTATCCTAGTAGACAAGACTTTTAGTTGCGTCATAGTTCGCGATTCATATTCGACTCGCGCGCGACTCGCAACGCTGCTGGCTGGTTGATATAACAAAAAACGTGTGCCTGTTGAGCTATGCGCTCCTAGTGCTCCTAAATATATTGCAAATGAAAGTCGACACGATTACGAGAACACGACGTGTTTGTAACGTTCCAAATCTTAAAAGTAGATGGCAGTGCGTACGATGGCTTGCAGTATTATATTATCTGTGGCTTGGAGTTTTTCGCCTTAAGCATTTTTTTACCATATGAGACTCGTGTCACGCACGAGTAAAATAATACATAAATAAAGTATTCAATTAATTCCGTAAGTTTGATAAATTAAAATTTACAATACAATACAGATCTTTTTGTTATTGTCTGTGGTGCACCAAAGACAAGGAGGTGAAGTGATCGCCTCAAAATTCATGAGCGCCTGGTAAAATTGGTCCCGAGTTTCGATTTAGCAGCGTGGCCGCATTGCCTTCGCCGCCGCGCCGTCTCAGTCATAGGCTTAGATTATGTATCCTGTAGATTTGACACATATTTAAAATTGACAAGTTAGAAAGTGATGGCTGTATACAAAAGTACTTAAGAGTGAGAGAGACGCAGATATTGTTTTTTGTCCTTATCACCGTTCATAGGTAATTTCTGCCTGCCACAATTTAAAAATAATGGCAGACATTTGACGTCTATGCGAAAAATACAATAAAATTGCAAATTTAAAATAAATTTTGTGCAAGTGAAGTGTTTTGTGGATTACGGAGTGATTGTTTTACTTACTCAACATGGTAAATTGTTGTGTGCTTGGATGTAAAAGCCGTACTGAGCGTAAATATGAAAACATAACATTTCACACGTAAGTAAGCCTTATTTATATTGTTCCTATATGTTTTACCTGCATCGAAGTGCATTAATCTTAAATCCTATAAAATAACATACATAATAGTGGAAAAAAGTAGTGAATTATCAATCGAATTGTAAAATATTTTTGTATTATTACCTGACCAAATATAAAAGGTCGTCTATGGCTCAACTCTGTGGGTTATGGCTATTACGGTAGCCATTTTGTTAGTATTTTAAATTTTGCTGGGTTATCGTTACCTTTAGGGATACCACAATACAAAGGGTAAAAGTTCTCGATTTAAGGGTAATTTACAATCGACTAATTTTTAAAATCGTATATATATTTTAATTGCTGGATGAACATTTCATGCGTTGTAGTGATCATTATTATTTGAACTAATTATGATTTGTGTTCATTTATATAGATTTCCAAAAGACAAGACGGTACTAAAGGTTTGGATTGCAGCGACTGGACGGCAAAACTGGCAGTCTACCAAGCCCACTCGCATGTGTTCTATCCATTTTAATGTTGGAGTTATAAAATTCAATGTTCCTTCATAGTAGAGATCATAGACTAGAAGCCTATGATGTGTTTATGACAGACATATGTCTATGGTTGTCATTCAAGAAAACTGTTGTGCTATGGACGTTTTGTGAGGTCGTGTAATTTCTAATTTATTGTATGTGTCTACCGAAATATATTTTATCTTACTTCAATATTGCATTTTGACCTCTCATCAACAGGTTATGGGCCGCAATTTGTAAGAAAGTATTTCAGGTACAAATTACATAGAAATTACTTACTCAATATGGAAGCCGTGAAAACAAATGCCGGTTGTTTCAATGGCACGAATTACGCACAATGGAAATTCCAAATTAAGATAGCACTAAAAGCCAAAGGAATTGATATGAATCTAGATGAAAAAGATGAGAATTGGCTAAAGAATGATGGAATGGCCATGTATATTATTACTTCGAATATGGATATGAAACAAATTTCGTTAATACAGAATTGTAAAACGGCGAAGGAGATAATGAATTTTATAAATCTACCACTCTCCCCTAAAATTCAATATTTCTCAAATAAATAAAAGCTACATTTGAACAACATTATACATAACAATATGTTTATGACGTCTAAATAAAATTTTATTGATAAGTTTATTGTTGTTATGATGAATAATTGTGTTATGTTGTTGTTAAAACATATTGTTATGTATAATGTTGTTCAAATGTAGCTTTTATTTATTTGAGAAATATTGAATTTTAGGGGAGAGTGGTAGATTTATAAAATTCATTATTGTTGTACCTAATGGAGTTAATTAATTGTTTTTAAGTTAAAACCTAGTGGTTTAATTGAGATATTAGTTTTGTTTAAACGTATGATGTTAAAGAAACATTGAATTTTAAGGGAGAGTGTTGGAGTTATAAAATTCAATGTTCCTTCATAGTAGAGATCATAGACTAGAAGCCTATGATGTGTTTATGACAGACATATGTCTATGGTTGTCATTCAAGAAAACTGTTGTGCTATGGACGTTTTGTGAGGTCGTGTAATTTCTAATTTATTGTATGTGTCTACCGAAATATATTTTATCTTACTTCAATATTGCATTTTGACCTCTCATCAACATTTAAAACCGAATGCTTTCAGAAAAAGCAACGGATAACTTATTTGGCAAATATTTGAATGTACGTAACAAATTTATGTTGCGTATTTATGTTATTATTTAATAAACTTACATCATTTAACGGCCCATAAAAGTTATTTGTTGACTATTTTATTTAAACTTTATTGCTCTGTAAGTTGTATAATTGGCGGACTTATTCTGTTCTATGACGTTAAAAATCCTATTTCCTTCTTAAACATTTTTTTTGTACACAATTTTTGTTTTATCCCTATGTTAATATTTTTTTGTACAAATAAATAAAGATTTTGATTGTAAAATTAAGTATTTATTGTAATTAAGGTTACTAGTGTATTTATATGGGTGGGGAGTAAATTTTTATGAACATGGCCACCCCAAAATACGTAAGTACTTTATATCTGTCTCATACGGGTGAACGCGGCTGTCAAGTCTATAATATACTTCGTCTAAGGTCATAGGCGCCATTTTATTGACACACACCAGTTGCCGCCATTACTTGTAGAGCCATCTATTTCTTAGCCCGTAAAAGCGAATGATCAGGATATAGTAGGACGCTAGAGGGCGCACTGACTCCCGTAGAAGTAGAAGAGATAAAAACCGGTTAAGTGCGTGTCGGACCCGCGCACTAAGGGTTCCGTGCCACCCTTAACTGAATTCAGGGTGCACTTACTTTCACTTATCGAAAACATACTAATATATTGCGACAGCAAAAATAACTTTGTTTTTCATAGTGTTTGTATGAAAGACAAAGTTATATTTGCGGTTGGTAAAAATGTGCAATATGTCAAAAACTACCGGTTCGATCTCCTTCAAACCAATTTTCGTTGCAAGTTTTTGTTGAGATCTACATCATATATTTTTTTCAAAATTTTCACTTTCTTAGTTCAAAAGTTAGATGGGGGGGACGCCCATTTTACCACTTTGGAAGCGTCTATATCTCAAACCTTACACTTTTAGAAAAAATGGTTTTAGAAACCTCAACATCATTTTCAAAGACCTATCCATAGACACCCCACACGCATAGGTTTGAGTAAAAAAATATTTTTTGGTTTTAGTTACATGTATGGGAGCCCCCCCTTAAATATTACTTTTTCTTACTTTTTGTATCTGAATCGGAAAGCGGTGAACAAGATACATCTACCTACCAAGTTTCAGCTATGTGATGCTTATAGTTTCAGAATAAAGTGGCTGTGACATACGGACGGACAGACTTACCTCGCCTCGGTCAGCACAGCTCTGGTGGAAACCGCTCAGCGGAGCTAGATTTTTGCGCATACAAAACAAGCGAGGAATGTGTGCGAGGGATGTGTACGAGGGATGTGTGCGAGGGATGTGTGTTGAGAAGGATGTGTTGCGAGGTTTGCGCATACTGTACCAGCCAGTCAGACACATTTCACAGCTCCACTACACATCCTCGTAGGCACATTTTCATCGCACAGCTTTGGTGGAAACACCCACACATTTTCACAGCACAGCTAGACATGCTCGTACGTCACATTTCCATCGCACATCTCTGGTGGAAACGCAGCCTTAGGGGTCCACTTACTCCCATTCAGCTAAAATACCACAATACATATTTTGTTGACAGCAATTATAACTTTGTTTTTCATAATTTTTGTATTAAGGTGTAGTACTATTATATATTCTGTGTTTGCGGTTGTTGAAAATGTGCTACATACTCGTATATCTCTAAAATTACCACTTCGATCTCGTTCAAACCATTGTTTTGTAAGATAAAATAATACACAATGTAAGTGTATTTTTTTTCACTTGATTATTTATTTTCAAACTTAAAGGACTCCGCCGCCTATTTTACCACTTTGAATGAGTCAATATTTCAAATGTTTGATCTTTAAAAAAACTGTTGCAGGGACTCTGTAATTTTAAAAGACATCCATACACACACATTGTAAAAAAAAATGTTGCCCCCCTCTTAAATGACATTATTCCCCTTTCTTATTTAGTATGACAATCGTAAAGCGGTTATCAGAATACACCTACCTATTACCAAGTTTCAACTAGGGTGATGATGCTAATAGTTTCAGAATAAACTGGCTGTGACTTCCGGACGGACAGACAGACTACAGACAGACTTGACGAAAATAAAATAATTCCGTTTTTTACCATTCGGCTACAGAACCATAAAAATCTGAATTATGTAATATTTCACATGTTATACTCACCTATACAGGTATGTATAAATATTCTTACGTTTGTAGGTACCTATTTGTCTTGGTACCTAAGTAGTAAAAGGTTCAACTAAAGTAACAGGTTAGTTTAATGTAAGTATTCAATTGTCACAGGATATTAATTATAAACACTTTTTAATAAAATAATGTAATATCTATGGTATTGAGCTACATATCTTACAACTTTATTTAACTTCCATTACTATAAAAAAAAACGGGGAATAATTTTAATTGTACAATGTGGAATTTTGAATTCTTTAGCAAATGTTATTGTTATTAATCATTAATATTATACATATTATTAAGATTGATACCATTATTTTGATTTACTTGTAATGTCTTACTCAGTCTGATCTATTATAGTAAAATTAAAAATATTCTGTGTTTCACAACGTCTAAGGGCAGGTTTTTTAACTATTGTAATCTTCTCAGCTTATGGTAACATTTTAAATAATTATGGTTGTATTTTACTGACAATTGCAAGCAATGTGTGAGCGTTGTGGCACAGAATATATGTATATAGTACTATGTAGTTTATTTTTTCATACAGCACGCACACTGGTAACGACTGTTCGCCATACTTCGCCATTACTTACATTTATCGATAAAGGAAAAACCTGTCTTAAGTAAGTTATGACTCCTATGCTTATTTGTCAATTGTGAAACATGTCCAATTCCCTTAGAAAATTAGTTTAGGTTTGTGAAAATGGCCATTGTTTTAGAGAGCTAACTTTTAACAGTAAATCCTAAATCTTTGAGCTCATGTACCAGGAAATCATCTTTGTACTGGTCAATCTTTGAGATCCATTGTTCCGTGGTGATGACGTGTCTGCTATACCCTCCGTACTCCGGCGGCAAGTATTCAGGGTCCACGTGACTGTGAAGGGATGCCATGTCTGAATGGAAGAAGAGGTGACTCCAGACGGCCTTTGGGATGAACTGCTTGAAGAGATAGAAGAATTTGTTCATGAACCAGCTGTAGTTGACGATGTGAAGACCGTGCATCGTTAGGGGGAAAGAAACCTGGAATCAGATGTAAGCACCTATAACAATTAATAAATGATTCTACAGAGTATGTAAGTTATCTTGACTTGGTCATAGTTCTCTAAGAAGCTTTAACTCAGAGATATAGTAATCATAACTTATAAATAATCCCTAATCAATGTACGGACAACAGTACGTCAAGGTAAAGACTGTGGTATCTTATGCAGTTGTAATAAGGGTTAGTTTCCAACAAAAATGTATAGTCTGATGTGCTATGCTAGCGACTGTACACACGACAGCACATCAGGCTATACATTTTTGTTGGAAACTAACCCTTATTACAACCGTATATATAAGATATACCGCCGAACAGTGACGTGCTGTTGTCTGTACATCAAAACTCGTTGTAGTAAATGACAATTTTAAAAGTTATATGACTGGACGAATTTGTTTGCACATTGGTGGTTCGATTTATTTTGTTACTACTAAGTACTTAAAGGGCATATATTAAAAAAAATGCTCCTATTAAAGGCTACACCCTGTATACAACACATAGCATTTGGTGTAGAAATATGATAGTCTATTTGCAGATCGAAGCACACATACATGAAATTCATTATTTGATTCATTTTATGACTGTCGACATGAAAATACTTGATGTTGTCCAAAAAAAGAGTAGTTATAGTATCCTCACCCCCATAAGACTGACGATCTGATGCGCTATGGTCGGAGTCAGGTGCCGCAAGTGTCTCAGGCCCAGTCCTTCCAAGTCCACAATGATGGTCACGCCCAGGATCTGCAGTTTTGGCTGCATCACCGCGACCTCGTCCATGAGGAGCGCGCACCGGACCACGTCCGTGATCGATACGGAGTCAGGGTCCCATCGACCTGGAAGAAGAATGGGATTACCTCCTGGCAAGTATGTGCTGCTAGTACATAACCGTAGTTTTGCCTACTTGCCCAATACAATGGGTTCTCAAATTCTTTGTTTCTTCTATTATGTTATGCTGATAGAGATAACGACGTGACGATGTAAGTACACTGAGTAATTAATTGGTTTAGCCTCTCAAAAAACTCTATTTTGACTTGACTTTCTCAATTTTGATAGAAAATGTAGAGAGAAATTGACAAAGTCTGGAAGTTTGACATTCTATCCATTCATTTTGTGTTAAAATAGCATTCTCTGAGCGGCTACAATATAATGAGATGAACTAGACAACGATTTTTGTGTATCCTATATCTATCTACTAACTGAGTTGGATCAAATAAACAAACATTGTTACAGTAGGTACCTGCAATTACCAGATTACGTAATTTTTCTAGGGCAGCCGTCAAATTGTGTAACACAGCAATGAGATTGATGCTGTCATACATGTGTAGCAGAGGCCCAAACGTAGCTAAAATAATAATGTGGTGGTGTAATGTAAACTTTTTACTTTGCTTGGCTTGTTGCATGCATAGTGGTTCAAAGCCACCGGAGTACAGGTACCTAAAACGCAACCTAATATTACCCTCATGCTGTGATATTGTCCTGGTAGATTGGAGTCATTGCGCACCAATGCGTTGTTTGGGAGGCCAAGGTCCCCGAAGAATAAACAATTTTTTTTATCAGACATCGAAATCTTTTTTGCAGCGAGTACTGCATTGAGAAAATACTACCTCTTTGTGCCTCGCTATCCTAGTATTGAGATATCAGCACTTACCAAACCTCATAAGTATGATACGTCCATTCCACGGGCTCTCGGGCAAGGTTCCACCGTAAACGTTCTTGACCTTTTGCAGGCCAAATGCGTCACAATCGTACAGATACGCGTAGTCGCGCCTGAACTGCTCGTAGCGCACCATCTGAAAAACTCTTGAAACTTCATGGTGACCTGGTAGCGTGATATTTAGGGAGGATAAAATGTGGATTAGTGCCACGATCACGATTGGCTTTGCTAGTGTTTAGTTAAATTGGTTAAGCTTGTCAACAATGAGGCTGACAATTATTAAGTTCAACTTGACAAGCTTGTTAACAATAAGGTTATAGTAAATTAATTAAGTTAGGTTGACTAAATTAAGTATAGTATTAAATATTTATTTATTTTGACACTAAAAATTACCAGCTTATGCGCGAGCGCTGGTATGAACCGTCGACATCGAAGGAATCTGAGCAAATATGCGTCATCGACGCGCCGGGGATTGCACTCGCCTCGTTCTGCAAAGCATTAACTATATCAATGGCAATCCACATATAAATTATTTAGTATGTGATTTAACTAATGAATTTTTTGGTTAAGATTAACTTCTTAAGAGGATCGTGTGCGCGCAAGCTTCCATACAAAAAGAGAAAACGTTTTCCACCCCTTAAACGTTGTCTGATAATGTATGAAAACGAATGAGATCAAATTTGTCTCATTACATAAAGGTTTACGGGTAGGAAAACGTTTTCCCCCGCAAGCATAATTTCGACCGTTGGCGTTCGAAATGTATGAAAACTCGCGCTGCGCTACGCCTGCACACGAACCTCTTAAGCTTATGAGATTACTTAAGACATGTAACCTAATAAGACGTTGCATTATCAGTTTTTTTCTTAGGTTTTGGTTGCATCCTTGAAGTATGATGGATGGTTAACTAATTAGATGTAATAGAAGTACCTACGTTACTAGCTTTTGTAATGCCAGTAATCGTGCACGCACACGCAGATATCTACTTTGTATTCTTTTAGTATTGTTTACCACAAGCGTAGATTACAATAATCTTAGACCGCAGTGTGGCAATGTTGTCTGTTATTGTTGTAAACAAGGCACTGTGTCCTTGGTTGGTTATCAACCTTGTTACTTTCGTCTGGCTGTCATTTTGGTGTTTTTTGTTACCACTATTAACTGCGGTTTAAATAATTGCCACGACCGCTAATCCAATTTTTTTGTTACTCTCAACGATTGTCTACATCAATATTTTGTTAATTAAACTCCTTGGAATCAAAAGGTCTTGAGCTAACACGAGGCTTGGTTTAAGGTTTGAGTATTCCTAATACTCATAAGCCCCGCTAGTTGCTAATGCGCTGGAACTTTGTCAAATTAATAAAATCAAAATCTCTTGCGCCACTAAAAAGAAACATACAAAATATCGAAATAGTGTTTTTTAGATATTGATTTATTATAAAAAATAAGTTAGAGTTGAGTAACATACAAAACAAGTTAGAGAAAGTAATAACAGCTCAAAATGTCCGCAAGGCGCACAACAATTTTAATATCAGAATCAGACATCATGAATACAATTACATGATTTAAGTTAACAAAATTGGACAAACCTATGTTTTGGTTCCAAAGTTAGGCAAAACCAATCTCAAGGCGGAGCGATCCCCGTTCACTGCAGCTATGCGAGCCGGCGCAACTTGCGAAATACATAATCTACTTGCTCTATGTATACAACATAGTTACATTCCAATTTTCACCTTACTCCCCTGATCTTACGAAACAAATTCTGTAATTTTTCGCAGTGGAAGGTTTCGTTTTACGATTACAACGTGTTCATACAATGTTTCATTTATTTTTATCTCGGTTATATTTTAAGATCACAATTAGAGTTATCTAACTAGTGAAAGTGAATTTAATGATTCGATTCAAGATCATAATGCATTCTTACTATGTAGTGCTTTTTAAATAATAAAGGAGGATTTCTTGGATAAAAACTTTTGTATATCCTTTCCCGGGACTAAAACTGTCTCTACTAAATCGATTCTACGAAGAGATACCACCACACTTTCTCATTTATAAAACTAAGTCAGTATCTCTCGAAGACCGCGTCACCGTCTGCGACAATATTAAAATTAATCATTTTTAATTTATCTGAAATTATCACCAAAAACTTAATCTTCATTTAGTTTTTTACAATTTTCTTACATATATTGTAAATCACCTCAAACAATTTAATAGTAAGCCACTCTACTCCGAAATTAAATAGGTAGCTGATTCATAATCCAACAAAATAAATAAATTGTTGTGATCGCGGAAGTACACTACTGATAGCTCCGCGTTAACGTTTCGGCTCGTAACGGTTCAGGTGAACCATCAAATTACCATAAATCATGCTCCGCAACTCCTCAATCTTCTTGTTGCGGGTGTCAGGGTCTTCCTGGCAGTTTCTCCTGGCCAGCTCCATGAAGTCCTGGTCTTCGAACCGGCTCACTTCGGCCTGGAAGGCTATCTCGATGAACGGCATCTTAGGTCCTGAGGATCAGGCAGGCGAAATATTTTTAAAGTAGGAAATCGATAAGTTATTAATGTTATAAATCTTCAGCAATTTCGCTTTATTAATTTAAACCTAAAATGCAATCATAGCCTCATTAAAGTCAGTGGTAGGCAACAATAGGATTACTTTGTTGCAGAAGTACATACTTAGTGGTTTTTAATTCTTTGTTTTTTAAGTACAGCGCCAGCAATCAGACTATACATTTAAAAATAACACTTATTCCAACAGCATAAGATACCGCAGTGTTTGGCTTGACGTGCTGTCGTCCGTACATTAGAATAAAATTAAAACGCAGATAACTCGCTTCAATGTCGAAAGTAGATGGGCTATCATTTATCTCAGCCTCTTACACAAACCTAGTCTATGTGTTAATAAATATATTGAAACTTTGCAACACTTAATTACTGATCGATCACATGAGAGATAGAGATGTTACACCTTTTGTTACACACATATTTTTAGTTTGATTGAAATAAGATTCGTTATTTTTCATGCTTGCAATCGGACAATCGGTAAAGTTTATTGTCAATTTAGTATTTATTTACTGTGAATAACGAATGCAATAGTTAATGGTGAAAGCCGCTTACTAAAAAGTTGCCAAAAATTTGTAGCAGAGAGATTGCATTATTATAAGTTTATAACCATCGGTTAAATGAGTAATCGAGGCTCTATTTACGTTGTTGTCTTCGTACTTCTACATACATATACTTGATATAAATCTACTTTTGTATGAGGTAGGGAATCGAACTAGGCGTAATCAGCTCCACTTCTGTTCTTTCGTTATATACGAGTTGAATTAGTTAGTCTTTAGAAATGTTTTAATTGCAATTTATAATTTTATGGCAATTTAACTAACTGTACCCGTGAGTGACATTATTCAAATAGTCGGTAACTAAAAAAACATACTTAAAAAAGTCGCTTTGCTCGCAACGAGACTTTTATTATGCATTTTATGGGTAGTGAATAGCGGGACTCGTGCATAGAGGGACTTGCCCTTATTATATGTAGTAATTACTTAAAGGCCCATTTAAATCACAAGAGCGAATGCTCAATTTATCCCCACTTTATTAAATTCTTCTACTCGGAGCATTCGTTCGTTGTTCTATTACGTTCTATAGAATATTCTAAGAACGATATTTCTTCTCGATATTTTGGTGTAAAACGCTGAAATCGAGGTTCCGTGAAGAACAAAAGAACAAGAAAGAATGTTCTCGTTCTAGCTCTAGTTCTTTGTTCGTTTGGTCTAAACCCACCTTATGGCGAATACATATGAAGTTTTTTGCTCACATGAAGTTGACCTAACTTATAATATCCGAGAAAAGTTGACTTGACTTTGGTGTTGCTATTAACCATTTATCTTATCAACTTGTGCCCCCTACAGCTGCTACTGCTACTTTAGCACAGAATATATTATAGTACTTCATACTTTGGTAAACAACTGATAAGCCAACAGTGTACTTAGTTTAATTTGAATTTATATGAACGTCAATTGATAACGTATTGATAAATCGTATTTTTTCTGTTAAATTAATTTCTCTATTATTAATGAAAATTCACTTACCTTCGATCTCTCAATATTGTCGAAACTAAAAACTTCACATAGTAAAAATGACAATAAATATTCAAAAAAATTAAACTAATTTTAAACATAAAAGTCACATCTTTACTTCCATCGCAGTAAAACTCTTTTCAACAACACCCCTGATTATCTTCCAAAATCCGTGTCATTAACTGATCATTATTTTTCATTAGCAAACGACAATTTTATGCGCGAGTAGGGTAAATACGGCAATCTGCGTCCGCGCAACACGGGATACGCAGTGACAGTGGCGGACCAAGATAACTGCTGGTTTGTTGCATGGTATTACTTTATTGCAAGCGGTTCCCCGCGACTTCGGTTATGGCAATCTGGGATTTCTCGTATTTAAACCTTTTTTCAACTGACTCTAAGTAGGAGGAGGTTTTCAATTCGACTGTAATCTGTATGTTTTTTTTTTAGTATTTGTTACCTCATATCTCCGTCATTGGTGGACCGATTTCATTTTTTTTCGTTCACCAAGCAAGGGGATATATTATATACTCTAAAATTGGTCACATTGTTACCAAAGTCGGGATCTGATGATGGGATCTTGGTTTAATCGAGGGAAACCCTCAAATCTTAAGGACGTATAGTTTTCTTGCACTAGTATTTTAATTTTGTCATGTCTTTGCGTTGATAGTCACCATTTTGTTGAGCTGTGCTGATGGTGGAACTTCTTAACGCTTTGGTGCTTTGTAATAAAAATACCAGAATGTATGTTGGGTACTGTAAAGCTTACTAAAGAACAAAGTCAAAAGGCGCTAACTGAGCGACTTCTTTTTAAAGAGTAATTCGTTTATTAAAGATTTTTTAGTGCATTTTGCTTTTGAAGTCAGTTTCACTTGATTTACTTACCATTTTTTCAGATATTCAGAAGCGCTGAACTCGCAAACTAACGTAAAAAGCAACGTTTCTGAGTATGCGTAATTAATAATCTTCAAGCTTTTATGTAGCATTTATAATATAAGCAATCGACCTATCTCTGTGTGATAGGTTTTATTTATATTATACCGACGCTTAGCTCAGGGCTATCATGCCTTCAGCCAACACAATAGAGGTTCCACCATTTTAAGTGTGTTCTGCTGTTGCTGAACACTGAAGGATGATATCCAACGAACTAATCAGGGTCTTAAACAATTTCCAACATTTTTCAGTTGATGAACTGCAGATCCAGACCTGTGGGTCTAGCAGGTGGGAAAAAGTAACAGACAGACTTACTTTCGCATTTAATATTAGTAGGAATAGATACTCTCGAAGCAGTTAACTTTTTGTCGAACTCCGCGCGGCGTAACTAAACGATTTGCTCGAATTTTCGGTCGATTCATTTTGAAAGGTTTTACTTGGAATCGAAAGTAATACCGTTGTAAACTTGATGTCCGCCTTTTTCACTCTTATTATAAGTAATGTTTATCAATTATTTTACGAGAACCTAAAATATGGGTGGGAACTGCAATTTTGTATGATCATTGTTTATTGCACATAACATTAAATAATTTACATATTACTTACATAAATTAATTTTACTATAAAATAATATGTCTTGCATGTCTTATTGGATCGATGATAATGATATGAGATGATTTTAAATGAGTAGGTATGGGCAGATTTAAAAAATAAGTAATATCCATTGAAAAAAGAAATTGTTTTTTTATTTGTACGTAGGTAGGCTTTGCTACTGCAAAAGTATACTAATCTTATATGTAAAATAATGTAAATATTTCTTAAACTCTTAAAGTAATAGATCCTACTTGATTGCTTACCGAAATTATCTGGTTTAAGGCACATTCATCATTGAGCATATTGCTCAGAAACATATTTCTGCAAGGAACAAATTTTAATTGAATAAAAAAGATATTATTTACTTATTTTTAATAATTCCTTCCTTCCATCCATCAAAATGTTCTAGATTTACAATATTCCAAAAATAGTTTACCATATTTAAAGTATATGATCTAGATACTAATACAAACAATGTTACAAAATATACAATGATTTACAAAAGTTATCATATCACATCAAAAGCTCGACCATACCATAACTTATTAATTATCTATGTTATACTAGCTTTAAGAAAATATAATACATACCTGTTCCATAAATATATTTTTTAATATTAGGAAAACATCGGAGATCTGGAGGCCGATTCTCACATGATGGAACTTCGTTTTGTGTGGTAATTCGATTACGAGTATCACTATTTTACCGAAAAAAACAAGTAATATAGCCACGTTAAAAAAAAACTACCGCACGAAAGAAATCAAAGTGCATAGAAATCGTGACCCGGATAAAGCAATAACTGTATTTTCTTTGAAAAAGAAAATTCGATCGATGAACTTTTTTCGTATACGAACTGCACGAGAATTGGCCTCCTGGGCATTTCGTCAAGTGGTTTTCGTTACGCTCTATAGTGATCGGAGATTTTATCCAGTCTAGCGATTACAGGTATCAACCAACCAGCGTCTTAGCCCTTTCTCATGCCCTACTAGGGAACTAGAACTTCAAAAAGGGTTTTCTGAGCTCTTCGCCTAATTATAACTAATCAGCGTAATATCCAAGGCTTCTCATGTCGCTGTCGAACTCCTTGTTCTTGTATTTTCTGATCTTCGTCAGCCATTGCTCGAGGGAGACCTCGTCTCGGTAACCGCCGTATCTTTTGGGCAAACAGTCCGGGGCTATATACCTGAAAAAAAGTTTTATTTTATTGTGAGTTTACATAAACGTATTATATTATCAGTACCGTTACCATGAGTTTATGACGGTTTTACTTGCTAGCGACTACGTAAAAAATGTCTATGGAGAATTGCAAGCGCCCCTAGCGGTCACGTGCAGAACTAAAATTCTCTATACTAAAAGTTACGTCGTCGCTAGCAAGTAAAACCGACGTAAACTCATGGTAAGGGTACTGTACATAAACTTATCTACCGTCATTATTTCTGTGCTACCGATATGGAACAAGTGTTTAAAGTACTAGTAACGACATCTATTGGCGTGCCGTTGCAGCATTGTTTCCATAAACATCAACAGATGGCGCTGCTTATACCCACGACGAGTTGATGTTTCATTGCAAGCAAGCAACATTTTCGTTCGAACACAAGTTATTTTCGTAGGCTTTTAATTCATCTTCGAACGAAAATCACTCGCTATCTTGAAGCACTTGCATAGACGTAGAGTGTGATTTTCGTTTGGATATTACTAAAACGAAAACCACGCGAAATATAGACGAAAGCATTCAAAAATAAAAGGGCCCTATTTTTGAATCACTCGCTTCAAGACGACGCGTGATTGTCGTTCGATATTAATTAAAAGTCATCGAAATACTTAACTGGTTTTCAAACGAAAATCACTCGTAATATTGACGCAAGTGATTCAAAAATTGGGCCTCAGGAGCTCTTTTTTTTAAATACTCGCTTGAATCGCAAGGAAATTCACGCAAAATATAGTGCTTCTTGCACCTATACAAACACACAAAATTGAGTTATCTTTTTTCAAGCACTGTTAATTAAATGGAAAATTGGACAGTAGGTAATCAATGAATATCACACGCTATTTTGACGCGAGTGAAGCAAAATGTAAATGTCACAAAATTGAGCTTGTTTTATTTTAAATCCCTCCTGCGTGGATTTCAAATGATTGTCATTCCAAAATTGGACTCTAACCAATGAATACAACTCGCATCAATATGGCGTGTGTGTGATTTTCGTTCGAAGATTAATGAAAAGTTAACAAAAATAACTCGCTTTAGAACTAAATAGCTCGGAACATTAACAGGAGTGATTAAAAAAAGCAGCAGAGGTAGAGGTCTGCGCTATGGTAGAGTACAAAACTAATCGTCGGTGGATCTTATTGCAGATGGGAACATGAGTGTGACAAAATTAGGAAACAAATGAGAGATTAGAATAGTTAGATACGGGATTGCTAACATGTACCTTATACATTATAAGTATTATATGTACCTTAAGGAGGGTAGACCGATATGTCTGCCAATAACAATTATAACAACCCACCCAAAAGTTCTCTTCAGTTACTCCGTGATCATGGCGCTTGCAACAGTACGAAATATCGGAAGCTCATAAATAATAAGGTACATGGTAGCAATCCCGTATCTAACTATTCTAATGTTAGTGACCATGAAAGTTTAAAACAATATAAATGAGAGATATTCCTTAGTAGGTACTAATAAAAGGTCTTAGTAATAGAAATGAGTTTCTAGAATATTTAGAATAAAAGCGTACGGGTTAAAAAGTATGAGCCAAATTCGATTCGTTATTGAAGAGGTACGGACGACAGACGTCAAGCTATACACTGCGGTATCTTATGCTGTTGGAAAAAGGGTTATTTTTCAACAAAAATGTATAGTCTGATGTGCTGTACATGAAATAATAACATAGTGAAAAGTTACAGAAATCATGCATACCAACAATTTGTTAGTTCTCTCTTTTTAGGATAGTTTAAACTATTGCTAGTTTTCAGCAGCTTTTTAATTTATAACGAACTTTCGATTCTTTGATATGACTCTACCTTAATGAAGGTAGGTACATAGTAAAGTCAGTTTCTACCCTGTCGAATGTTGTAAACAATCTTGACATAACTTTTTATCAAAATGATTCATTTTAAAGTAAATTGAACACAAAACTTAGTAACCTACTTAGATAATTCATAGTTGTCACTGAGATCTTTCAGCCAAGTTCGCACAGTGCATTTAAATTCCGTTTTTCTTTGGTTGTCGATTATTGTAAACAATCTCGACATTCCTCTTATACGAAATAATTCAATTAAAAGTAAGATAAATACAAAACTTACAACCCACATAGGCAATTTTCAATCCGAAAGTGTGGTCCGTCCAGCCTGCACCGACTGATGTGACCTTTGATGATTTTGATTTTACGGCAGCTAGTGGTGACTGAGTTTGTTCCGGCGTTTCTTCTCAGCACTTGCCTAATTGTCTGTGTTCTGTCTCGAAGCGCTGGTAGGGCCCAAAAGATATGGGGACATGTTTCGGCCCTTTCAGGGTACATTTTTTTTTCACTGTATATTTGACGTTCATAAGTTGAATTGAAATAAAGGTTTTGAATTTGAATTAGAATCAAATATTTAATTTATTTTATTATTTCAAAGTTATAAAAAGATTGTTTACAATATTCGACTAGCAAAGAATAACAGACTATAGTATAAACGGACAACGGCACGTCAAGGTAAACACTGCGGTATCTTACGCAGTTGTAATAAGGGTTAGCTTGCAATGAAAGTGGGTAACCGATGTGCTGGAGACTGTACCTGTGCAGCGAGGAGAGGTCGTATCCGTGGAAGTGCACGCGCTGCCACAGCTCGTCGGCGGGCGCGAACCGACGGAACAGGTTGAAGAGTGTCTCGAAGATCCGCGAGCAGTTGACCACGTGCACGCCCCGCTGGTGGAGGGGGAACGCGAACTGGGGGTAGGTGCAGAAATTTTACTAAGCAGTGGAAAAAATGTGGCAAACCAAAAATAATTTATCAAAATAATACCGTCAAGGATTTGACATACTGGCCGGCATCCGGTCAATTTTGTGACCAGACCGCAACCGGTGTGCCAAACCCTTCATTCTGCTACAGTATGACTATGTTTCGACCAACTAAGTCTAGTTATTTTAACCGACTTCATACAAAGTTGGTTATTCAAAATTTTAAAATACCAAGTACCTTAGCCCTTGACGTCTAGTCTGACTGATGTCATATATAATTCCTCGACATTTGCTAAATGGAAGGCATACACATAAGGTTTTGAATGGACATGTTTGTGTGTTACTGTTATGTAAAATGTACTGTATACTGTATCTCATGATACAATACAAAATACCACTTAATCATCTCAAAATTCCATAGAAAACTCACCCCCATAACGTTCATGGCTTGCAGCGCTATAGCAGGCGACAGTTGCCTGAAGTGCTTCATAGTGATGCCCTCGCAGTCGATCAGGGCTGTTCCTCCTAGGATTTGAAGTTTGGGCTGCATGATGCCTACTTCTAAGAGAAGAAGGCAGCCTCTTATCAGGTCGTCCACTGGAAACTGATCAGGGTCCCATTGACCTGGAATGTTTTTTCGAGAACAATTAGAAACCATTACCGTGAAATAAAGTTTGTCAACTTACAATAATTGATAAATTTTAATGAAGAACATTATGTCGTAGATATTTCAGTTAGGCACCAGTCGTATTGTATTAGTAAGTGAAGAAAAGGGTCTAAACAGAGAAGGATGGTAAAAGATCCCATCAACATCCATTTTACATCAAGTATTCATTAAAAGTGAACATTTATTTATTTACTTATTGATTATATACTTGAAGATTACAGTCAGACGTAACATAGCTTACATTGATAAATAGTAAAAGACTAGACGGCAACCTAAAATTTTAAGTTTAAATAAACAGACACATTTGAGGTGAAGTGACATAAAAGGTAAAGACAAAAACAAACAGGTATTACTCTACTTATTTCGTACTGTATGAGACAGAGGATACCGCAGCCCCCAAGATTTGTAAGATTTCTCTTATAAATGTCGAGAACCTACTGTTGAAAAACACATCCACATCTCATTACACATACATACATTTGAGTTAGGTACTTAATGAAACGGCAAACGTAGTGTGGGACGCCCTCCGGCCAGATGGGATGACGATCTGCGGAAGACTGCAGGTCGATGCTGGATGCGCCAAGCCGAAGACAGGGCGCTATGGCGCTCATTGGGGGAGGCCTATATCCAGCAGTGGACTAATATAGGCTGATGATGATAATGATGATGACTTAAAGAAAGTTTAACAGACTAACACAAGCTGACAATCAGAACCCATGGCTTATGGGTTCTGATTCTTGATGGGTAGGGATGTGTAAGTAACTATTGTTTTGAATAGATTTCTCACCTAGTCTACAGATGATGAGCCTGCCCACATCAGGTCTGTCAAACAGCACACCCTCGAAGACGCAGCCCAGCCGAGTCATGCTGAACCAGTCCACGTCTCGCCATAGGTGTGGGTGCTGCTCTCTGAAGGTGCAGTACCGGACCAGCTGTTGGAAAATAATTAGGACACTGTATTCCACCGTAGGCTTATCACGTATGAGCGAACTGAATTATCATCCGTCAAGTCAAGACGCAAGATCTCATTTGCTAAACATAGATAGGATAGTCTTTGTCCTTTTATCACGTCACAACAATCAAACCGATTTTTATATTTAAGGTCATCTCTTTTTAAGTGATAATATTTAAAGGACCGATTCAGCACAATAAATTAATCATTTTTTGTAGAAAACACTTTGGGTTTATATCCGTTAGTTTTTGAGAAAATTTTAAACTAAGGATATTTTTTTCAGATTTTATTTTTTTATTTTGATTTTATTTTATTTTAGATTAGAGAAAAAGAAGGTTTGGGCATTGAATTGAGAGAGGCGAAGCCGATGACGTAGATAACCTTTTAAATGGTCAGGGTGCTGTTTGAAAAAATGATATTGTCTATGTTAAAGAAAATAACAAAAATTAAAATCTTTATCCAAAAAATGATGATAGTGCCCTGTTTCTATGATGTATACAAAGCCACTGTTAAAATATTATCACTTAAAAAAATGATTTGACTTGACCTATTTTCAATCTTTCTATTTGTGGATTTTTTTGTTTTATTTGATTACCATTAGATTAAACCTCAAATTATACTCAAGTACCTACAAATTACGTTTAACCGGGTTATAACAATTATCATTCACTTCTGGAAAAAAAAACAAAAAGCCGGCCAACTTTGATGATAAATAATTTCAACAAATAGCAGAGTGGTAATAAATAAGTGAAGATGAGTAATCTAATATATTGCATGCTAACCAGCCTGTGCGCCCGCGCTGGTATAGAGCGCCGCGCGCGCAGAAACCGCAGCAGAAACGCGTCGTCCATTCGCGGAGGAGAGCACTCTCCTCGTTCTGAAATTGAAAATTAAAAAAGGCACTTAAAATAATGAATTTTACCACAAAAATGGAGGTCCAAGAAGATGAGGCATTCAAATAGATCGTAGGTCCTCCAATAGGCATTCAAATAGATCGTAGGTCCTCCTAAAGAAAATGGTTAAAAAAATTAAAAAAACACGCTTTTTGCCAGCAAATCCTTTTATTATTTATTTTGCAATACCCATATCATGAGGGTGCATTTCAAATAGCCTGTCCGCCGTATTTGTTAGTATAGTATTACTACAATTTGTTAGTACTAGTCATGTATTGTCGGAGCGTGTGCAAAATTTCATCCTAATCGAAGACCGGGAAGTGAGTGAGTCAGCGGTGAGTCAAATTAAGATTCCAAGATTTTCTTACAGTTAGTTAAAAGTGAAGCTATAGGTAAACCGCTTCATTGAGACTTCGCCTGCGGGGTACAGGGGTGCGGGCGGAAAGACGAGAGCGGGGACTGTAAGGGGTGCGGGCGGCGGCGATACACAAGAGACGAAATTAGCCGCGACAGTTCTTAAGATATGTGACGTCAGTGGTCACAATGGTAGTCGTCAGTGTCGACACTTTATAACATTACATAACATATTGGAAAAAAATATTCGATGCGATACAATTACACTAATGAGAGTGAATTAATTCTAAATATTATTATCCAGAGCCGTGGATTTTGATCAATAAATAAAATGAAATCTTATAATTAGATTAATTTTAAGGCAAAATTAAAAACTTCAAATAACATTCCCTGGTTACTTTTGCGACTGTTTTGTTTCAGTGTATATCTAGTTCATATTCCACTGAATTTGGATATTTTATTCTAAAATATTCGTATATATTTAGAGCCTTTATTAAAACACTGCTATTTTACATTGTTAAACGGTGGCGTTAAATGCTAAGAGCATTCTCTTCCCCAGTTATACCTACCTTAGCATAGAATATATAAAAGTACTACAACTTTAGGTCATGTACAAAGATTGTAATAGTTGCAGGGGCATGGTGTAAAATAGAAATAAAAAAAAAAACTCGACAAAAAATACAATAATATAGATTTTGTGTCCGAATATACTGCGACTCATCTTCAGACTTCAGTCAGACAGTATTCTCTTGTGTACTTCTGTCAAAGCGTCCGCAACTGACAACAGATGCTATCGCTACCTGTGTAGCGAGCGTACTGAATTTTGAAAATAATGTGCCTGCCGCCCGCACCTCTCACAAGCCCCGCTCTCGTCTCCCCCCGCGCCCCTGTACCCCGCAGGCGAGGTCTCAATTTCGCGGTTTACCTATAATAAAAGTGTGTTAATAATAAAAAAAGGCCCCATAGTAGGTTCTACCTACTTTTAGTCGAAAAACTAGCTGAATTAGAAATATTTGTTTATAAATAAAAGGTAGGAGTGTTGTTATCCGGAAATACCAAAGTTAAATGTTAAAGGATTTTTTGGGTTTTCTGATTCTCATCTGATTATGTTCTGTAACTGTTTTTTTTTGGTATTTCAACGGTTTCCATTATAAATATTCGATATTGTACGTTATTGGTAGGATTTGTTCTTAGAATCTAAAACTAGTGCAAGAGACCATTCCTTTGAAATTGATGTGGTTAGCTAAACGATTAGCTGACAACCTATAATTATGATTGGTTGACTAATAGCTAGCATTAAAGAATGTTTATAAATCCTACTCGTAGTATAATAAAAAGGTTGATTTTCATTAAAAAATCGACCTAAATTGTTAAAAGTCCGCAGATAATTATTTACATTTGATAGATTCTTTAGATTACCTTAAACAATATAATTATGAAAAACAATATCCAGAAAATTAACCATAAAAATGATCGCCCTAATCTATCAGATAAAGCCCATATCTAAGTATACACCGAATGCATAAAAATATTTCTTTTAAAAGTGAAAACTATACAATAGCTTTCGAAAGAGCTGCCTTAAAAGTGATAAAGGAAACATGATATGTTATTATGAGAGTACCAATTATGGATATGAAAAGAGGCTAGTACAGCGCAATCTAGCCATTGTTTGCAGAATGCTTTACAAGTGAAGTAGGTACACTTAATTACCTTGTTCGCGAGTTATAATCGAATATTCTGATTAACTAAGGCCCAGTTACTAGGCATCTATTTATAGGCAGCACGGAGTTGTTATCGAGCTATCAATCAGTATTATGCAGAGGATACGATCTGTTGTTAAGTTAGGAACTTGGCGTCCTGTTTACATCACTTTAAATGTGTAGTTCATTGACTTGTTGGTTGCTGAAATAAGACTTAGCGTGAGATTTTAATGTGTTATTTTTTAATTATAACAAACTTATTAGAAAACAAAACAAGAACTACTTGGAAATCTTATTATTAAAAACTATTACTTATCTATTTCTTATACAACCTTTAATTTACTTAGAAAATCTTAAGACTAAAACAGACAACTTCTCTAAGTGACGGAAAACAATAATAGAAATATGTTTTCATTATTTACATTTTGAAAATGCAATTTCTTTGAATAATAGAGATATTTAAATCGTAATTAAGAAGATTTTAAGTTTTGTAACTATCTGTACCGAGGCCGATACTATTAAAAAAAACAAATTGCTTTTCGCAACTTGGCGGCTTCAAGTCAAGTGATTTCACACACGTAGCTTGACTTCATAAGCGTTAATAACGTGGCTAGAAGCAGTCCGATAGATAAATATTTATTTTATTAGCGAATAGACGACTTGCGATAGAGATACATAAACAAAATAAAGACACTTTTGCTCGTGAATGTATATTATTTGTATCCTTGAATAAGTTTTTGCTGTGCGTGTGAAAGAAAATTTCCTAAATGTTATTAGATTCTTAATGCAGTTCTAAATGATTCCATAACTATTTATTTTTAAATAACTTAGGTACCTAGCTCAACGAGCATTTTTTTAGAAACGAATGAGTGTAGCACTACGTCTTTGAAGTACGACTAAGAAATAATCTTGTACCTAAATCTCTTGTATGAAATTACTGTAAAATATAGCTTATTTTTGCATACAAAATATATTTATGAACTGCCCAATATAACGGCAGTTAGATTTACAGGGCCTTATTATTTAAGGCATGCAATAAATTTATCGTTTTGCAATAGAATTGCTGATGCATTTCACATAGTCTACTACTTTGTTGTCGCTTTTTGAAGACGTTAGAAGAGTAGAGTTTAGCAATATAAACGTGGCCAAATCGAGAGAGCTTAAATACTAACTGCACTATTTCTCAATCATTGCTACAAATCATAAATGTGAAAGTAATTCTGTCTGCCATATAAATAGCTGTATAAATTGTTATGAATAACTATTTAAGACCGATAGCTTAGTCTCGTCCGTTTTTATCACAGAAAAATCGTCTTATAACAGTTTAATTTTGTCGGAAAAAAATAAAAATAAGAAAACTTATAAAGCATTCTGTCTGTAACTGTTTCGATTGTTTTTCACACAGTGGGCATAATGTTTGCGCTAGCAAAAAAAAACATTTGTTTCTAATAGCTGTCATCAGCGACTCTTGCGCAAGTTAGGTCGGCGCGAAATTCTACGTTACGGTTATGGGTAATTGGCCAATCAGTTTAGTAACCATGAAATTACGTTTTTCGTGGCTTGTAGTTTAACACAATAAATAAAAATGCGTATATATATTTTTTGCCGTAATTAAAATCCAATTATTTTTTTAAATATAATTTAATTATTAATTTAATTATTCCTCAGGGTAATTGATAAAAATATCTAACACTTTACTAAAACCGGGAGCTAAAAATCAAATTCAGTTATAGAACCTATTTATTATGAATATTCAATATTTTCCGATACTGTTAAGTTTGCAATTCGAAAACCTAACCCGGAAATGTGAAGTTTTGCCTCGCTGTATTTCTTGTCTATCAGTTTTTGCCTATACTTGTAACTTCATTATTTCCTGATATTAGAAAAACTAAATATATTTATTGCTTTTGCAATTTCACAATTTTTTATTTAGTAGTATTAATCACGTCCGGCATAAAATGACTTTTATTTTACTAGTAATATCCTAAAACCTAAACGTTGATATTCACGTATATTTTCAACTCTCGCATCAATTCTATCTTATGATGAAAATAAGAACCTATCTGATCTGGGTACTTAATAAAAGAAATGCACCAGCGTAAATGTACATACTCGTAGCACTACATATTATATCTCTTCTAAAATACCAAAAAGAAAGTCGTGTTAGTTACACACTACACACGTTACACTTACATCTCAAGAATTGTTGGAACGATTTTCATGATTTTTACTTTGTTGGGATTCTTCGCCGCCCTAATTAGGACACAGGGACATAGACAAACGTTTGCCGAAAACGCTAGTTCTAACTACACAAAAAATTTAGACTTCGGCTGCCTATGTGTTTTGTCGGTTTGCGAATACATATTTATTAATTTATGAGTTAAAAAGGAGCGTGTTGTGCTAATATTTATTACTAGCTTTTGCCCGCGACTTCGTTCGCGTGGACTTCAGGTTCGTCCCGTCTAGTAGCGCAAAAAATGTGTTTTTTTACGACCTCACATTAGAAACCTCAAAAATTGTAGCCTATATGTTATTCCGATGTATTAGCTATATTGTGGTAAAGTTTCATTCAAATCCATTCAGTAGTTTTTACGTGAAAGAGTAACAAACATCCATACATCCATACATCCATACATCCATACTTACAAACTTTCGCCTTTATAATAGTAGTAGGATTATTTTCCGACGACAGGGTTCATCTGATAGCTTTGCCTTTATTGTTTCGAGGACACCGCATCATCGGTGTGCATCGATGCGTTTGGCAGAACGAAACGCGATAAATATGCAAGGAATTCCCTAGTTTAACATTTCATTAGTAGGCCTGTTTCTTCACAGATCACGTATTCTTACGGCCACCGTTTGTATTCCATGTGTGTTTGTTTACATTGTGCTGTTTGTTTGCATTTGCCAAACCTTCGTGTTAGATTGTTGGCTAACGGTGACCAAGTCAAGGTGTTGTTTTAAGGGCCAAGAGGCCCTTGGCGATGATGGCGATGGGAAGGTCGAGTATTTTAGTAGTAGTTTGGGGTCGATTTAGGAATCCTTTACTTTGTAAAGATGAAAAAATTACCCTTTAAATGTTACAAAAGATAAATAATATTGCGTAGTTTATTAGGGTTTTACAGGATACATAAGTAGGATACATTACAAGCGGCCTGTAAATGTGTACCTAATGCACTAAACAAAAACTTGTCAAATAGGTATTTACCTACTTCTCTAAAAACATAAAGCAAATCAAAACGTTTAATTGCAACTACAATGTGTTTAAAGCGTTCCGGAATCATATGTTTTTGCGCTTTTGTTCAATCTCTTACATTTAGGAAAAACACTGTTTTTATACTTACTTAATTCATTAATTATCACGTCTGAGGTCACCCTTTGGGTTTTTAAGGATCACGATTGCTGACAAAGATTGATGGCGGGAGTGTTTCTAAGGTATTAGAATACTTTTGATTTAGCCTTACACTTTACTGAGAGAAACGTTATAACATAAAGTTGGTATTCAATCATTGCTAAGCTCATCCGTAAAGGTTTTTCCAAACTAAATTAGGGAAGATAGTGTGGTTGTTTCTCTCTTGCCTTCCACACCTCAGCTTAAGAACCGAAGGTTTTCCGCCTCTTAGGTTCATTGCTGAACTGGGCCGCCGACTCCGGGAAAGTGGTCAAGACCCCCGCTCTTTTTTTTTTTTTTTTTTTTTTTATTTATTTCTATAAAATTCACAGCTCTTATTACAAAAAGTAAGCTAATCTTATATTCTAAACTTACAGCCAATAATGAATTTACTTTATATAAATATAGCTTATAAAAATAAAAGTTGACACGGGTTGACTTGACATAAACTACAAGTGATATTATGTGTAACTTACCAGTAATACTCTAAAATTCAATTTTATATTAAATTTTGTTAAGTATGTATTTATTTATTATTTATATATGAATTACATATTTTTAGGCTAATACAACTGTTTAATGCCTTACCTTAACTCTCTTACGCTCTAGGTCGTTTCTGGCCTAAAGGTTGTCCATCGCAATTCAGCGCGGAAACGCGGCGAGTGTGATGGGCACCTTTGTACCAGGGGCGACACGGGGCGGGTTGTTTGAATGACCCATCCCTTTTTCTATTTTTTTTTTATTTATTTTTTAATTATTGTAAATATGTTAAAATTTTCGAAAATATCATTAAACATTTAAAAAAAAAGCCTTTCCTGATAAACTATATCTTTAGCCTTCGATACTTGCAAATGACGTCAGTTTAGTCACTGTTTAAAAGAACCTAACGGTATTACGTTATTTGTAGCTAAATGGCTACTATAGTCGGAGTATATAAACATTTGACCAAAGAAACCATCGTGTAGGTAATACAATAGCTTTCTCTGTAGAACATCTGCGCGGTGTTGATTCGAAGCGAATACATTAAGGCCAGCGCTTGCCGGTCATCGATAAACAGTTTCTAATCTACCGACAGTTTCTAATTGCGTGGCTAACCTGGCAAACTATGTGCCGCCTTAGAATTGTTTTTTTTCGGGAATGACGGATTCTGCGGCCAGTCTGAAGCAATCGAAATGTAGAGGTACTAATTCTTTTTTAAATTTTAGATTCATCGCGTGGGTTGAGTACGATCAAGAGGACGTTTTACGTACCATAGATCAAGTTCCTCAGCTCCTCAATATTTCTGGTTCGGGTCTCCTTCCTCTCGCCGCAGAGGGAGTAGGCCACCTCCTCACCCTCAGGGTCGTCGTGCCGGTCCAGCTCTGCTTTGTAAGCTATCTCCTTGAACCATTCTGATAACACCATCTGGAAAAGAATCAGGTGATTGGTGAGATTTTGAAAATAAAACATTATTACTTTTAAGCAGTCAAAAATCACAAAATAAATATTCTAAGTCATCTTTCCTCGGCTTCGCCCTCTAGAAAATTGGCAACGGATAGTCCGTCAAAACTATGATTACTCTTAGGTACCTATACATCTCAGGGATTTAAACAAATAACATTTTACAGTAGTTAAGGCATCAAAAGTTTACAGATACGAGTAGATGGTAGAGTTACTTTCCCATTTTAAATACAAATGTTTCGGGGGGGTTTCACCCGCGCAAATTTCGGATCTCAAAAAATATATCAATGAATTTAACCTATGTGCTATTCCGATTATTGTTACTCTACCCAATAGTTTTTGCGTGAAGGAGTAAAAAGCACACACCCAAGCACTACATCCATCCTCACAAATTATCGCATTTATAATATTTGTAAGATAAAATTAGTATGTTTTTTTCAGTAGATAAATAAGAATAAGAAAATTCTTAGGCTGTTTATAAGCTTGGTTTCAACAGCAAATCAAAGTAAGTTTTGTGGTTTTGCAAGTCCTTTAAAATACCTGTTATAAATACCTACCTAGCTAAACTTGTTTGTTAAAAATATATATCTCAAGTATGTTTTAAGTAGAGTAACAAACATCAAAGACAAGCTTGGTGGTTTCTTACAACAAAACTTTATGTTTCAACATTGTCCGTCCTAATATTTTACAGCACGCGATGTGTAATATAAATAAGTTAAAAACTGAGATGACCTTTTTGTTTAAGCAATTTTATCTTTTTTTAACAGTTTTTGTAAATTGCACCTCATTAGCACCTTCTTCTCAATTAGGATTTCAAAATCGTGATGACGTTCGAATGCTCACATCAAACTAAATAACCATTTGTATAAAACTTATCTTTATTTATTAATTTTATTCTTTACTGCACAGACAAAAGAAAGTACAAATGGCGGACTTAATGCTCAAAGCATCTTTACCATAACATGGATATTCTTCTGGCCGAGATAACAAAACTTTAGACCAAACCAGCTATATTATACACATCAATGTGTAATATATTTATTATTTATTATTATTTGCAGTTATTGCAAACGTTCCGCCACTGATTAAATTTTCTGCATTCCCAAGCGGTTGACTGGTAGAGAATGCCCTAAGGCATTAAGTCCGCCAATTGTACAATATACAGTGCAATAAAGTTTAAATAAATAAATAAATAAAATACTTTGGGTAACTTGGTACACAAAAATATTAGAATAAAGTTGAGTTGAATATTATTGAGTTTCGATTTGATGATGAATACTTACTTTGTATATTTTTTTATCGTTATTACGAGTAAAGCTCGTAGAATCAACTAGAATATACGCTTCCTTTTGCAATTTGCCAAAGTACCCAATAATGAGTGCGTTTCTTGTGAAAGACACCAAGAGCTCTATTTTTGAATTACTCGCGTCAAGATGGCGAGTGATATTCATTGATTTTAAGTAAATTTTGGAATGACAACCAGTTGTAATCTACACCACAGAAAGGATTTGAAAAATCATTGCTCAATTTTGTTAGTACTCACGTCTATATTACGCGTGGTTTTCGTTGATTTTTTATTCGTTTTCGAACGAAAATCATACGCCATATCCAAACGAGTGATTCAAAAATAGATCTCCGAGGGCACGGTTACTAAGGGTTATATTATCTGTGCTAAGGGCCATCGCCTTTACACACGATAAACTACGGATTCTGATTGTTAAACACACGCTTGTAATTGAGCCATTCTTATGTAACTAAATACTAGTATTCTGCTCGTAATTGACTGTGCAACACTTATTTTTTTGTTCAGTTATAGCGTAAATCCACGCACCGTAGAAGATTAACATAGTGAGTACATGGCTAAACTAATTGTAATTATAGCGAGTAAGATTGATGTAGGCGATTTTGCATTTGTTATTTCAATGTTCTTTGTGTGTGGTTCTTATTTTGATTTTGTTTGATGTGTGGAAACGATACATATTTTTTGCTAGAATTGATACATTTCAGCTGTATCTACATATAATAAATACGTTTTTAAAACGGCGGGAACACACTGGATGCAGACCGTTGCACTGGTCGTTATGGAAAACCTTGGGGAAGGCCTTTGTCCAGCAGAGGATTTCCAGCCAAAGCTTATAATGATAAATAATGATGATGATCTGTATTTTGCGCTGCTAACTTAAACGATGATACTATACTGAATTAACACTTTTTAATACGAGAAGTACCTACTCTTGAAGTTGTGTTGACGTTAGCGTGATGAGCACGAACATTTGTACCTAAGTCATAAGTATTTATGGGAGACGTCCCCGTCGTTATCGTTGTCTGGTACTTCGTAACACAAGAAAGAAAAATCCTTACCTCGAAACCAGACAATTAGTGTGTTGTCTGGCGCATATTTATATTTATTTCTTTATTTTGCTGCAGTGAAGGTGCATGCAGGTGAATCAATCACCATAATAATATCATAAACATTGATGCAGCCGAATCAAAAATAGTAAATAAATAAGCAATTTTTTTATATAATTAATTAAACTTTATTGCACCATGAGTTGTACAATGAATAATGTCACTTTTAATTTTAAAATATTTTGAATTTTATTACCAGCCTACGCGTAGCGTGCGAAGATCCAAACCCGTTCCGTCGTAAGTATATTGAACTTGACACGCCACTCCACCCAGTAATAGGGCTGCTACCTGACCAACAGGTTGACTAAAAACGCGTCCTACTACGAGCTACGAGCGCCGATGATTGAGAACAACTTTTACTTGCCGTTATGCGGTAGTGAAATTAAGAATTTTATTTAAATTTTGAGTCGATAACCAGCTTACAGTTTTTTGCACTTAACTGCGTTTTATTGATTTTGTACACAGATACTCACTTTGGGCCGTCAACTTTGTGAGCGATATTTAGTGGAGAGACAGTTACAAAAATCACTATAATAATACGCTTGAATAGCAAGAATACGCTATTACTTATTTATTTATCTTTTCTTTATTTATTTAGTCTTTAATCAGACATGATCCATCATTGGTCGAAACATCACCATAAGGTAAAAATCGTGAGTTCGTGACCAAATGTCTGGCTATAAAAAAATAACCTAGTTCGTGGCAGCTAACATGAAGATCTACTAGACCAAATGAATATTATTCCAATTATTTTTAAAAATCGTGCTATTGATTGATTTAATATTGATAATTCTCAGATTTAATTATATCGTACTTGTTAAAGATTTGATCTGTGAAACTAATCGATGAAAAATAAAGTATTTGATTTATTACTTTTCTTACTTCAAAACTCAAAACTTACTCAAATAAGTAAGTTCCAAATGAGTAAAGATCAAGACACTTGGTTTATTAATTAATGTTTGAGTTTAATTAAGAAAGTATTTAATTTATTTTTTTAGTTTCTAATAGCGTCTGTCAACCCTACAAAAGGGCCAGAGCTACCGACGTTCATTAATGCTACAATTCTTTGGTGAAAGTATTCTAACTGTTCTTCTAGGAGAGGCAAATGATTTTTATAGGTCTGCTGGTTTAGTATAACCAAGTATTACATTCATAGACTTAGGAGGTCAAGTTTGTGCGTAAGAAGGCTGTAGAGACTAATCTCTTCAAAAAACTTCATAATTAGAAAACGAAAACACCATACTTTTTAAATTATACTTCAGTATTCGTCCTCGATATTAGTATTATACACATGTAGTATCGCTTGCACTTATCACCACATAGCACAAATTTTAGAGCTAGATAAAAATAAATTACAGGTAAAAAATGTTTTTTCCGGATTATATTTTTAAAAATAAAATAGAATCAATATCCGTATCCTGTAAAAAGAATTAAATAAATTAAGAACACTTCCGTTCCGTCACTTCCTCCACGCCATTGCTTTTGAAGCCTTCATTCGCTATTTGTGTTTCGCCACTAAAGCACGTCAATTCTCGTTTCGTGCAGAATAAATTTAATAATAGTTTTTGTGATTTCAGTGATTTTAGTGAACTATCAAGATTGGATTCCTTGAACTCAAGACCCTTCCGAATCGTTGAACAAATACGTACGTCTGTGCGTATATACAAGGTTTATAGCACCTCGGAATTGTATTTCGGACTTTTCCACGCTTAAACCATTTCGGCCTCGTCTGTTCAGTCAATACGCATCGTACAGTATTTTGGACTGTTTTGTGCGTACTACAAGGTTTCTAGCACTCGGAATTGTATTTTGGACTCTTCCACGCTAAAACCATTTAGCTTCGTCTTCTCAGACTTAGCTCGACTGAACACGGCCGCTGCAGTCGACGGGCAATGGAGAAAAACCTACACATGTGCAACCCGCATGGGCGGCGTCGCATCTGCCCTTTACATCCAGAGCTGATGTAGTCCTGCCACCAACACCGCCGCAGCCGTCCACGTCTCGTGATGCAGCTGGGACGGAGAGCAGTCGACGACAACACCAGAGATCGAGATGCAACCGGTGAGTCATTAAAAATCCTGCAATAAATGGACGGTTTCCAAACCAAACCTATAAGATAGTTTCTTTGGACCGATCCTACTACTTGCCTAAGCATGACAATCGCCACACATCTGTGTTATTTTGTGTGTGTTCATCTGACTGAACATGGCCAAACCTGGCTACGAAAGCTAAAACATTTATTTAACGCCGCTGCCCTCGCCTACTGTGCAACGCGCAGTACTACGCACACTATTCATTATCATTTCATTTTATTTTATTTTTACCGTCAAAGAAACTACAAAATCTGCCAGAGCAGTAAATCAGGCTGACTATGTAGTTTTATTTTGGGTTATGTAGTATAATTCACTACGCAAACTTTAAAAATTGCATAGAACAAAGGGGTAGGTAGATTCCTTGTCTGACACCGTTGTTTTTTACAAGTAGCCCTATTAATTGCCAAAGGTTGCAGGTTGTAACCCTGCTTAAATTTATAATGGTTTTTGCAATTCTCTTTATAACTTTTTCGTCGCGAACAAACAGGTATTATTTACATTTAATAAAAGTTGGAATACAGTGAGTGCACCACGCAGATAGGAAGCAGCCCTTATGGCTTTACCACCAGCTACCGCCAGCGCCATCGCCAGTGACGTCCTCGAGCATGGGATCGCATCGGACAGCAACACAGCCGCAGACTGCAGAACACGAGGTACGCTACGTGAGTCATTTGTAAAACAGTATAGCATATGATCAGACACTATCAGGTGAAAAGTTATCTTTTGAGAAGATGCGAGTCGTACTTTATTATAAGTCGATTATCGAGCAAACACAGTTTTATAAATTAGACAAGTTTTTCTTTTCCATTGCTACTATATAATATTATACAGAGCGTGATCTTCAATCTTTTTTCGAACACGTCGAGCTTATTCTTTTTCAAATTAATTTGATTTGAAATCATTAGAAAGAGTAAAGAAAAAACACAATTTAACCTCTAAAAACAGATTATATCTGTATAGTCGGTACAGTGTAAATTAACTTCAAAACATTGTTTTATAACCATTAACCATCATCGACTTGACTAACCTTGTCGTGACAGATTATAATCGGTAATACAATATTACGTGTATTGTAAAGGAAAGGAATTATTGTCGATTTTTTACAATTTTTCTAAAGATTTTTTTTTTATCCTAAGACTTTCTAACTTTTTACAACAACAATTCAGTTGTTTTTTACAGGAATATTTTGGTTAAATAGAGAAGATAATTAATTTTGCAAGAGTTTTAGATATAAAATATTACTGTTAGGATGTTCGGTGCAATTCACCATAATATTTTGATATTATTAACCAAGGTAGACTCAAATTAAAACTGTGGTTTTGTATGCTTTTTTACTATTTAGGCTACATGTATGTATTTATTTGGAATACAATAAAGACATCAAAAATAAGTAACACAATGCTTAAGTATAAGGATATCTAGACTTATTCAAAAAAGCTACACATCTTTCCAAGGCTCAATATATAAACTTTTCCTTTTAATTCTAAACATTAACGTGCTGCATGCATACTACAGACAAACGGAAGAGCATCAAGTTAAATTATTTTTTAGCTGTGCTCATTTTTTCCTTTTTTTTGTTTAAAAACATGCAAAATCTGCATAGTTTGTTTTTGTTTTATGCTGGATTTGACCATGAACTAAAGCATACATGTCAATTTAAAAGACAATGATGCTTAAGATCGTCATATGAATATTATACCGATTTATATCTTATCCAATGTTATTGGTGGTTAGATGTTATTTATAAATTCTATCCAAAAAATTAGCTGTATTGCTATGGTTGTGAGATTATTCTGACGCCTCAACAACGGGGTAGGGCGCGGCCTGTGAGAACGGGTCAGCAAGCGCTCAGTGATTACAACTAGAAACAATATGTTATCATTTGGAATTTTTGGGAGCTGGAATATTTACCGCATAATTTAGAAATACTTTCATTAGGTAGGTAACATAGTGATAGCTGCATAAAACTTGCGAGAAGTAAACGATAATACCCACATTTTCATTTCTACAAATTCTGATAAATATAAAATATGTTTATAACACTGTTTTATAGGAATTAGTGACGCGATGTCACCCGGATATGAAAAGAAACTAACCCTCACGGATGTGTTTATCAACATTATTTTGTCATTCTTTTGTAAATGCTACCGGCGATCCCTTAGTGTTTAATTTATCACTTACTCACCCAGCGCTCATTCCCTGAATGACTGATCCATCATCAAAATCCTAGTGTATTTGATACAGGGTTACAGTGTGTGTTTTTTGTTAATTTTGTACCCGTATTTTCTAATATTATTAAAATATGCGCCAAATATGCGTCGTGGTGATTGGACGCGGACGAATTTGTCGTTAATACATCTATTAGTTGTAAAAAATTTGCAACTAACTTTTCAGTTGCTTGTTTATTCAAAAGTGTAAGAATGAAATTTATATGATTATAGCAGAAGCAATAATCAGGTTATTCATGTCATGTTCTGTTTTTTCTATCGACACTGCTGGCAGATACTAAGCGTAGTTCACTTGATGCCAGTAGGTAATTACTGTAACACCATTATCCCTTTTTTGCCTAGATTTAAAGACTGAAATCTGAAATAGGTATAAAATAATGATTTTTCTTCAGTAAATTGTGCCGAACTGGTCATTTATAACATTGGTATCCTCACTTCATAAAACCTGCAAGAAGTTGTAATAACAGACATTGTAATGGTTAATATGTACAACAACATGTTACAGCATTTCAGTATGATATTTGTATCAAAAGATGGTATTGTTATTGCAAAACTAACAATATCTATTGATTTCTATAGAACAATTACTAAGTTGATTTCAGATTACCTTACTAAACTAACCTAACCTAACCATAAACAAAGGATTTCAGTATGGCATTATAAAAAGGCAGTTTTATTGCTTTCAATTTGGTTTTCAAGATTTTGAAAATGAAGTTCTTTTCAGGATGTTGTTAAGGAGTTTATAGGCTGCGCACTAATTTATGAAAAAATAATGTTACTTGAATATTTTATTCAGTAGACTATCTGGATTAACTATTCAATCGTGATCTCATTAGAACAAATGGGTAAAAAATGATCGTCTCATAGTTTTTTGTTACAACTCGTACTTACTTACTTGTACTTACTAAGAGTGTTTTCTTTTACAAATAATTTTAGAAATATGTATATTTTTTCTGATAACCCGATTCTTATTCAAATAACGGGCTTAACTACTTATTGCTTCCTAGGCGCGTCTCATGCGTTTACAATTCCAAAAATGAACCTTTAAGAAAATCTGATAACTTATTGTCTTCTGATTAGAAAACCGTATATCAATGTGACTTTGCGGACTAGGGGAGTTGACATAATCCGCGCACAGCCCTAGGCATCATGCCTCGACGTCCACAGCCGATATTAATGTCAACCTGTATTAGTAACTTGGTTGAGCAACTCCAAAATACCCTCGCATGGGTATAAACCCGTAGTAGTATAACTATTATAAATATAACTATTATAAAATAGTTACTGTAGACAGTACATTTTGTTCTGATTTTGCTAGTTCCTTGTTGTTAACCTGATAAATAATTCTTGCTTAATGATTGATAATCATACTATCATAAGTAACTTATTTGTTTAATATGATTCTTTGAAAGAATTGATCAAGTACTTACTCATAGATGATATTTCCTTCTTTCATGCTCTAAACATCTACATGTGTATAATACTAATATCGAGGACGAATACTGAAGTATAATTAATGATTAAACGAACTTACCTGTACGTGAAGTTCTATCATAATTATACGAAGTATTCGTCCGAAGATATTAGTAGAAAGTCCCACCCACCCGATGCATACTTTTTGTGTTGACAAAAACCCATCTCTAGGAAATATCATCATATTATTATCTCTAAACTAAATGAAGGCTTCAAAAGCAATGGCGTGGAGGAAGTGACGGAACGGAAGTTTTCTTAATTTATTTAATTCTTTTTACAGGATACGGATATTGATTCTATTTTATTTTTAAAAATATAATCCGGAAAAAACATTTTTTACCTGTAATTTATTTTTATCTAGCTCTAAAATTTGTGCTATGTGGTAATAAGTGCAAGCGATACTACATGTGTATAATACTAATATCTTCGGACGAATACTTCGTATAATTATGATAGAACTTCACGTACAGGTAAGTTCGTTTAATCATTAATAAAATGCTATAATTTTCAAATATTTAACTAATTGATTTATTAGTCAATTATATTAATACAATTTTTTAACGGATTATAAAAGAGCACGCTTTTGCTCCGCCTTTAGAATTGTTGGTGCTAAATTGACCGCTAATTGAATAATGCTAGCTTATTTTTCTGTAGCACTTTGGTCAACAAAAAGTAAGGTTTAATTATGGAAACAATACTGCCATTGTATGCACTAAACTTTGCCAAGACAATTAACATAGTTTAAAAGAGCCAGACGATCACGTCTGCATCATTCTTCTTCTAGTGTTGACAAAAAGAGTCCTTAACAAGAATACACATTAAATAAAAGGAAAGTTATTTCTCATCCCACGATAGTTTCGAACTGTTATCTCGTAAATAACTTACAGTGTTTGTCTTCATATAAATTACTCTTTTTCTCTTTAGCTGCTGCTACATGCATTTGTCTTTATGCGCAGTATCATTTTCTTTCCAGTTTTTGATGTATTGGACTTCGACGTTGCTATGGGAAACGATTGGGGAGGCATAGTTAGTTTGGCTGGGTAGTTTCCGCACTTAGCCTCGCGAATGGGCCATTGGGGAGGCATACTCGTATGACCTGTGTTTAGCGGACGTCCTGGAGCTCTATTTTTGAATCACTCGCTTCAAGATGGCGAGTGATTTTTGTTCGAAAACGAGATATTTTCCTTGACTTTTAATTCATATTCGAACGAAAATCACTTGTAAAATTGACGCGAGTAATTCAAAAAAAACCGGTTAAGTGCGTGTCGGACCCGCGCACTGAGGGTTCCGTGCCACCTTTAACTGAATTCAGGGTCCACTTACTTTCACTTAACGAAAACATCACAATATATTGCGACGGCAAAAATAACTTTGTTTTTCATAGTGTTTGTATGAAAGACAAAGTTATATTTGCGGTTGATAAAAATGTGCAATATCTCAAGAACTACTGGTTCGATCTCCTTCAAACCAATTTTCGTTGCAAGTTTTTGTTGAGATCTACATCATATATTTTTTCTAAAATTTTCACTTTCTTAGTTCAAAAGTTAGATGGGGGGGGACGCCTATTTTACCACTTTGGAAGCGTCTATATCTCAAACCTTACACTTATAGAAAAAATGGTTTTAGAAACCTCAACATCATTTTCAAAGACCTATCGATAGACACCCCACACGCATAGGTTTGAGTAAAAAAAAATTTTTAGGTTTTAGTTTCATGTATGGGAGCCCCCCCTTAAATATTATTTTTTCTTACTTTTTGTATCTGAATCGGAAAGCGGTGAACAAGATACACCTACCTACCAAGTTTCAGCTATGTGATGCTTATAGTTTCAGAATAAAGTGGCTGTGACATACGGACGGACAGACAGACAGACAGACAGACAGACTTGACGAAACTATAAGGGTTCCGTTTTTTGCCTTTCGGCTACGGAACCCTAATAGGGCCCCTGAGGCTGATAACAATGATGAACTCTGACGTGATCAATGGTGGAGTGAGAACGCTACGCACGCAAGGTATGGAATTCCTCGCCTTTTAGAGTTTTGGAGATTTATTATCACGGAAACACTCGCTGGTATAATATTGCATTTCTTGAGTTTGCAGATAAAAAAAGTTCAAAATATAAAATAACGAAAATAAAGTAACTAGTCTTAGTATAAATTGAAGTTCAATTATTTGAGGTTCGAAGTGTACAGATCATCTATTTACACATTAACATTTGTAGAGCCAAGCAACATTGTAAGGAATACTAGTTCTGTACTTCCAAGTTTACGTTTGTTTATATAATACCTACAAACAAGCGATTTAGGGGTGTTATGAGGACAGCCTCATTCTTTCAAGCACCAAGGTGCATCTTGAAGCTAATGAATGAAATGAATTCGATCCAAGATAGTTGTGGAAAACTATTTTAAGGACATATTACATAAGTCTCCAATGTGTAAGTACAACTAGTAAGTAATAATTTCAAGACCTCTTCTGATAAAAAACTTAGATTCTTTACAAACTTGTTAAAGTAGATCTATGCAATAGATATTTAACCTTCTATAAAGTTGTGCTTGTAGCATTGCCAATGTTGCAAGACTACCATGATATTGTTTAATGTTACAAGTGACTGGTCTGTTTATCTTTTTAAGTACCTCTCGATGTCTCTTCATCATTTTATTTGACTTTTGTTACATTTGTTAATCACAACTGTCATTTTTATTTGCATTGACGAAATGATGACAAAATGTTTACTGCAGAGAAATTAAGATTAGCAACTGCATTTTTAGTCAAAAAATTGCATAACATCTTTCCGTCACAGATTAGGCAAAAGTCTATATGTTATGTGTGTCTATGTGTATGTTTTATTTTTTAAATGGTTTTTTATCATGGTTGTAAATCCTAAGTGGTTTTTTCGTCTACTTTAACAAGTTTGAAGGTAACTATCGAGGTCTAACGGTGCCATCAAATTGCGGTGGGACCTGAACTTGTATGTGGCAAAAAAACGCGTAATTGCAGTAGTAATTTTGGTAAATACATATTTTGAACTAAAATAGTGATAACTCTTAACGTGTTTACAATAAAAATATGCAGTTTGGTCATACAAACATAAGCAAGCACAATGTATTACCGGTAAGTGCTGAAAAATTCTTCGTAAATAAGAACAACCCGATAAGACTGGTAAAGCTGCCTAACACAATATATTTTGTATAAGAAAAACATTGTTGTTAAACAAATAAGATTATTCTTTGGGTTCAATCTAAAATATTATTAAATTAATAAGAATAATTACATTGGCTTCAGTTAATGATTAATGTCAATGACTATCGCCACTTTGACAACTTAACTTTAACTATACTCAATACTCAATATAACTAGTACCTAGATCGATCAATCGAGTTGCTGATCTAACGGCTAATGGCGTCAATGTGATCTAGATGATGTTATATTAAACAAAGTATGATTACACTAATAGTTTATTGCGTGGTGAAATTAGGCTAATCGCTGTGGTAGCACTAGTAGTTCACCAGGAAGAATGCTGAGAAATAATTATGGTAGTTCAGCTACCGTGGGGATTGCTATGTTGACATGTTATAGAATAGGTACAAGAATTATTTTTTATAAAGAATGTCATGTGAATCTTTAGCAATTAGTACATTAAAACGAAGCAACATGTAGAAATGTGAAACGAGAAATGTTTTTTTTTCAAACAGAGCCAAGGTGCTTACTTATTCTAACTTTTTGTGCATTAAGTTGTTGCGATACTTGAATGTAGATATTTTAAAAGTTATTTTTTCTCTCTTTACGTTGACCTAAATGTGGCAGTGGTCGTCGTTTGTCTAATGATGATGATGATGACGTTGACCGTTACTAACTTTATCCCTGAGTAAACCACGGTCAAAGTGACATTAGTGTTAAGAGACCTTTGTACGAGTACAATCACTTTATTGATAAGATCGAAACGTAATTATTGATACAATCAAATAAAAATAGGGTAAAATGTCTTGGTCTACTAATCTACTTAAAAGGTTTCTTATTCGGGTTTTTAAATTAGTACAATAATAACAATATTTTTTTCTCGGTCGTATCATTTAAAAATCGTTAACTAGTTTTTTTTGTTATGGCAGTACTTTCTTTGAGCATTTTAAATATACAATGTCGCTCTATAAATAAATGCTGATTGAAACGTTTAAAGCTGAAGATAGGACTTACCTTGAGTAGAAACTATTGCAGTCCGAATAAAATCCTAAGGTCTCCGCTAGTCTTCTAAATAACTAGTAGTCGCGCCCTATTCCCGTTGCCCTGGGAGTCGGACAATCGCCTTTCAAATCTGAACTCCTGGTACCATTAAACTAAATTACACAACGACACTGAACATTTCACTTCACAGTCACAGAATAGTAAAACTTATCGCGCCCAAATTTATTTTGCTTTTAATTCTGGCCAGATAATTTCATAGTGCATGATTTATCACCAGCCAGTAACAACCATATTCACTAATTATTGTTTTTTCATTTTTCTTAATCGAAACTTTTTACATACACTTGTCACAAAATAAAAACTTTTTTGTATTTGACACTTCGGTTAATATTTTTTTACAAAATAAGTGCGTAGGATTAATTTAGCAAAGAAACTCTTTACACACTTCACAAATTAAAATCTCGCGTATTTTTTCTTCATATAAAAAAAATGCGCGAAGGTTCCAATTACAAAACTAATCGATGACAATAGCCCTGCGCTAGAGACGCGCACGCGCATGGTAGTAACGAATTATAGTGGACTACTATACTATAGCATGCCGATCGCGGTGCGGTCGACGACTTGTTGGAGCGTGGCTTGGTGGTGAGAGATTAGCGGGTACTCTTCCCACTGATCTCTCACTCTTAGAAGTTCATATTTAATGAATCTACAGGTACACAAAGTAACTAACTAAGTAAGAAGGTATCAAAGTATTTCGTGATAGCCAGCAGCACCACCTACCATTATCTTATTTGTCAACTTATCAATTTACTCCTAATGAATGATAAACATAGAACTAAAGTTACTATTCAATTAATTATTTGGGTCATTTGACTCAAAAGGTACTGTGTGTGTACAGTCTTTATATTTTATTTTATTTTGTTTAGAGTATAATCAATACAAAATCAAAGATAGGGTTTTAAAACTAGTAAAGTTCTAGCTAGATCGTAATAAAAAGGGTTTCTGTCATGTTTGATAACATGGATATATTTTTATTTTGCCTGTAATGTAGAGATTTTAAGGCTGCTGTCACCTACCTTCTAACAAAGTTCAAATGAAAATTTCTCCCCAAAAATGACTAAACTGACTACTTTTTTTGAATGAATTGTGCAGAAATGAACTATCTCCATAAGATGTCGACTCTGAATTTTTGATTCAATCTTTAAAATGTCTGTAATTTGCAATCATAGAAGCCAAATTGACGATTTTTCTGGCGCACTCTTCTAGATCACTTGTTGACATCAGCTATCGAAATAACATAAACTTGAAGGGAATTACGTTCGTATACAAGGTGTCGACTCTGTTTTTTTTATTTATCGCTCTGGTTATTCCAAATGAAGACAAAATTGAAACCATGTTTTGGCATAAAATACGCACCTAAAGACAGGCGATTATCTCTGAGAAACATTGCACTTGTTTATTGTGTGTTATTTGATAAAACAATGTTATAGAGGTTCCTATCTTTGACTTAGCATCTAAATTCTTGATTTTATCTTGTGCACTATATTCAAAATATCTTACTAAAGTAACCTATAAATTTGAGATTTGGAGCTGTCACGAACATTCATCTTCGATCGAGATTTGACAGACAGCGCCGAGCGCTCGGAGGGGAAGGGTGTGTCGCTCGTTGTCTTCGCTGCTACTCTTTTATTTCGTGTATGATACTAATTCCAAATTTGAAAATATCACGCTTTGCACAATTTTTATACGGCGACCAATTCGCTTTGAGGCTTTATGCAACAGGCATAAAGCAATAGTGCATTTGGATCGTCGATGGTCTCTAATTATAACAAAAAAGTATTCGTTCTTTTGTATCGATTAGTAGTTGTATTTAAATGATTAATCAATGTTGTGTAAACTTGCATAGAAAGGAATCCTTATTAATACTATAAACAAGAAAGATTTATATGTATGGCGACTATTTCAAGAGGTTTATGAGTTAAAACGAAGATCTTTTATCATATACAATTTGTATTTTCGAAACTTGATCAAACAAAATGTGCAGATACTAGGATCAAAATTATCGACAAAAATAATAATAATAAAAAAATTGACCACATAATAAAATTGTAGTATATGATGAGCAAACTATTTCTATCACCAAACAGTTAAATGTCAATTTTAGACAAATACTGAATTAATAAGGCCAAGAATATGCAATAGTACCAATTCTATTGCATATGTATGGGATTGCAAATAATAACCTTATTTATATAAAATAAAGTAATATCTGTAACACTACTTTATAGTTCAACAACGGTAGACCGATTTTCATGATATTTACTTTGTTGAATTGGTATTTACCTCTTACCCCTTAAGTTATTATAAAACAGGGCTGGGGCGCGCCGAGGCTGGATATGAAGCAAAGTTTTCTGTGGTCGAAGTTTTTTTTTCACTAAAAAGTCTAAAACTCTTCAAAGGACTCCAATTTAGGCAAACCATTTCTTTTTGAAGTCGGTGCCATCGCATGGGCTCTCTCAAGTTCCATCTTAAGCGACATCTATCTGGGCATCGACTCCAAAAAGAAATGGTTTGCCTAAAATGGAGTCCTTTCAAGAGTTTATTTAAAACTTTTTAATGTGTTTTGTTTTTGAAGTCGGTTTTATTGAAATAGTATGGTGGTGAAGTGACCATTAATTAACCCAACAAAATTGAAGACAAATAAGGGCTTTTGTTTTAAGTATTTGACTTTGAGTAGTAAACAAGTAAGTTTATAAATTTTCTTACATCATTCGTGCTTTGGATTTTGAATAAGAATAAATGGACGACAAAAAGTTAAAGGTCAGTTTTTCTTAATATAGACCGTATATAGGCGTTATTTAGTTCCACAACCTTTGATACGCACTTGTACGAACATACCATTGGCCATTGGCGTCAATTCCATACTGTGTGGGACTTGTTCATGGCATTAATTCCATACGCTAGTAACAGTGTTTTAATGGTTTAAACCTAAATAAATAGGGCAATATTTTGCTTATTTAACATTACTTTTCTTTCTATCACAATCTACAACCACAACCTAACTATAAACTTGTATAGTAAAACGCTTGTTTAAATAGAAGCGTTTCATGTGATGTGTATGTAGTTAATATGAACCTGTATTCAAATTGTACGCAAATGCCATGAAGTTCCATGGTTCTATTCAAGTCCATATTCATATAATATTTCATTATTGAAAAATGTATATGGACAAAATGATATAATACCGGTGTAAATCAAATAATTAAATAAAAATTATCTTGTTTATCATCTGTTATACATGAAATACTTGAAATCTTGATCGAAATTTTCTTAACTACATTTTCTGAATGTCAGCTATAATAACTTGTGACATATTTCATATATCAAAATACAAATCATATCAAAGAACAGCATTACACTAAAAAGCATTTATGTGTTAATAAATCCTCATAGCATCCAGCTGGTATGACACGTGGTAGATCAAGCGCAGAACCAATGGCATCATCCACCAATAACCCTTAGTCCCCGTTTCTCGTGGAGTTTACATTCGTAAAAAAATACCTACTCTGAGAAGTCACGATTTGGGTGAAGACATAAAGAGGCAGATAACCGGTACCAACCTGTACCGACTGACTAGTGATGTGCCAAGTCATCTATTTTTAATCTCGAAATATTTAAGAAATTCGTTACAACAATCCAAATAAGGACCGACTGACACTAGAAAATTGTTTTAAAACAAGATTCAAATCAAGACTTGAGTCGGAAAAGTCTCTATAAAGCATTTCAATTCCATGAAATAGCCAACACGGCACAACACTGGTTAGTCGTTGCAGGTCAGTGCGTGTTACCCGCCTCTATATGTCTTCACCCTTTGGATGCATTTCGTTTTTTCTATGCTGTAAGTTTTTTACGTTATTATAACTCAACGTTTGTGTTTAAATCTGTGAATTTAGTTATACACCGTGCTTTTTCAACCGTCTTACAGCCAAAGCCCACGTAATGTAACCATCTTAATAAACCTCTAGGGCATGTTATTTTTTTTATTACACTCCACATAATTTTTGTGTAAAAATTATCTAATAGTAATGTTACGTAATGTATCATCCTGTTCATAGTGTATACGTTTTCAACAATGCATTCCTTGACCTTGCCGCCTCCACGCGTTCCGCACCGTTAGCCAATCTAAGACAGTCCACGTGGATCTCTAACCAATCATGCGCTAGCGCAATCCTTTGTGACGCCCACCGCCTCGCCCCTTCTATTCGTGCGTAAAACTTGATCAGTAGTGCTAGACAGCTGAGTGAATGACCCGCGCGTAGTGCTCGTTACAGGATGTTTCGTACTAAATTGTGCTGATATCTTCTTTAATGTCTTAGTCTTTGAAATATTAATAACAACCAAGTTTTATTTAACGAATGACATGTAGTTATTGGATACTTTAAGTGGCCTTCGGCTGTAAGACGGTTAAAAAAGCACGGTGTATAACTATCAAAAGGAAATTGTTGCGAACGGAATTGACGCGAGCCCTGATTCCGAACTGTATTCACTGTATTCGTAATAGGGTCAATCAACTTTTCTTTGTCTTTTCGTGTCCCAAGTGTTCAAAAGCAATTTTCAGGAAAAAATGACTTAATTCAATATATTTTATGAAATAAACTTATACTTAGATCATTAAGAAATATGAAAATATTTTTTTGATAAACATTTTAATTCAATTTTTCGTTTTTGGCTAGGTGACCCAGGAGACAATTTTGGGCTCCCATACAAAAATCTGCTGTCCCCACGGCAAGTTTCTCTCTAATTTTTAGGTCTGGTGTGAAAAAACTGTATGACAGCAGATAAATCTTAAATGCCATCCCAATCAACAAAGCCCATAGATTCACGTGTTTAAAGAGACGTCCGAAAAATTTAACGATTTTTTAAGTATTTTGACTTTTGAAATTGTGTCCCTCGGAGTGCAGTTATTTTGTTGTCCCCCGACTTACTTATCTTATATTTAGTATTATGTTTTAAAATGGCACAACTAAAGCTTGTACCTATCAGAAAACGGTCTAGGTCTCACGTGACCATGTCCGTTATTCTCGTGACTGATAATTTACTCGGCAAGTTCATCCGCCGTCAGAGGTGACGCCAAGTGTACGTTTACTGTTCCGCTGGCAACCACGCATTTTCCCAAGTATTTCTTTTATTTTTCATACTATGAACTAAAATGCAATAAGCAATATGGTCTAATATCACGTGAGAATATGTATGAAGGTGAATTGGTGGTTAATGGCATGTTTATATTTTTTTAAAGGCTATTACTGGTCCCCTTCCTCACTATTTAGGTGACTCAAGAGACAAATAGGGGTAACACCAGAGACAAAACGCGGTTATTGTATCAATAAAGTGTATTTAATCATACAATAATTAGTTTTTGCTGTAATAACTTGTAATTTAATATTGTTTTAACAATATAAAGCCTTATTATAGTGGTTTTTCTTATCCCATCTTGCCGTCTCATTAAGTAAAGTTCAACACATAACTTTTCTAAAAGCTGATGGATGTACAGTGTTTTACTATTATTTCTCCAAATAATAAAGTCTGAAATATTATACCCATACCTGTTACAATAATACTTAGTAATTTTAGCCAATTTTTGATTATACTCAGTATAAATGTAATCTGTTACTCAGAGAAATGATATCATACACCCATGCCAAAACACAAAGGCGCTGTAAGAGAAAACTTACAAAATGATCGAGAAAAACAAAAAATACATAATATTAAATGTGGTACGTAAATTACGTAAAACATAATTCAGGCGAAGAAAGACCATGTCTGATTTTAATCTATTCTATTTGCCTAATAAGTCCGGGTCCTATGTAGTAATCAATACCATCGTTAACAGCCGTAGGATGTCCATTGCTAATAATAAACCTTCCCATAGTTTTCTATAGAGACCAGTTGCAAGCAGTTAAGTTGCAAGTCGTCTTCCCATCTCACCGGTGAACTCTACTCTCTTGATAAAAGATCTTCAATCTAGAACTTTCATTCTCGAAGTTATACCCACTTAGTTGGATCATTTGTCCCACCTAGACTCGACGAAGCAATTGTCACTCAATTCAAGAGTTCGTTTCCTTAGCTGTACGCATCAGAAATGTAGATCGATAACATCTGGTGCTTAAAACTGTTATGACTATGACATTAGGGTGGAAACCTCGTTCACGTCTTGTGTTCAGATACTGAAAAGGGGCCGGATTGGCTTCGAAATTCATTAAACTGCTTAAGCAGCTTATGCTGACTAAGTTCAGCATCCCCCAACTCTTGTGGCTCGGTTCCGAATCCACACAGTCAGTAGGTATTTGGGAGATCCAAAGTCCTCAAAATAATAATGTAGTCCATGCAATATCAAACCTGAGTTTAAAGAGTTGAGGAAGTTGCTTTGGAATGAGGTATTGCTGACGTTGGAGATAGTTTCAAGTTTTTAGCTGATGTTTAGGATATGGATTTGATTAACTGTCTGAAGTTGAGATTGGATTTCAGCCGGAAGGTCATCCAATCTCAACTTCAAAGAAGCAGAAGGTATTCAGTCACTGAGACAGATACTCAGGTGATCAGGCACAGGGAAATTTCCTTTAAATCCCTTTTAAGGGATAGAGGTGTTACATTTCAGCCCAGATTCGGGAGGACGAGCTGTTTTAGGGCAATTACAAGACACAAAACCCCAGAAACTTTATGCCCTACCTGTTTTTCCGAAATAATTAAGAACCTCTTAGATAGTTGCCAGTTGCATTATATGAATAGCTTGAGCGAGAATGATCTCTTGTTTCAATAATATTATTCAGGCTTATCCTCTACTGAGGTTAGCCTAAATTGAAGTAGAGAAATGACAAAACGTACTGCTTAACCTTGAAATAAGATGTGATTTCTGTCTTTTCTTACAAAGAAAGGCATACACATTTATTATGCTTGTAAAACTTTTTGATAAAATTGTTGTTTATTTGCATATTATTGTCTCTTGGGTTACATATTGTCCCCTGACAAACCGTATTGTCCCCCTGTTTTTGCGCAGATTTCTGTGTTTTATCTCACTGACAAGTATTGTACCACGAAAAATATTATGTAGAACTTTAAAGGTTTATGAGATAAGTTAGCCCAAGAAGTATTTTTATTATGTGACTGTTTTCTAAAGAATTATAAGAACTTTTAGGATTGGTTTTTGGATTAGTGACTCAAGAGACATAGTTTTCAGGTATATAAAAAAAGTCTTAATAGTTAATAAATATGTGGTAACTAATTTAGAATGTTATTAAATAGATCTTGCTAAGACAGTTATTTATGTACCGATTTTTTGCTATTTTATTGGTCAAAATAACGGTCACCTAGGGGACTGATTTTTAGGTCCTTAGCTGGACTGAGATAATTTACTCGTAAATCACACATCAAAATTCGTGCCCTTTCTCGGAATATGATTGATTAATAATTGAGGAACACGGATATTTTGTAAAAATACTAAAAATCATGATCCCCTTAACTTTTTTATTTCTCTCAACTTTTCACTTTGGGACAGAAAAGTTGATTCACCCAATAGGTATTTTAAATACAAAAAAACTGGTATAACATTAATTTATCACATCGACTTTTATAAGACCAGCATTTTCTGTGTTCATCATACGCATAGCCTACTACCTAGAGATAAAGTATCAAAATTGTTTAATTACAGTTAACATTTTTTTGTGTCCCGGACATATAAAATCGCACACACACATTGATAAATTCGGTAAAATCTGAGAATCTCCAGACTGTCATATGGCTCTTAAATCAATAAAGTCATATATCGACGACCGATTTGGCGCAGTGGTTAAGAAATTGGCTACTGCGCCAGAGGTCGCGGGTTCGATCCCCGCACATTACAAACATTTGTGTGCATGAACATGTCTGTTTGTAGTGGTCTGGGTGTTTTCTATGTATAATATGTATGTATTTACAAAAAAAAAAGTATATAAGTATGTTTATATCCGTTGTCTGGTAACCATAGTACAAGCTTTGCTTAGTTTGGGACCAGATGGCGCTGTGTGAAATGTCCAAGGATATTTATTTATTATTTATTATATACTATATCACAAACGCAAACAATACAACTTTTCTTATTCAAATCAACCCTTATTTCTTATTTGAAAAGTACCTGTCTTATGAAAGTTTTTTTAAGCATACCTTTTTTTATAATGCCAGTCAGTATGGTATTTCTCAAACTATCATTAATTTTAAGTTCCATTTCGCTTGATTCTATATTGTTGATATAAAATGTCAATACACATTAATTAACCCGAAATCGCTTACATCATGTTACTTGTACCATAAAATAAAGCCGCTTAAAGAGAGCCACAAATGATAAAAGCGTACTTTACAACCACGCACAGTTCCGGCCGACTAGTTTTTATAACCAATAATAAAATTTTCTAGGAAAGCGTATTAGAAAGTCTATGAGAGTCTTTCGTATGAATAAAAACTGACTCCTTATATCGTAAAAGTTTTAGTGCGGGAAAAGTTTTCATCCGCTTTCATTCACTGTTTTATATCGAAAGGTGGAATTGATATTAAAAATAGGTACACAAACAAATGTATAGCCGTTTTGTATTGTTTATTGTTTTAAAGCTGTTGTATTTGAGAATTAAATCACCTCCTGGCTCATTCCATTAACATTTTGGATACAAATTCTTAAAAAAAACATGACAATGATATGAAAGCTCTATTATTTTGATGAATATACAATAATAGTGTCAAAGGCAAATACGTAGCATTAAAACCCTTAGAAGTTCAGAACTTAAGTTTAAACGTTTTAATGATGTGAAGACTAAATATTTTCCAAATTTACTATGCAACTATTATTTACATAATTATTGCCGTAAAATAATTACCTATCTTTGTCGGTCTATGCAATTAAATTGGCGCTGCACCGCTACTGTCAACGCAGTGGTCAAGGACGTGCTGCAATGTGGACCCACTGGGCAGTATTCGACAGAGCTAGTAGGACAAAAGTCGGGTAAATTAAAAATTCTATTGAAAAAGTGTGTTTGATCGCATCGTTCAAAGATAGCTACTTTCTTATTTCGTTTTGTGAATAGATTTTATATTTTAAAATGTCTTTATAGCTTGCGTGATCTCAACTTGTTTCAGATTTACAAATAGTATTTATCTTAATTTAGCGCTTCTCTTCATTATCCTACGACAAACTTATACTGTTAAAGCTCAGCTTTATTTAGGTACGGATTACTGTTATTGCAACGGAACCTCCTAGTTTCATCATTATCATTATCAGTGGACGTCCACGCTGAACTTAGGCCTACTTCAAGGTTTTCCACAGTGACCTTTCTAGTTTATTTTTATTTATTTCTGCAGCATATTTTTTTTTTATTAATTACTATTATTGTTACAAAAATGTCCAACTTTGTTAAATTTTGTTCCAGTCGATCCTGTATTCGGCCCACTGTGCCTGCTGCGCCCGCGCAACGGGAAGTGTCCTGCGCTCTTTGCGTAACTCGTCGCCGCGGTTACCACTTACCACTGCAACATATTATGCAGCCCGTTGCTAGCTGACTCGTATTAGACTATTTTTAAATGTCAATAAAAATATGTTAAAAACTTTTGGTACTAGATATAACTACTTTAACATGCGTCTCTCTTTTTATTTACGTTTCTGCTTTTCTCTGCCGTTGATATTGGTCTATTTTCAAATACTGCAAGCAATTGTGTGCAATTTATACAAATGCCTTTTTGATAAGATTGCGATATCGAAGCTACTGCGCTAAATTGGTGGTTTCACAACACAGATTTAATCGGAAGTGGAACACCTAATTTATTTTTTATTCTTCAAGCCCCGAAAAATAAAATTAAGAGACTTTCGTTGATAAATGTTTCATTTTCGAATAAAAACCAGATTAAATCCACACAATAATGATTTCAAAAAATATTTTGTGCACTCGTGACAATATTTTACGTGATTATTATTATTTTCAATCGATTTTTGAACGAAAATCACTCGTAATATTGACGCGAGTGATTCAAAAATAGGGCCCCCGGATAGGGATCTGCCGTTCTACTAGGTAGTAGAATGGCAGAACTACCGTATGTTATTCAGGTTTCAGAATGCTATGAGAAAGCGTGCAAGTAAACTTTACTAACTAAACAAACGCCGTTGTACCGCTTCGGTGCTCTCTTGCTTGGAGTGCATTTCATCAAATATTTGCTTGACATTCACATGTGTGGGTTGCACTATGGTTGCTCCTTAAGATAAAGTTTCATCTATTCGCTGATAACATTTATTTATTTATCTTTCATTGATTGATAAAATTGTTACAAATTGCGATTGTCAATGGTCAACTGCACTATTTCGTTTTTATATGGTACGAGGCCTGATGTCCTATAATCATGTTTCTAATCTACACTTTTACACTACGCTTCCATAATTTAAAATCATGTTAATGTACACTATTGTTGGACTATTGTTTACATAAGCAAGTTAAGATTGTAATTTCTCTGTGTACTACAAATAAGAGTAAAATCTATAGTAAAATTATAAAGCTGAAGAGTTTGTTGGTTTGTTTGAACGCACTTATCTCAGGAACTACTGGACCAATGTAAAAAATATTTATGTGTTGGATAGCTCATTTATCGGGGAAAGCTTAAGGCTATAAAACATCACGCTGCGAGGGGAGGGGAGGGAGAAAACTCAAAACGCACTGACGCAGACACGGGGGAGCTCTAGTAAAAACATAATCCCTTCTCACATCCAACTAGCAAAAGCCCACAAAGAAGAGTTCTGCTACAAATCAAGCAGCATTAGGTGGCTTGTATACAAATAGATAACTTCAAACTAGTTGATTTCTTTTTTATAGTGTTTTGTCACTATACAAACTTAATTATATAAATTGCACTTGTAAAAAGCATCTGTACCTCTGTCTGCCTATAGGCATACGCCCGGATAGCGTAAGACACGGGGTTCGATTCCTCGTCTGTCACAGAGTCACGGTTGCTTTTTACAAGTGCAATTTATGTTAACTTCAACCTGTTTAACATTTAACCAGTTGACAAGTAATAAAAGTAAGCCTATGATCCCGACCTATAAAAGGATGGCTCTGCCACAAGTCCGGTCAGACCAGAATCAGGCGAAGGTACAAGATGTGGTGGACGATATTTTCCTTATTTGTCGGTAAGTGTTTGCTTATTCACAAAACATCATTAATTTATCATTCAATACTAGCAGTCGCAGCGAACTTTGTTTCGCAAGTCCAGTCTTCCCCGCCCCGATTTATGGGTAGCATCCGATTAAGAACATATTACGTGCAAGTGCAAAGATCATGTAAATATAGTTATCATGAAAATCGGTCCTCTGGTTCTCGAGTTTTAAGTAGTGTAAGTGACCCGACTTTTTTTAATGTATATATTTTTTTGCAAAAATACATAGTAGTGTTTCACATACTTAGTTAAATATGTAATACATATGCACAGTAGACAGCTTATTATTATACATAGTCAACTTAATATTGATTATGATCAAATTTAAGAGCTCGGTTATTGTCGGTGGAGTTTTTTATCCAAAACTCCAAATTAGGGAAGATAGTGTGGTGGATTCCATCTTGCCTTTTGGGGATTTCCGCCTCTTAATCTTTATAATAACCCAGTATACCGTGAATTAATATCATGTTTTTATTTCAGTTTGTGTAATCCAACTAACAAGGGTAAGTGTGAAAATAGGTATATAGCCAATAGTATTGATATCTACGATGTGATAGGGGAAGGTAATTTCAAGGCTTTATACCTAAATTATAATTATTTAGATACGAGTAGAATAAGAATTTGTGAGATCGTGTAACTAAATTAATCGAAAAAATATGGGATTGAATCCCCAAAAAAATAGTATCTTTATATTATTACAAAATAATTAAGTAATCATTTTTTTTCTTGGCAACATAATCTCAATAAAGAATTGATGAGTAAGGTGGTGTTAGAGCCATTTGTTACCGTTTATTATTTTTTTCATGTTTCTACCATGTATGAGCGCGCCGCAGTACAAAATTTTAGGGAGGGGGCGCAATATTTTTGTCGATGAATTTAGATATAGTACTGAGCCTTAGCAGGTTAAAAGTACCATCCCTATCACATTGTATACACAGCTAGTTTGAGTTACATTCGTTGTATTTTGAGGTTTATTTATTGAAAAAATACTAAATAATATTATTTATTATAATGTTATCGATGACAAACTTGAGGAAAATGTGAACAGGTAAGTTTAAGTGCCAAGTGGTAGGTATTTATAAATTTTCCTGTCCAAGCCGTCACCCACTTAAACATCTTTTCTCTAATATTATGGCATGCTAGGCATTGTTGATTTTTACTTGAATACCTGTACCGCCGCGGGCTCTCGCACTTAACCACATTCGAGCCAACATCTCTTGCACCTCGTGTCGTCTTTTGTTTGAAGTGACACCCGTTTTTATGGCGTGTGCGCAAGCGATTTTTGGTCGAAAAATGGTTAGGCACGAGATATCTAGTCTATGTCTCTATTTCCAAACGAATGTAGTACATTACATCATATACACAAATCGTATTTCTTAGTTATTAATCCAAAAACCGAGTAATAAAAACTGCTCTAAGTAATTCTCTATAACTTATCTGGTTCCTTGGTTTTTCAGGCAGATGGGTGTAATGACTTGAAACCAGATTTCATCGCACCGGGCAGGCGTATCAGTGAACAAAGTAAGAATACTTACAACGGTAGAAAAATATGACTTGTTATTAAAATAGTAAAATTCCTCATACTTTCAAGTGATTCAGTGCTTATCAAAATATTTTTTGTATGGGTATGAGGCCAAAATGTAAAAGTCGAGTCTGACCTCCCATAAAAATAATCAAAATTTTCCCATACGTATTATTTTTTCTTTTTCAGAATGTCAAGAATATAACTGGGAAAGAAAACAAATAGAGAAATGTTCTAAAGGTAACAACTAAGAGCGAAGCAACATTGGCTTTGCGTTAGCAGACTGGACTGCCTATATGTTGGCCGTTCACCTACTATTTCGGGGGGACTGGTGCAGAACTGGCCACTTTAGATTTAGTTTTTATCGTATTTTGATTTTTAACGTAATTTATTTGATTTAATTATTTTTAACTAACATTGTTTATAAGGCCTACTTACAAACTATGAGTCATTGTTACTTTCAATTAATAAATCTTTCTATCTATCTATCTGTTGCGTTGTCTTCATTGCGTTGCGTTTATGGTCATTGAATAATGGTATCTTGGTATTTAATCGCTTATATTTTTACAGATGCCGCTAAGATCGATTATCCTTATTTGGTAAGTCCCCAAATCATATCATCCCCATACTTTGTGTACGATTTTTATTGACGTTTGTACACACTTAGTGGGACTTGCGCACGACGATTTAACCCAGGATTACGCTAACCCAGGATTAAATCATCATTCTGTCTCTGTCAACGTTAAATAAACCGACAAAGATAGAATGATGATATAATCCTGGGTTAGCGTAATCCTGGATTAAATCATCGTGCGCAAGTTAAACGATGATGGTTGATTCTCGATGCAATTCTGACTAAGATACAAAACACCAAGTACAACTGTATTACCATATACCTACCAGGGTGCCATGGGCTACAAGATGAATGACACCTTGCGCTTCAGATGTGGAGCCCTACTCATCAGTCCCAAGTATGCGCTGACGGCGGCACACTGCATACATGTGCCACACCCTCTCTCTCCTGCAGAGCTCATCCGGTTTGGCAACAAGAACCTCAACGATAAGGTCAGTTTACGGTTCAGTCATGAGTGAAAATTAGAATGCTCAGAAACTGTCTGTAAAAGTCTCAGGAGTACTTTCTAAGTGACTTCTCGAGGTGGGCGTGTCATTGTGCTTCGTTCTCAAGTGCACTAAAGTTGATTCAACCAACCTACATTTGTAAGATCGTGTAACTTAATTCTACGTTCTGTGCACAACTCTAAAAGAGCCTATTTACCACCAATTTCTCAATAGTAGATTATAAAATGCCTTATATAATGTGATTTCTGTAGCGGTTACCCAATTGGAACAGTTCATGAGCCCTAATGTGGTTGTGAATTCCTGATAACGGTTTTATTGTTTACCTAGTATCATCCCACTACTTAGCAAATATCCTTTTAACATTTCCACCAATTAGCATAGTTAGATACGGGATTGCTACCATAAACAGTCAGTTCATCAGGTTACCCACTTTTGTTGCAAAATAGCTCGTATTACAACTGTATAAGATGCTGTAGTGTTTACCATGACGTGCTGTTGTCTGCACAATGGCTACTTTCCTGCAGCTCTCCAGTTTTGCGGATGGTGCGCGAGAGTCCATTTTAAAGACAAAACTGGACTAGTAAATTACAACGGATATTTGCAGGTCATTTGCAAACGAGATGTCCATGTAAAAATTAGCATTAAAACGCGTATATAAGGCATCCTGCAATAAACAGTACCTTCAAAAACGGGGTAAGAAAAGCTTTTAATCAATAAAAGCTTTTCTATATTTCTTATTTCTTTCTTTCAACTAACTGATTATACAATTTATTCTCCAAGACAATGATGAGTGAATGATTCAGTGACGAGTTATAGAATAGTGTGGAAGCGTAAAACATACTGCGCCAATCCCAGATAAACTGGAAACAGGGCAAGAGAATGATGATAATGATGATGATATTCTCCAAGATAATATATTATCCAATTTTAAATACAATACGCAGTAAATATTTATTGATATGTATCAATATATTCTGTTATTTTTTACAGGAACCACATGTTGATGTCAAGATCCTCAAATCCATTGTTCATCCTGAATACGTACCAGATTGGAAATCAAAGGACAACGACATAGCTCTGGTGGAACTGGACCCTGAGGTTCCCGTCTCCAAGTCTGTCCATCCTGCTTGTCTGTGGACGAAGGCTTCTAACGATGGGGTAGAGAACATTATATCTCCTGGATGGCCGAAAAAGAAAGGTATGGCACTTAGCACGAACTCAAGTAAATAAATTAATATGCACACACACCAATTGTCTGGTTTCTAAGTAAGGATTTATCTTCCTTGTATTACGAAGTACTATTATGACGGGCGCGTCTCCCATAAATACTTAAATACATAAACCATCCATGTCTTAGGTACAAATGTTCGTGTTTATCATACAATCAATACCTGGCGGGAGTCGAACCCTCTACCGCTGGTTCAGTAGTGAGCGCTAACCACTGCACAAGGTGGTCGTCAAATAAACTGGGATTTAGAAGAAATGGCACATAGTACATACTCTTTTCGGATCAAAACCCCCTTATTCCAACCTTGACCAAATTGGAAATCATGTCATAATGATGGCATATCATTAATGGTATATGCTTTTCTAATTAGCCGGGTAGTTTTAGCTAGGTTTAAACTCACTTTCTTTAATGTAATAAAGGGCACGTAGTCTAGTGGTAGTACTACACATACACACACTGTACTGTAACTAGTGTATAATCTATTTTAAGTGCTCATTTGATTCACAAATAAAAAATCTTATTTTTTAACAGGGCAACAGGAGGGCCTGATGACGGAGGTTAAATTAAACATAACGGAAACGGACAGATGTTTGGAGCGGATACAGACTTATTACAAGTTCCCACTGAAGGAAAGCACGATCTGTGCTTTTGAAACCAATCCTAGTTGTGACGTAAGTATAACTATGCATAAGAATCATTATCATCATCATTATCAAACAAATGACATCCACTGCTGGACATAGACCTTCTGGACCTGCTGGACATATAATTTTTTTTGGAGCATATTTATTGAGCATAAATAAGCTCCAAAAAAAATCGTAAAATTTTTCAAGAGCATATGAGTATGCTCTTGAAAAATTTTACGATCGGACGCACCGAAAACAAAAATGATTTTCTTTTCCTTCATAGTAGACAAATTTGTTAATTATTTTTTTTTAGTTTTAACAGTGACACACTTAATCACTATAAAACACAAAACCAATTCTAACATTCTTCACAGTTGATTCCATCTACCAGTCCAATGATGACTCTTATCAACCTTGATGGTAAGACTGGAGACCAGATGCCTCACGCCATCGGAATGGCGTCCTTCGGAGAAAAGTGCGGTCAAGTCGGTATCTACACGAGGATCTTCAGCTACATCGATTGGATCGAACAGACTGTGTGGAAATGAGACGTGATGGAGATCATAGGCTTCTTTTGGAGTAAAGCATTTTGTATGAACTGTTTGTTTGTTATTTTAACCTAAACCAGGATTTGTTAATGACCACCTTGTATATCCAGGATTTATGATTGATTATTGATTGATGACCTGCAATATTTCTGTAATTAATTGTTATGAGAGTAACTTAATGCTAATGATAAAGCTACATTGGCTATCGAATAAATGGTGTCAACGTGTTAGCTATACAATGTAATGTATTAATTAATGTATTAAATATTTTCAAAGACGTAAGACTGATGCGGCATTGCAGACAAACCTCAGTGGTTTTTGTCAATGTCTTTTAAATGTTTTATTAGTTAAGTTTTTTATATTCTAAATAAATTAAAAAAAAAGATTAGATAGAATATTTGACGACGCGTTTGGTGTATTGGTTAGCGCTCCTGACTAGCGCCGGCTGTTGCGGGTTCGAATCCCCCAAGGGGCAAATGTTTGTGTGATGAGCACGAACATTTTTACCTAAGTCATGGATGTTATATGTAAAGTATTTATGTGAGGCGCCCCCGTCATAATCGTTGACTGGTACTTCGTAACAGTTCGTAACACAAGGAACAAAATTCCTTACCACGAAACCAGACAATAGGTGTGATGTAAAAAATAGTTTAATTGAAAATAAGACCTAAATGGACATCGCTTAATTATGACCATAGCTTATTTTATTACCACTATCAAGAGTATGTGACAGACTGATGATAATAATATAATAAGTTTTCTCGGCTGATTGCGACTGTACAGATGTCTTCTTTCGATGTTTTGTTGACTCACTTGATTCGATGTGTTTGCTTTGCAGTGGGTGTCAATCAAAGGTCTGCATATTTTGTTTGCTTGAAGTTTATTTCCATTAGCACTAATGTGCTATGTTTATTTTTAGTTTAATGATGGGAAAGTATTGTTTACTTATCGTTTAAGGGTTGCAATGACAGTTTATATTCGGATAAATATACCTTTGATTCAAAAAATACGTAGAGAAAAGAATTATAAACTAAAGGATTTGATTTTAGGATGATAGACGTCGATACAACGTAAACGTCAACGTTATACAACGATGAAACATGACGATATTGAATAATATGTGCTGGGTGCGAATGTTAATTTCGAATCTTTTGCTGAAGAGAAGAGAAGCTGGATGCGAGGCATGTAAGACGAAAAGATTTAATTTTAGCTTTTCAAGAAAAAAATGTAGAAGTATTGATCCAGACTTTTAATTGAAACCCCGATTTCGACCGTAAACGTAATTCACAAACATATATCATGCAGTATCTAACAATCTTGTTCCTAAGGTAGATAATAATTATGAAAGTGATGTTAGTCTATTTTATTTTATTTGTAAAGTGACCGCCTGAAATATTTTGAATATAAATAAAAAAATATCGAGAAAAAATCTTAAAACTCTATCTTTATTACTTTTTAAGCTATTCAAAATTATCGGGCAGAGTCGGTGACCTTGTGACATTTTGTGCCATATCTACAATGTTATTAGCTCCATTTCAGTTTTGTTGCAAAATCGATGACCAAAAAGTGACTTCGCATCATCATCTCTTCCATACCGTGTTCGACTACGGCGAGTTCTGCACTCTGAATTTACATATTTACTTTATTGATATTGTGAATGTATACAGGAAAGTAGTACTAAGAGTTGAAAATATTTATTTCCGTTCTATAAATAAGTTTTTCACGTAGCAAATTTTCCACAGAAAAGTTGCCTCATAATTTAGTAACAGCACGTTTGTTGGTTGTTAACAAGTTGCTAACAGGTGCGCCTCAGGAACCAGGTAGGTAAGTTTCAAAACACAACAATAACTATTTCAAATCATAAGATGAATATTGTTTAGCTACCAAGCCCAAATAAAGATCTTTGGGTCATAAATCACCAAGATATGTCTACCAATAACAACCCGCAAGTTCTCTCCAAAGTATTGGAAGCTCATTAATAATCAGATACGTGGTAGCAATGTCGAATCTAGTAGATATTCTAATACCAAGAATTTTATTACTCTGACGTAAGATATGCCAAAATTAATACTAATTAATAACCTACTTAGTAAAGTGATATTATAATTTTTAACTTTTCCGTAGTGAGAAAAAATGATTCTATCTACGTTTCTCATGCATTGGGTGTACTGTTCAAAGGCACCTTTGATCCTCACGTCTACGTTATTGCAGTAATAAACGCAACATAGTCTGAGGAACTACTTGAGGATAACATACGACATATAAATTGTAAAAAGCAACAGTGGCAGACAAGGAATCGGACCTGGAGCCCTATTTTTGAATCACTCGCGTCAAGATGGCGAGTGATATTCAATGATTACAGTCGAATTTTGGAATGAAAACCAGTTGTAATCTACACAAAAAGGATTTGAAAAATCATTGCTCAATTTTGTGAGTACTCACGACTAGGTTTTGAGTGATTTCCGTTGATTTTTAATGTGTTTTCGAACGAAAATCACACGCCATATCCAAGCGAGTGATTCAAAAATAGGGGCCCTGTGTCTTACGCTATCCGGGCGCATGCCTATACCACTCGGCCACGGACACTTTTTTTAAGTTGCTTTTGATAAGTTAAATTCATATTATTAATTCTGTGGGTGTGACAACATACTAAAACATTATAGGTAATAGAATGGGATCTGTGGTGGGATAATTACTGTGGAACCATGGATTAATACAATAGTTAGCGGTACCCATTTGTTAAAAAAGTCTTCAAATAACGATTTTCGTGGGAGTCACCTCCGCCATACGGACTACTGGTATGTACTTATATGGCATATTTTCCTGAACATCAAAAATGCGGTGGTCACTTCCTAGAGTTATGGAGGGGGTAGCTATGACGTAGCACGGTTACTGTACGATAACGGTAATTTGGCTGTATGGACATATTATTATTAAGTCAATATGTTTCAAGCAAAGATAAATTAAAAAAAAAAGGAAAATATGTTACCTAATTATTGTCGTCAATCTCATCAATATCTTCATAAATAAACAGAAAATCATATATGGCATATACCTACCTTCTTAGCACTCTAGTTTGTCATCACTAATTCCACAAACGGGATGAACAAAAACCGGCTTTACATTGACATGATATCAGTTCGAGATCTTTTGATGATATTGAATTAACTGAACTAACAAACAAAAGAAAACTGTCGTCCTTCTTCCAGCCACAACCTGCGGGTTTTCCACGTCAGTATTCTGACAATGTGCAGTAGGAGGTCCACCGACAAGACGGACAGATGACCTTGTAAAGATCGCAGGATCGCACTGGATGCAGACTGCTCACAACCGGTCGTTGTGGAAAGCCGTGGGGGAGGCCAATGTTCAGCAGTGGACGTCCTTTCGCTGATAATGATGATGATGATGATGGTTCTGCCAACAAAATGCTTGGTAGTTAGCTTTTAGCGCATGCTGGCGAAACGCTTGTCGTCGGCGGTCTAATTATATGCATTAATCACCTGGTCCATAAGATATATGTGTTATACATATATTATAGTGTCATGTAACTGTAAGGAAACGTAATTTACTTAGTTTATCTACTCACTTAGTTTTTAAGATAAATATTGCAATACCCAACAGGGTCATTAAGTATTAAGTTCAAAACTTATTTTTAGACCTATTTATTGTACACTTAATGGCAATAAACGAATTTGAATTTGAATTTGATATATATAAAAATATTAATCAATAATTCTACAGAGTATACGCAGTTACCTTGACCTGGCCATAGTGATCTAAAATGCATTAACTCAGAGATATAGTAATCTACAGTTAATCCAAATCATTCGCTGTGTACATGTTGGGTGCAGTGACGAAAGTCTTTTTGGGTGGGTTATTGGGTTATCGTGTATACGGAAACCTTGTCGTCTGAAATCACAAGACCCGTACAAATAACTGCCGGAAAGTTACAAACCAGTAAGTACACGCACTTTACAACGTCTTGCAAACTTGTATTTCGTTTCCATGGCCAGGGCTTTTCTTACATAAGCGAATGTTTTGATAGTCCATATAAAGCTAACCTTAACATTGAACAAACCGGTAAACACTAAAACATTGCATGTGTTGTTTTTAATAATATAATAAGGTCTTTATATTCTCTACCTGACTTCGAATTGAACTTATTTCAGAGTCACCTTGCAAAGGCAGGAGCTCTATTTCTGAATCACTTGCGTCAATATAATGTGTGTTTTTCGTTCGAAAACAAGTTATTTTCGTTGGCTTTTAGTTCATCTTAGAACGAAAATCACTCGCCATCTTGAAGCGAGTGATTTGAAAATAGCGCCCCAGGTCCTTTTTAGGTTGATCTAGTCATTCTGTTATTCTGTACTAGTTGGCCTCAAGCAAGACCTTTAATTACGTAAGCGATAGATAGCCTATTTGCGACAGTTATGTAATGCTAGTATCTATTTTGGTCTAAAGTTCTAGAAGTCTACTCTCGATAAACTAGGGTCAAACTATTAGCCTCAATTTCATGTTGTCAATAATCAATTCAATTGTTTTTAAGATTACATAAGTTACCTAATCAATCGAATAAATACTCAATACTTTATTGCTTCATTATAATGTACAAATAAAAAACATGATTCTCCCATATAATGTTGTTTGTTTGGCGAATATTATAAACAATATTTTTATTAGCCTTTTAATAACGTCAGTAATTAAATAAAAAAAATGTGTTCAACGATTACCTATGCAGGTTGTGAATTTTGTGTTGCTATCATATTTCTAAAATTATTAATTTGGTTTTTAAAAAGGAATGTCATTTTGTTTACAATATAAGACAAGATAACTTTACGTTTATGTATTTGCGTTCATCACAAGCCTTAATTACTCTCCTGACAATTTACTCCAACACAAGGAACTAGCACAGCCATGGCCTTGACCTTCGCTAAGTAAATCACGCGCGTGTTGCTGTTGTCATACAAATTACTTAGAAACATCATAAAGTTATACACGGTATTGCAACTAATAGAATAGCTTAATGGCAATATTTGCGTACATGTGCAGTTCTGTCAGTACACTAGTTGTTTTTAATTTAAAAGTAAGTTAACATTTGCTCAAGGGGGTAGCCCTACCAGATGTCTGATATAGATGTGGTATCAGATACAATACATATTCTGTATGTTTGAGTTATCTGAGGCTGTTGTTGAGTGAATAGGTTAGTACGAACCTTGCCTTCGCAGCAATTTTCCATACCTAGCTGCTCGCATAAGAAAACAGTCAAATGGAATAACAAAATAAAGCTAGAGCGTGTCAGATCCCTTGATGATGGAATTACTCAAATGGTCTTTTAAACCCATTTTAGCTATTACCACAGATTAGTAAACTGTTTTGCCAAATTTTTTCTTGGCGCTGTCATCATTTGACAGAAAGTAACAAAACAGGGTAATAGCTAAAATAGGTTTAAAATACCGTTTGAGTTATAATGGATAAGGGGGTGAGAATTATAAGAATACATTAAAAAACTAGATCTTAATAGAAGGGAGTACCTATAAAACATAGTTTATAACCTATGCATTTAGTATTTCTCACAAACATTCTAATTAGTATTAAATAGTCGTCTCATGAGCTATTGTGCTCATTCCAAACACGTGCGAACTGCACGTGCACATCAATTTCAGTTAGGTAACTGACAATTTCCTGAAATTTTCTTTGGCTTACGTTTTTGTTTCATAGGAAAAACGTTACCTAGAAATAATCACCAACAACAACACGGAGAGTACTTAATAGCAGTACTGATTCAGACTAAGAAATATATACCCAATTTCAATAGGTATCATTAGAGCTATTTAGTATTTTGAACGAAGGTATTTCTAGTTTCAGTTAAGCGCTGAAATAATATTCACTGAGCCAGACAGGTATTACCTCCAAGTAAGCAAACGACCAATCAAAAGTTTTGCGATTATCTTATATGCCGATTACCACGCAAACCAGTTACAACTTTCGATTTCATGCACGTTCATAGACTCGCCTAGACCATGCATGTATGTCTGTATGTGTATGTATGGATAGATAAATAGGCGGCTAAATGCCGTGGAGCACCAGGCGAGCATAGGCTCCAAGAACTTAAAGCGCGGTAAGGTCCGAGTCAAGGTGAGGCAGGCCGTAGGGCTGTCGACACTAAACTAGTTCACTTAAATTAGATACTAACTTGTTTTTCAACTCGGTACCCTTAGCACGCAAAACTATCAAATGCGTAAACGTTTCGAGAAATGTCGAAATCCATATTAAAAAAAGTGATTTCTTTACGCACCACCAGGGGCGCTGGTCCTATTTATATACGAATTGACATTTCTCGATACGCTTACGTATTCGATAGTTTTGCGTGAGAAGAGTACTGATAACGTGGATTTACTGTATTTATTAATTGATCACATCATCACATAAAATCCAAGAAGAAGAGGAGTATTTCGGGTGTAAAAAACTCTCGCAGCCCATACAATTAAAAACCTGATCCAAAATCAGTCTAATCAAAACTGATTTCACTTCGTCATGACGAAATAAGACTTATGAGCTCTACATAAATAAATAAAACTAATATCATCTTCATCACGATCATCAAACAGCATGAATGAATAATATGAATGTTTGAAAATAATTATCACGCTACTAATTTTTTTAAATAAGTAAAATTAACATACAGAAACCGCCTTTTCACAGTTTTCTTTTGATTTCAATCACATACTAAGTTAACTGGTCAACTAATAACTGGACAATATTTCTGACAACCCTGTTATGCCTGGGCTATGAACTCGTCGGACTGGCCGCGGCGCCCGCGCAGCCGCCGCCAAGGGCGCGGTAAGAAAAGCACAGTGCACGTAGATGGAGAAGGGCCATCGGTGCACATGGGTTTGTCTCTAGCTTGACTATGGTAAGAATTGCAGAGGCAACGCATAATTTCAAATTATAAATTCAACTGTAACATCACACTGCTGGAAAAAGCTTCATCTCAAGTACATGTTGATACGAGCCATACTCCACCACTATCATCCTAACTAAAGTCTGGTTTTCTTTGGTTGGTTCGCCAAGCAAAGAAAAACGGACATATTCGTATTGTCAACAATCTTGACATTTCTTTTTAACTTACAACGTACATAGGCAATTCATCGTTGAACACTGAGAGCTTATTAAATCGAATAGATTATTAATAATCTATTAATTATTATTATCTTTTAGTAGGTTTTAAGTTCATAATATTAGTTTTTATTCTTAGTTTTTGCATGTATATACTTATAATTTTTATTTACTTGATTATTAATCTTATTCAAAAATAATATTGTGAAAGTCATAAAAAGTATGTTAACAATATTCGCCAAGCATAAAAAAACGATATTTGCTCAAGACCTTTACTATTCTGTACGGCACGGTGTAATTTCAGTGCGGTGCAGTATGGTGCATTAAAGTGCCTTAATGTGGGCAAGGCTTTTAGTTACAGTGAAGTTACTGCATTCGCGTATGTTATGTTGCGTATGACCTCCCGCTATCTACGAGGTGGCAAACATTAAGTTAAGCGCACAGGGTGAAGTTTAAAAGGTGTTCTAGGCCAGCGTGGGCTCGCTAGCAAAACTTTCCATGAAAAGATGTTACAATTAGTAAAAAGTTTTGACTAAAATGTGACTTTTATAAATAACATCTTGACAATAAGACGTCTTTGGTAAAGCTTTAATATAACATTTTTCGAGATTCAATTAATTAAAAAAACACTTGTCATATTACTTAAACAACTAAACATACTTTTATCATTGACCGATCCATAACCAAGCCTATAAAAATGATTTGAGCTGAGCACTACCAATCTGCATCGTAGAAGTTGTAGCTCTATGACACATTTGGACGACAAAACTTGTGGGTTTTAACAGAGTTTGTTCTATTTCCTAAACAAAGACAGATATTTTATTATTGTAACAGTTGCATTAGATAGCGCGTAGCATGCTAGCGTACTCAAACCACAAAGCAGTTGGCATTAACCACGTAGTGATACGCTAATTGACATTCATCATTAGCACTGGCTGTCATGCATGAGTCAATGTAATGTAACTAGCGATCTCTGTACGTACTGCATTGTTCCGGAGTTTATAACTAGCCGCTCAGAGAAGTTATTTTGACGTCTTTATTTTATAGTTAAGTTGTCAAAGTTAGGAAGTTTGAAATTCTTTCATACATTTTGTGTAAACATTGAAAACGTCAAATGAGCATTATCTAAGCTGCTCAACTTTAACTGTCACTTTGTATACCTTCCCAATTAAATTATGGTAAAATGTTACTCGTACTTTCAGAATCTTCCATCATGATCTTTTTTATTATCTTTCAGTGGCAGTAGGAAATAGAACGAAGATAATGGGATACAATGTTGTTAGGAAGTTGAATTAACCTTCTAATTTGTTGATGTTGATGTACGTTTATTAATTTACCAAGGTAAGTAGATAGTTCTATGCCATCAAACATCTTTTAATTTATTTCAAGTTATTATATACACATATACTATGTAAGATTAATATTCAGAACATAAACAACGGCAATGGGTCGAGTGACGTAACGGCAGTTATCGTAATTACCGATACACTATCATCCGACAAACAGTCGCATGAACTGAGTCGCATCATGCATACGTTCTATTAATGAAATTTAAAATAAAAAAACGCACATTACAACCTTTTACAACACAAAAACAAACGGTCACTGGCCAGTAATAAAAATAGACGTGATAAAGAAGTTTATAAACAAAACACGTGCGAATAACCTTCCAATTTTAAACATCTGTGATGTCATCGCGATAGGAACCTTCGTAACTCAATTGAAAACAATAGAACGTCGAGTGAAGTTTGTTGTTTTTGAAAGAAAACGGCGATGCGTCTGGTGATAAATAAAAATTACGTATGATAATTAATTATATTCGAGTTTCTGAGCCGAAGCCTGACGCTGGCACCGGATTGGACAATAGTCGTGAACTTGTGTCGGCGGAGTATAGTCGCGAACGCGATTAGATAGTTTGTTGTGGGACGCTGCGCGCGAGTGCACAAACAATGCTGTGATATAGTGACACGATATACATTGGATTTTATTGTGGTATGTTTTAGTTACAAAATTGATTGGGATTTTGACTATTTTGTTGCTGATTGTGTAAAAAAATACCGTTAGTTTATGTAATGTTTGTAATAGGAAATGGAAAATTCCAAAATGGGATATAATTATTATTATAGAATTAGGGATTATATTAAAGTGAATAGCACAGTAAACTTTCAATGAATCGAGCTTTTACCGATATATTTTACGGAGATGTTCAATAAATCATTGACACTCTTATGTCTAGAAGTGCAAAATGTATTTTAAATAAAATATTATCATCAGTAGCATTGAATTACTTCATTATCATTTATTAATTAGTTATTGCCTAAGCAATCACACGTCATTTTTAAATCCCATTTCATGCATTCAAAATCAAAAGGTAAGTTGGTACTGTAGATACTTTGGACATAAATTGCCATAACCGTTGCTTTTCGTGTGTTATTTCTGTCTGCGGCTTGTGGTCATCCAAATGACATTATAATAAAATGTTAGTGACCCTGGAAATCTTGTCATTTGAGTGGAAGTGTGAATCTATGTTCATTCTACTCAAAAATATTTTAAGATTAGTTTAAAATCTTCATAGCTACGACAGAGTCAAAATTTCACTAAAGGTCTCTTAAGATCGCTATCACCTTTGTAAACACAACTTTATTTTATTATTTTAATGCCTTGTCTAGTACCTATGTTAAAATACGAGTACAGAGCGTATTGCTATTTCCTTCTTAGTTTTGAACTAGAAAAGCAAGCGATTAGATTAATTTTATAGGTATGAAGAGGTGCTAATAAATATTTTGGTCATTCCCAATTATTTAACGAATACAGGATATATTGTCCTATTTCTGAATCGAATTGTTTCTGTTTTCAGAAATGCCTGACTCTAGTTTATGGTATTAATTATGATTATATATTTAAAAAAAAGATTTAGCATCGAAATATATTTTTTAACTCGATTAGGATATTAAGTTTTTTTAGGCATTGAAATTTTATAAACCATTTATCTAGTGTATAAAAATACTTTACCAATGTAAGCTGGCAATACGCGTCTCAAAATAAGTAAAAGTATTTATATAGAAAATTCTAAGTAGTGCTAGATGATGGAAGGCCAATAACTGCTATATTCGGCTGAGTTGCGCAAGCGCAACTCGCCGGGGCCAAGGCGATCTAATGCTCTCACCGAGATCAAATGAGATAAAAAATATGTTATACGTAGACGCGTTCATAACCTACCTATTTGAGCTTCGTCGCAGTCGGCATAACTAGTAAGAATTTCTGGGTTACGACGTTATAATGCCAGTATTTGTGTTTGCAGTGTTTATTCAGAATCCATTTCACATGTCGCATGTTTACCATCGTAAAGTTTAATGCCCTATAGTCAACCTAAACATCAAAATTATGATTTTACATAAAATAGAAAAATACTTCCTAAGATTTTACTAAAAAGCTAAAGTATAGGAATAAACAGAGCTTAAATAATAAAAAAAATGTTAAGGATTAATGTCCTCTGCTACTAGAGTAGGAAAACCTACGAAGGTTATACAACGGTAAAAATAGTGGTCAATAAATCCTAGACAAACGCGTTGATGTCGTTTCCTAAGCGAGTAAAGCAAATAAATAATCTGAATATTTAACAAAACAAATGATACTTTGATAAGTACAACACATTATTTAACTTTTTAATTTACAGGCCCTTACATATTGCTACTTTTTGTATCAGTACCAACGTGCAATTGATAACCTATCGACTATATCTCGTTGGTATGGCTGCTCTTAGTATCCCTGAATTGGCAACTGTATTGATAAATAAATGGCGCAGTGTGACTTATGATGGTCCTAAATGGCTTTTCAAGAGTGCAGCGTGGCTTTTGAAACGCAGCAACAGCTGGCTCTCACATTACGTTTCACAGCTGCTGTCCGCTGTCGAGCTTTTAGAGTTCCGTCGTTAAAGGAAGGAAACCATTAAAATCCCAAGATATATTAGACTGAATTTAGAAACGTACGTTCGGATGACAGCACGTCAAGGTAAACACTGCGGTATCTTATGCAGTTGTAATAAGGGTAAGTTTGCAACAAAAGTGAGTCACCTGATGTGCTGTTCATACACCTATCAATGAAGATCCTTAAAGTACTATGAATAACAGACCGCTCTCGAAAACCTGTTACTGTTGCTACAGAAATAGTTACTTGCATCAAGTATATCAAGTATCATGTTCCGTTTATAACTAGATAGACATCAAAAAGTGATTTATTGTACACATTTTGTTCGGTTGTTGTCATTAAGGTTTAAAAGTTGGTTGCATAAAACAACAGTAAATTTTACTTGACACTAACAGAAACTTAAAGGGTTCATACAAAAGATTATAAAATTCTCCAGAACCCACGCAAGGCACCACAGTGTTGCCATCGCATTAAAATAAAAGTTCAAAATAATTGAGTGCTTACTGCTTGCACTTGACCGCGTTATATTTCCGAAGCGCAGTGTGAAGGGCACCGTAATTGTTGCGGGTCATACGCAATTGTATTAAGTACAGTCAGCCTTAAACAATATTTATCAAAACTAATAAATAAAATTGCGTTTCAGTTATTTCGATTCCAGAAGAAATATTAAAGAAAATGGCCAATAGTCCAACGCCATGAAAATAAAAAAATAATAATTTGGAAGTACGTCTCAAATATCAGTCATCATCATCATCATTATCATCAGCCAAATCACGTCCACTGCTGAACATAGCCCCCACTATCTTTGACAGTAATGCCTATGTTTATTTTTAGTAATACCTAAAAGTCAATGAGAATGTTGTCATTTATAAGAGTCCTCGAACTTAGTACCCGATTTTTCTATATAGGGTGAAAAGAAAGTACGTGCCAAATTCTTGAGGGTGGTTAAGAGTCGAGTCTAGAACACAGGACAAATACATATTTTTTAAATATTCTAAATTCGATTGACATGACAACCTCCCCCTAGAATTAAACTCTTACTTTTTTACATCCTGTATGTATCTAATCTCTATTGTTCCTACAAATAATAACTGTTCCTTCATAGACGAGACGACGTTCTATGCATAGACGAGTGTAGTTAACTAATAAACATCGACGTCAGAGCGAAGCAGAGAACGAGCGCTGCAACTTTTTTCTCGACCTAACTGTACCTTCAGCGATGCTCTGGATCCATGGTATTTAAATCTTGGTTAAGGAAAACCGCGTCATTGTGGACGAATCAACAATGCAATGTGTTGCATGTAGATCTGTCATGGTGACCTGTGATCGATTCGTGCGATGCGCGTTGGAAAAAAGCTATTTAATTACTGTCAACTTATGGTGATTAACAGTTTTAACATACAAACTGTGAATCGCAGACACTGCTCGTAGGATTTTTGCCTTGCTTTTAGCCGCAATGATAACATAATTTCAGCATAACAGGGCAAATCTCAACAACCATGAATTTTTGTCTAATTTTGGTGGTAATTTTAGTTTATAACTTTTCGGCTAAATTTGTTTAATCATAAGCAAGAGTGTTGTCTACAGTTACATGAAACGTCAGTGAAATTAAAATAATAATAATAATTTCTGAAATATTTGAAACACCAAAATTGATCACCCACCAAAATTGTCACAGGCCACCAAAATTAGATAATCTGACACCAAAATTTATCAACTGCACCAAAATTAGAAATCCATCAGATACGGTAATGCAACATTCTGTGTTTTTGGTTTTGAATGTTAATAATAAGTATCTTAGTTAGTGGTACACACGGTATCACATCGACCTACCTGATTTGTCATATTTTGTCGATTAATTTTTAACATTTCCATTCAAAACAAACACAGGAATCACCAAAATCATTTGCAACATTTCGACAGATTTGAGGAGAATGATGTGACACCGGTGCCGTGTGCCTACCACTGTACCAAGAACCTCGCTTTATACACACTAGTAGGTTTTAGCCAGTGAGTTGTTATACTACTTAAAGAGAAGCTATATGTCAAGCAAAAATGACAAACGACGACAACATTGTGACGAATTCCTTGAAATTTGGATTTCGAATAAGAAACCTTTTGTATAAGTTGATGGCCAGTGGCGTCAATTCATGAGGCACGATATTTGTTCGTGGTGTCAGTTCCTTGAGCTAGTAATAGTTGTTCAATGATAATAATCCAAAACCTCACAGGGTACAGGAGCTGGAGTCTTCTCGAATGACCTAAATATTAATATATCAACTACTCTTGACAAGCTAAATACAATCTTTCAAGCAGAATGTATCGGCATCACCAGAGCAGCACAGGCGGTTGCAGCCAGAGACGTAAAAGACCAACACATTAAAATCGTCACGGACAGCGCATCGGTGCTCCAGGCCCTACAAAACAATAGCATCAAATCTGTCCTTATTTGGGAGTGCCATAAAGCACTCCAATCCATAGCAAGCACAAATGAGGTAACCTTGCAATGGATCAAAGGACACAGTAACTCACTAGGCAACGACGCTGCCGACGAACTAGCCAAGAGGGGCTCGGCGACAACAGTATATGGCCCGGAACCATTACTACCCATACGGCAGGCCCAAATAAGAACTTGGCTACGTGCAGAAACCGAAGCAGCATGGAGAAATGGTAAAGGTTGAAGGCAAACAAAGAAAAAATTCCGGAAGGTTCGAAAAGGCTTGCCCGCAATCTCATCCGGTTACCAAGAGACAAACTGCACATGGTTATAGGCACTATAGCTGGCCACAGTCTCTTAAACAAACATCTATTCACAATAGGTGTCACAGACAGTCCCCTATGCAGAGGTTGCATGGGGGCAGAAGGAACACCACAGCATGTGCTCATGGAGTGTATGGGTGTGATGGAACAACGGGCAAACTTTCTCAAATCCCCGCCAACATTCCCAGAGGTCTTTAGCAATCTAGGCAGTTTGCTAGCCTTCTGGGAGAGCCTGGGGTGGTTAGAATGAAAAAGGAGGGATATACGTACAACGGTCCAATCGTGAGGCTAAGTGCGGAAACACCCCAGCCAAACTAACTAACTAACTAAGTTGTTTAATGGTTTAAGCTCTCTGTGCCTCAGACAATCACCAGATGAAGTTGCGAGAAACCGCGCTTAGTAATAAAAAGCCATGATTAACCGCCGTTATTTTAGAAATCATCATCATCATCATTATCAGACAAAGGACGTCCACTGCTGAACATAGGCCTTCCACACGGCTTTCCACAGCGACCGTTTGTAAACGGTCTGCATCCAGTGCGATCCTGCGATCTTTACAAGGTCGTCTGTCCATTGTCGGTGGTCGTCCTACGCTTTTAGTCGAAGGGTCTCCAATCTAGAACTTTCCTGCCCCATCGGCCATCAGTTCTACGCGCTATGTGCCCTACCTACCCACTGCCACTTGAGCTAACTGATTCGTAGGGCTATATCCGTTACTTTAGTTCTTCTACGTATCTCCTCGTTTCTGATTCGATTTCGTAGAGAAACACCGAGCATAGCCCTCTCCATCGCTCGTTGTGTGATTTTGAGCTTCTTTATGAGGCCCATAGTTACCATAGTTAGAAACCACGTTTCGGATCCGTATGTCATCACAGGTAACACACACTGGTTAAAGACTTTCATCTTCAGACACTGAGGTAGTTGAGACGAGAAGACGCTCTTGCGCAGTTTCCCGAACGCTGCCCAGCCGAGTTGGATTCGTCGATTGACTTCTTTCTCAAAGTTGGACCTACCTAATTAGACCACTTGTCCAAGGTAGACGTACGCATCGACAACTTCAAGAGTTGTGTTCCCAACAGATACCGGAGTGGGTACAACACGGAACTCGACATAATTTTCGTCTTTTCCATGTTCATTTTAAGACCCACTTGTTGGGATACTCGTTTAAGATCTTCAAGCATAGTGCCAAGATCACCCGGCGTCTTTGCCACACGGACTATATCATCGACAAACCGGAGATGTATGATGTATTCGCCATTTACTTTGATGCCGAATCCTTCCTATTCCAGGAGCTTGAAGGCGTACCGACATGGTGGCGTTGTTATACAGACACTTTAACACTTCTATATACCTATAGTCTATGTGACACCGCTGAAGAGACCGAAGCACCGCCCAAGTTTCAAACGAATCAAAGGCCTTCTCATAGTTCACAAACGCTAAACGTAGAGGCATATTATACTCCTCGGACTTCTGTATTATTTGCCTAAGCGTATGGATGTGGTCTATGGTACTGTAGCCTTTTCGAAATCTAGCTTGTTCGGGGGGAGGCTGGAAGTCATCAAACCTACGTGCGAGGCGATTCGTGATGACTCTTGAGAACAGCTTGTAGACATGGATCAGGAGTGAGATGGGTCTATAGTTCTTCAATAAGGTTATGTCTCCTTGTTTGAAGAACAACACCACCACACTCCTGTTCCATGCCTCAGGCATCATGCCCTCTAGCAGCACGGAATTAAAGAGTCTCTGAAGGTGTTCCACCCGCATTCAGAAGCTCTGATGTGATTCCGTCCTGGCCATGTGCCTTGTTGTTTTAAGCTGTTTCAGGGCCATCCTAATCTCGTAGAGGCTGATGTCTGGGATGTCTTTGGTGTAGTGACGGGTTAGGATAGCTCTTGGGTCTCTGACAGGGCTATCAACGGGTTTGGCAACTGAGGTGTACGACTGCCAATAGAACTTCTCGATCTCGTCTAATTTTGGTGTTAGTTAAGCAATTTTGGTGTACCAAATTACCACCAAAACCACCAAAATTGCACCACCAAAACTGAAATTGTATATAAAAAAATACGTAAAATAAAAACTGTTTCGGATATTCTACCCAACTTTATATCACTTTAAAAGCACACCATGCGTTCATAAAACACTGCATTGCCACAACAAATTAATTACAAAAAAGTAATTTAAACAGGAACACCAAAATTGCAGATTTTTTGTCCGGAGGTAAAAAAATGGAATACTTTCATTTTTGGCGGAAAAACGCAACGAGATAGCGCACCTGTTTCTTCACTGCGCGTGAGTGCCCGGCTGACTGGAGTGAGAGTCGGGAACAATATTTTTTTTTGTTTGTTTATGCGGGTAAGGTTGTCTCTTTCATAAATGCCACCAAAATTGTTAATTTCGCGCGGACAGACCATCTTGTCATGCTCTAGGGTTAGGTAACGCACCAAATATGAAAATATCACTAACAGCAGATGGGAAAATTAATCCGAATGTAAATAAAATAAATGGATTTGAAAAATTTCCTGTAATTTTCTTTAGACTGAGGGAAATATCCAGCAAAACGGATTGCGGACAAGCCACCAAACTTAGAATTGCGAGGTAATTTAATTTTTTTCAAGTAACTGAAATATTTTATACAATTTATATTTATGGCCTGGTATGGATACAAAAGTTTACTTTCAAGAAAAAAATTTACAAAAGTGTATCTTTTTAGTACATGACGATTCTCAGCCCGGACGCAAAAAAAATACGCTTGGGATATTCACCCAACAGCCAAGCTACACCAGGGGGACAATTCTCGTGCAGTTCGTATACGAAATAAATTCACCAATCGATTTTTGTTTTCGCAGAAAGAACAGCATTCCTTTATCAGGTTCACGATTTTTATGCATTTTGCTTTCTTCTGTGCGGTTTTTTATTATTAGATTTTTGCGAGAAGCGAGAATCTAGGCCGTTCATTAAGTAATTTTTATAAATGTTTAGAATGAGTTGTGATTTTTTAATCGTCAGGAGCAATCTGTAAAAATAGACTTTAAAAATTTTCACTACGTTATTACATTTACACAACTGATAAATGCCGTGTACGATAAGTACCCATTCATTTTATTTGCGGTCATGCGAGTGCCATGACAGCCATAGTAATAATGATGATCGTGAAGATAACATAATAATTCTCATTACTGAATTCAAATGGTTTGCTTAATTTACATAAATATTATATAGATACTTTTTGTTTCGATGATAATAATAATAGCAATATTTAACAACCTTATGAATTTTAGCCTCAGCAGTTTAAGTAACGTTCAGTATCATTCTAATAAGAGCCTGTTTCACGGTTGATTAATCACTAACCAAATAATAATTTAAATAAGGAACATTATTTCGTATGCATTATTTGGTCTATAACCAGAACGCTAACTAGAACTTATTAAGAAATTGTAAAACAGGTCGTAAGTAACTGAATTAATAAATAAATTTAAATTAAGTCTTCATCCTTCCAGCATCGAGGTACCGGGAGATCATAATGTACGAGCTGTTCCTGGACATCGCGTTCGAGGCGGAGGTGTGCACGAAGGAGGACCCCGAGCTGTACGAGATCTCGTACGAGCAGTGCCATGAGGACCTCAGTACCAGGGACGCATCAGTTGCGGAGCTCAGGGACATGATATACGGTAAGCAGACCACGTAAGACTAAAATCTCTCTATCGTTTCTTTCTCAAAGACGAGCTATTTAATCTAGAGAGTTTGAATATTTACGTGATACTTAAACTTGCCAACTCAAATACGATAAAAAACCTTCAGTATGGTGAAATACACCTACCTGACTTGGTTTAAGTCCTAGAGCACCTTATCTAAAAACAAAAGGGACTTGTAACTATTACGCGTGTGAACCAACGCTCGCTTTTGTTATGTAATTAATGTTTCTTTTCGTGAGCAAGAAGACCCACTATGTTCTAACTACATTTGTATAAGTTTCATTTGAACTAAAAAATAAAGTTAGATTCAGATACTATCGGGTAAGTGTCGATCATAAACGTTTCAATGGAACAATTTGCAATAAATTTACTTACATTGTTTGTGTTGTGATTGGCACACAATGATGACTAGGATTTGTTTTGTTCCTTATTTCGTTATTATTTCCATTCTCGGGAAGTTGAAAGAATTAATATTTCCTCATAAATGTAAAGTATGATAATACCAACTACAAAGGTGCCAGTGGTGAACTCGAACGTTTTAATGTATTAATTTTATATTTACTTGTTTGTTAAAATAATGTAAAAATCAGTGCAATAAAAGCATTCGGCAACAACACACAGTAACACATAGTAACGCAAGTTACATTGGCCATCCGGCTCGAAGGACTAAGTAACTTTCGTTACTACCAATAAATTTAGTTCTGTGATGGTATATTTGCATATGTAGGGAACACAGATAATAAATTCAAACAAATACAGAACTAAGAAGAAACTGGGGTTTTCCCTGTATAAACGTTACCTACTTCTAAAAAAAAAAGATTTCTCTTCCTTAATACCTTTTTTTGTAGTGAACAAAGTTTTTACGTTATGATCCCGACCAAGATAGATGTTTTGTGAATTATTCCGCGTCACCATTCTTTCGTAATGTTACTCACATCTAACGTAAAATATTCAAAGTCATGTCTGACCTAAGGAATCATAAAGTCTTTGTTCTGTTTTGACATTATGACTATTCGTATGTAAATGAACCCTCGAATAATATTCCTTAAGTTATTATTTGTTTCAAGAGAAACCATACGTAAATAAAAGATTACTACCTAGCCTAGATTAGTATGAAAATAAACAGTTTTGTTGCAAATGCTGCTTGCTTTATCAATAACGAACACAGTTTTAACAACTAATGTTTGATATTATATACCATAACCGCAGATGTTTTTAATTATCTGTATTGTTAATTTAAGGGCAAAATGATTTAATGACATACACTGAAACATTATCTTATTAAAACAACAGGCTTTTATTTTTTATTTTATAAATGTTTTTATAATATAAATTGCACTTTTAAAAAGCAATCGTTACTCTATCCGGGCGTATGCCTATACCACTCGGCCACCGTCAGTCAGTGGTATAGGCATACGCCCGCATAGCGTAAGCCACGGGGTTCGATTCCTCGTCTGTCACAAAGTCACTGTTGCTTTATACAAGTGCAATTTATAATTAAGTTTGTATAGTGACAAAACACTATCAAAACAATAATCAACTACAATTATTTTTTCCGTGATATGTATTTAAAATTTGTATTTTAACAATTTTCAGAGCGAGGGGAGTGTTCGCCGTTCAGAATGGATGATGAGTTTCTCATCAGGTTTCTCCGAGCCACCAAGTACATAATCCCTAAGGCACACAGATTGGTATGTTACTACAATCTTGTTTTGTTAGCCTATTGTATCCTTATATTTTATTCATTTGGAATTACTAATTAGTCAAAGTCAAATATGTTATAAATTGCACTAGTAAAAAGTATAAAGTAACAAAAAAAAAAATGTTTCAATACTTTACTTACTTTCGTTATCAATACTTTATGTTACACTTTGGTTATTGCAACTTATTTATCTTCTAAGTTAGAAAGTGAATACAAACTTACAAACAAATCTAAATCTAAATCTTAGATGTCTACGCTAAACGTGGAGCGAAGTTAGTTAATTAAGTTTATGTATAGCTATTTCATTTGGTTTGAGGCACTTATTTTTTATTTTATTTAATCATGTTAGTGGGTATATAACTTAAAATTACTATATTTTTTTTATGTTCCAAGAATTCTTAGAAGGTATTAATAGAAACAGTTGGAAATTAAGAATACTTTTAACTAAAATAAAACAACAATTTTACGGATTGATTTCGCGAACGTTTACGTTTACGTCACAGGCAGACTCTAGTCTGCCTGTGACCACGGATGCTGTAAAGCATTCGAAACGTCAGGCATAAAATAAAAATAAACGTTCGCGAAATCAATCCGTAAAATTGTTGTTTTATTGTAATGAGTATTCGCGTAAACTTCAGAACCAAATATACTTTTAACTTTTCGCGAAGGGTTTTTTTTTATATAATAAGGTAGTTTATTGAATATCCTTAACTATAAAATGGTGCAACTGAGCACAAATGACTACACATTTACTTATTTAGTTGCTGTGGTCCATCACGATGGCAGAAAATGAGTCACTAGATTTGCATGTGAATGTACTGTACTGAAAAGTATTAACCAAATTGCATACAATATTTTATTACCTACCTAACTGTTTATGCACACCGTTAGAATAACCAGACACGTCGCAAAAAATTAAATATCTCAACGCATCAATTTTACTCATTCCTGCACGCGATATTTTTCATACTATTCAAAAATATACAGGGTTATATCAGCCATTCGATAAATTATGAGGGTAAAAATAATAATAATAAATACGTGATAAAAGTTTATTTTTTTTGCCAACTAAGGGCAAATTATAGACTTAGATACTAGGGTTAGTTAAAACAGAATAATGAGAAAAGTAGGGTTTATTTTCTTTAGATTTTAGTAATAATAAATACTAATTAACAATTAAGTAATCATAAGTATTTTGGAAAAAATCTATTGCAAATGAGCGCTACGTTTACCCTTCCAAGGGAATGTATCAAATTACCGGTCACACTGTATACAGAGGTGTATAGGTATTTATCATAATGTAAAGAAATAATGTATTATCTGTCATTAGTGTACCACTATCATATCGTAACCCATTCTTGGGTTGTGTTTTTAGGGTTCCGTAGCCGAATGGCAAAAAACGGAACCCTTATAGTTTCGTCAAGTCTGTCTGTCTGTCTGTCTGTCTGTCTGTCTGTCTGTCCGTCCGTATGTCACAGCCACTTTATTCTGAAACTATAAGCATCACATAGCTGAAACTTGGTAGGTAGGTGTATTTTGTTCACCGCTTTCCGATTCAGATACAAAAAGTAAGAAAAAATAATATTTAAGGGGGGGCTCCCATACATGGAACTAAAACCTAAAATTTTTTTTTACTCAAACCTATGCGTGTGGGATGTCTATGGATAGGTCTTTTAAAATGATGTTGAGGTTTCTAGAACCATTTTTTCTAAAAGTATAAGGTTTGAGATATAGACGCTTCCAAAGTGGTAAAATGGGCGTCCCCCCCCCCATCTAACTTTTGAACTAAGAAAGTAAAAATTTTGAAAAAAATATATGATGTAGATCTCAACAAAAACTTGCAACGAAAATTGGTTTGAAGGAGATCGAACCAGTAGTTTTTGAGATATTGCACATTTTTATCAACCGCAAATATAACTTTGTCTTTCATACAAACACTATGAAAAACAAAGTTATTTTTGCAGTCGCAATATATTGTGATGTTTTCGTTATGTGAAAGTAAGTGGACCCTGAATTCAGTTAAGGGTGGCACGGAACCCTCAGTGCGCGGGTCCGACACGCACTTAACCGGTTTTTTCTTTGTTATGTAGTGTTCCTTCCTGCCACCCTATTGACCCATGTAAGCACCTAGGTACTCTTATATTGATTTAACAACCATCTGGTTACATAGTGTTACCATTTTCTTTAAATATTATATCTGAATGATTCCAAAGAGCTATGTCCATGAGATGTTCGGATCACGTTAGGAACCGGTACGTTGCGTAATACTAATTAATGTTTATGCTCTATGCTACGCTTATGTAATTAATAAAATGCATAGAGGTGGCCGACCACGGATGATAGTGAATCTTTTACTAGAATTCGTTTGAAAATCAATATTTCATGATAAAATTAGTAGACACTTTTACTCCAATGTGGTACAAAAGAAGGATATGCGAACACCAATAACGAATTATGTTGAGTTAAATTTAGATTGGAAATGTATCTCTTAGACACATTTTTGGCGAGGTCAGTCGCAAATAAATTATGCTCCATTTCAAAATTGGGTTCGGTCTTAGAAAAGTATTTTAACTGCTAGCGTTAATTATTTAAAAACACAATTAGCGTACTAGCGTGATATTTTGAAAAACTATGCTCGTACACGTCTTGAATTTTGAGAAATATTGTATGTTTCAGTAAAATAAGAACCTAACCATTCAGTTTCTTGACAAAAAACATATTCAGAATTTCGCAAATTTGTGACCAATCAAGCCTTAATTAAAAAAAGACGTACATGCTTAGTTTAGAATGTATAAAAACGAATGAGACCAATTTTATCTCATTCCATAAAGGTTTCATTATCGCAAGCATAATATTTCGATCGTAGGCGTTCAAAATTTAGGCAATTTCGCTCTGCGTTCCTCTTGCACATGATAGTCTTAAGGAAAACTCGAACCCATTATCTATAACTACTCATAATAACTTTAAATAATATGCATTAAGTATTAAGTACCTGACGATATATCTAGCGAGACATCTTTATAATCGAATGAATGTGTATAGGTATTGTGATGGCCAGCCATTAAATGTAATGTTACGACTATTCTAGTATGTGACCTTAGTTTTAGCCTCGGAATTCAAACGTATAATACAGTCACACATAGTCAATTTTTGGTCTAATTACCAATTAAGAAAGAAAAAAGAAACAAAATACATTTATTTATAAAAACATCACACACACAGCATAACAGACACAATTTTGAAAAGCAATAACAATAAGAACATACAAAACTATTTGCAAACATAGGTAGAATGAGAAGAAGCAAACCCAGTGTCCGTTGTGTGTCTGTAATGTCCCTATCAAGAGGACCTCACTCAGCATATGCCAGGCCCTGGCGCTGGTTTTCAGTGGGCCCCTACCGACTTAACTACCTACTTACTTATAAGATGAGTTAGGTACTTTTCGAAATGTTATAACTAAAGCAACCAGTAGAACTCACTGCTGTTTACAAGAAGTAATTATTATTTTGATTTGGGCTGTATCCCAGTGGCGTTACTTTAGCACAATAACTGAGTAATGTGAATTTCATAAAGGAATCTTTGACTTTCGCTCTTGCTGCTTACTCTTGTATCTACACTTTGTCACGATAGAGCCCGTTATGAATGACGTCATACAGACACAGAGATGTGCATTTTTTACACGCGTTCACCGATAAAAATCGGTTAGAAAATGGGGTTTTCTATGAATTTTGTATTATCGATAGACCAGAAACGCAACGTATGACGTCTACCGACAAAATGGACAGACGACCTGGTAAAGATCGCAGTATCAAACTGCTAAACTACAACACACCGCTTGTGATCGGTCTTTGTGGAAAACCGTGGGGGGAGGCCTATGTTTATTATATATGTGCGTGCGCATCCCTGTTTCAAAATTGATTTACGACACCGACTGCCGTTAGTCTTTGGGTTTAGTATAGTCTAATTAGGAATAAGGCCGCTAATATTTTTTGCACCGATGTACATATGTGGCCTTCCTAATTCTCTTCTTCTCCAAATGTTACTGTGATATCCCGCAGGTAGTCCGCTACTGCGCGTTCAGAGAGCAGTACCCGTCGCTGTACCAAGACGTGGACTTGTGGGGGCTGGTGAAGGTCAAAGACGCGTACGAAGGCTGCATGTACGACCGCCCGGATATCGGCAGGCTGTCTATCTTCAGATTCGGTAAGGTGCTCTTGGAAGTTCTGTAAAGAAAGTTGCTTAACTTCTTATGTTTTGTACTACACATATTATGAATAAAATACAAACATATCCACCCCTACCTCGGCCCTTGTTTAACGACAATACAACTTTTTTAAATGACCATACCTATAAATATGTTCCCTACACCAACAAGGTTTCTCAGTAAAAAAATATCTTAAAAACAACAGTCTTTACCAAAATTATTACACAGATTGGGCCACCAAGTCTATTTTAAACCAGACAATATCTACACTGCTATTGCTGGCAGTTTTAGAAAGTCTTAAGGCTGCTGTCACCTACCTTCTAACAAAGTTCAAGTGCAGTTTTCTCCCCAAAAATGACTTAACTGACAACTTTTTTTGACTGATTTGTGTAGAAATAAGCTATCTACATAAGATGTAAGCTCTGAATTTTTGATTCAATCTTTAAAATGCCTGTAATTTGCAATCATAGAAGCCAAATTGACGGTTTTTCTGGTGCATTTTTCTAGATCAGTTGTTGACATTAGCTATCGAAATAACATAAACTTGAAGGGAATTACGTTCGTCTACAAGGTGTAGACTCTGTTTTTTTTATTTATTGCTCTGGTTATTCCAAATGAAGACAAAATTGAAACCATGTTTTGGCATAAAATACGCACCTAAAGACAGGCGATTATCTCTGAGATACATTGCACTTATTCTGTGTTAATTGATAAAACAATGTTATAGAGTTTCCTATCTTTGTCTTAGCATCTAAATTCTTGATTTTATCGTGTACAATATATTTAAAATATCTTACTAAAGTAACCTATAAATTTGAGATTTGGAGCTGTCACGGACGTTCATCTTCGATCGAAATTTGACAGACAGCGCCGAGCGCTCGGAGGGGAAGGGTGTGTCGCTCGTTGTCTTCGCTGCTAGTCTTTTATTTCGTGTATGATACTCATTCCAAATTTGAAAATATCACGCTTTGCACAAATTTTATACGGCGACCAATTCGCTTAGAGGTATTATGCAATAGGCATAAAGCCACATAGTGCATTTGGATCGTCGATGGTCTCTAATTATAACAAAAAGTATTCGTTCTTTTATAAAAATTTGTAGTTGTATTTAAATGATTAATAAATATTATGTAAACTTGCATATAAAGTGATCCTTATTAATACTATAAACAAGAAAGATTTGTATGTATGGCGACTATTTCAAGAGGTTCATGAGTTATAACGAAGATCTTTTACCATATACAATGTGTATTTTCGAAACTTGACCAAACAAAATGTGCAGATACTAGGACCAAAATTATCGACAAATATAATTATAATAATAAATTGTCCATAAAATAAAATTGTGGTACATGATGAGCAAACTGTTTCTATCACCAAACAGTTAAATGTCAATTTTAGATAAATACTAAATTAATTAGGCCAAGAATAGGCAATAGTACCAAGATAGTATAAGATCAGATTTGATTAAAAAAAACAAAAATTTACACACAAAAATAAAGAAAGTATTGATTTATTTCTTAACTAAAATAATTACAGGTATTTAACGTGAAAATAGAAAAACAATATACACGGTCCTAGTCCAATGTTAACAGAGCGCACGCCAACGGCCAAAAGAGGGCGCTCGCTGGTCTGCTTCGGTTTATATAGGCCCGTAGTGTTGCCGTTACTCCGGGGTTGCTAACACTACTTTATAGTTTAACAACGGTAGACCGATTTTCATGATATTTACTTTGTTGAATTGGTATTTACCTCTTACCCCTTAAGTTATTATGAAACGGAGCTGGGGCGCGCTGAGGCTCGATACGAAACACAGTTTACGGGGCCACTAGTACATCCATAAAAACTGGCAACGGGTAAAATGGACTCACGTTCCTTACGGGATAACTGAGTAATGAATGTACATTTTATGATATTGTGTGTCTGCTGGCGAATAGTTATATTATTTAACCGATTTCAAAAGGAGGAGGTTATCAATTAGATTGTAAGTTATTTTTTGTATGTATATCATCTTCATATCTCAGTCATTTGTTGACAGATTAGATATTTTTTTCATTTTCTTATAGGGTTTAACTTTTAATTGGTCCCATTGTGGCCAAATCCGGAACTGATGATGAGGTCTTGGTGTAATCGAGGGAAACCCTTAAATCTAAAAGACGTGTATAGTGTTTTTGTACTAGTATTTCAATGTTGACGTGTTTTTACGTCTGATAGTCACTATTTTGTAGAACTGAGCTGATAGTGGAACTCCTTAATGATTAGGAGTTCAGTGATTATGACGCCGGAACTTATGTAAGGTACTTTGTAGCTTATTAAAGAGCAGACTCAAAAGGTGAAACCCCCTCCCCTCGATTTTAATCACTAACAATTTGCAAATAAAATAACTTTAACCGACTTCAAAAATAAAATCCCTAAAAAGTCTTAAATAATCTCTTAAAAGGATTCCATCCAAGGACAAGGTTTGCCTGAAATAGAGTCCTTTCAAGAGTTTATTTAAGAAATTTTGGTGACTTTTGTTTTTGAAGTCGGTTTTGTTGAAATAGTATGGCGGTGAAGTGATCATTAACCCAACAAAATTAAAGACGAATAAGGGCTTTTGTTTTTAGTATTTAGTTTCATGGGATGTGTATGTAGTTAATATGAACCTGTATTCAAATTGTACGCTAATGCCATGAAGTTATATGGTTCTATTCAAGTCCACATTCATAGAATATTTGATTATTGAAAAATTTATTAAAACAAAAAAAAATGATGTTATTTGTCATCTGTTATACATTAAATACATGAAATCTTGATCGAAAGCTTCTTAACTACATTTTCTAAATTACAGCTATAGTAACTTGTCACATATTTCATATATCAAAATACAAATCATATCAAAGAACAGCGTCACACTAAAAGGTATTTATGTGTTGATAAATCCTCATAGCACCCAGTTGGTATGACACGTGGTTGATCAAGCGCAGAACCAACGGCAGCATTCACCAATAAACCTTAGTCCCCGTTTCTCATGGTGTTTATGCAACAATTAACCTTGTTGGTCATGCTGGCAGGCAAACGCCAACGATTATTTTTTAAAAGAAAATTTGTTTCTTTTTTTTTATGTCAATAAATTCCGCTCATGTGTTATGTACCGAAAACATCGTTTTTGATTTAAAATAATAAAATAATTCCGTAAGGAATTAACATGTGGCCCTAGATACGTGCCGGATTAATAAAATGAAGAATTGAAGTAAAAACTATGCGTAAAACCTAGCAAAAAGCGATGTCTGTGATATGGGTATAAAGCGGATAGTGAGTAAGAGATACGGATATTCGGATTTGAGTACATAAGTATAATTGTTTTCATAACCTCCTGTGATGTAGGTAATTTATGTACTAGTTCTTGTAATAAACGTATCAATAAGGTTAGTACTTAAATATAATTGTTTTCATAACCTCCTGTGAAGTAGGTAATTTTCGTACTAATTCTTGTAATAAATTAATTACACTGTTATGTTAATAACTATTAAAATTCAATAATTTGTTTGAATTTCATGCCAATTTATGTTATTTAACTTAATATTTTAACTCAGTGTAATAATAATTTCAAAGATAAAACTTTAAAACTTGTTTTCAGATTGTGTGTAAAGTTCTTGTTTTCAGATTGTAAAAGCTGTAGTGTCAATATTGTTATCTTGTTTTATTCATTGTATTTAAACAGTTACAGGATAGCAAACGTTTTCCAAAATGACCGATAAAGAGGAACTTAAGGAGTTGACTAAAAAGCGTGGGAGTTACAAAGGTCGATTAACCGTATTTGCTTCGTATCTTAGCAATTTGGATAAGTCATTGAGCCCATCTCAGGTATGTGAACTACAATTACGTATTTCCAAATTAGAAGCAATGTACGACCAATATGATGAGGTGCAGTTACGGTTAGAGTGCATAAGTGAAAATATTGATGAGCAAACTTTGGAGCGTAGTCAGTTTGAAAATGCTTACTTTAAGTGTTTATCTGAAGCACGGCTCAAACTGTCACCTCCTGAGACTGATGTAAGTAATGGTTGTGATGATGATAAAAGTTCGTATCACACAAATACGCGGAACCACGTTAAGTTGCCCACCATTCAACTACCTAAGTTCAGCGGGTCATATAATAATTGGTTGGAATTTCATGACACGTTCAATAGCCTCATACATTCTAATGATAACATTGATAACATAAACAAGTTTCATTACCTGCGGGCTTCCTTAGAAGGAACGGCTGCTTTAGTTATTCAGTCTATTGAGTTTTCATCCAACAATTACACTGTAGCATGGAAGCTGTTGTGTGAGCGTTTTGATAACAAGCGTCTGCTCATACAAAATCATGTGTCAGCACTGTTTAAGATTGAGTCAATTACTAAGGAGTCTTCTCATAGTTTAAAACAGCTGATTGACCAATTAAATAAAAACTTAAGAGCTTTAGAGTCGCTAAATGAACCTACTAAACACTGGGACACACTTCTCATTCATATGATGACACAAAAGTTAGATGCTAATACTTACCGTGCCTAGGAAGAACACAAGGGGAGTTTAGATAAAAACAAACCATTATTATTGTCTGTGTTTGTTCAATTCTTGCGCAGTAGGTCTGACTTGCACGAAACATTGGAGTTAGCTCGTGGTGACACTAGTACTTCTCATAGTAACAAAAGCAATCAAAAGGTTAGAAGTATGGTGTCAGTTACTAGTCAATCAAACTCACAAGGTGACTCAAATGTTTCAACGTCAATTAAACCCTGCCCTAATTGTAAAAGTGAGCATGGTTTGCAGATGTGTCCTCAGTTCTTAGCTCTTAGTAATGAAGAGAGATTGCAATTGTTGCCAAAGTATAAGGTTTGTTTCAATTGTTTTAATACAGGTCATTATGCTAATTATTGTAAAAAGGCTGGTTGTAAAATGTGCAAACGTAAACATAACACACTTATTCATGTGACAAACCATAAAAATAGTTTCAATGCATCTGGCAACAATAGCACAGAAGGGTCAACTACATCTAGCTCAAGTAATGATTCAAGTAATAATGCTGTTACCTTGTCTTGTGTTACAACATCAAAGACTGGACGTCAAGTTTTGTTACCAACAGCTTTAATAAAAGTGTATGACACACATAATAATCTTCACATTGCTCGTGCTGTATTGGATAGTGGAAGTACATCGTGTTTGATGTCTGAAGCTTTAAGGCTGCTGTCACCTACCTTCTAACAAAGTTCAAGTCCAGTTTTCTCCCCAAAAATGACTTAACTGACTACTTTTTTTGAATGAATTGGGTAGAAATGAACTATCTCCATAAGATGTCGACTCTGAATTTTTGATTCAATCTTTAAAATGTCTATAATTTGCAATCATAGAAGCCAAATTGACGGTTTTTCTGGTGAACTTTTCTAGATCAGTTGTTGACATCAGCTATCGAAATAACATAAACTGGAAGGGAATTACGTTCGTATACAAGGTGTCGACTCTGTTTTTTTATTTATCGCTCTGGTTATTCCAAATGAAGACAAAATTGAAACCATGTTTTGGCATAAAATATGCACCTAAAGACAGGCGATTATCTCTGAGATACATTGCACTTATTCTGTGTTATTTGATAAAACAATGTTATAGAGGTTCCTATCTTTGACTTAGCATCTAAATTCTTGATTTTATCTTGTGCAATATATTCAAAATATCTTACTAAAGTAACCTATAAATTTGAGATTTGGAGCTGTCACGAACATTCATCTTCGATCGAAGTTTGACAGACAGCGCCGAGCGCTCGGAGGGGAAGGGTGTGTCGCTCGTTGTCTTCGCTGCTACTCTTTTATTTCGTGTATGATACTCATTCCAAATTTGAAAATATCACGCTTTGCACAATTTTTATACGGCGACCAATTCGCTTTGAGGCTTTATGCAACAGGCATAAAGCCACATAGTGCATTTGGATCGTCGATGGTCTCTAATTATAACAAAAAAGTATTCGTTCTTTTGTATCGATTTGTAGTTGTATTTAAATGATTAATCAATTTTAAGTAAACTTGCATAGAAAGTAATCCTTATTAATACTATAAACAAGAAAGATTTGTATATATGGTGACTATTTCAAGAGGTTCATGAGTTAAAACAAAGATCTTTTATCATATACATTGTGTATTTTCGAAACTTGATCAAACAAAATGTGCAGATACTAGGACCAAAATTATCGACAAAAATAATAATAATAATAAATTCTCCACAAAATAAAATTTTGGTACATGATGAGCAAACTGTTTCTATCACCAAACAGTTAAATGTCAATTTTAGACAAATACTAAATTAATTAGGCCAAGAATAGGCAATAGTACCAATTATATTGCATATTATGTATGGGGTTGCAAATAATAACCTTATTTATATAAAATAAAGTAGTATTAGTAACACTACTCTTAGCTTTTAAGATCAGATTTGATTAAAAAAAACAACAACTTACATACGAAAATAAAGAAAGTATTGATTTATTTCTTAACTAAAATAATAACAGGTATTTAACGTGAAAATAAAAAAAATATACACGGTCCTAGTCCAATGTTAACAGAGCGCGAGCCGACGGCCAAAAGAGGGCGCTCGCTGGTCTTCTTCAGTTTATATAGGCCCGTAGTGCTGCCGTTACTCCGGGGTTGCTAACACTACTTTATAGTTTAACAACGGTAGACCGATTTTCATGATATTTACTTTGTTGAATCGGTATTTACCTCTTACCCCTTAAGTTATTATGAAACGGAGTTGGGGCGCGCTGAGGCTGGATTCGAAACACAGTTTACTGGGGCCATTAGTACATCCATAAAAACTGGCAACGGGTAAAATGGACTTACGTTCCGTACGGGATAACTGAGTAATGAATGTACATTTTATAATATTGTGTGTCTGCTGGCAAATAGTTATTATTTAACCGATTTCAAAAGGAGGAGGTTATCAATTAGATTGTATGTTATTTTTTGTATGTATATCATCCTCATATCTCAATCATTTATTGACCGATTAGTTTTTTTTTGACATTTTCTTATAGGGTTTGACTTTTAATTGGTCCCATTGTGGCCAAATCCGGAACTGATGATGGGGTCTTGGTGTAATCGAGGGAAACCCTCAATCAATAGATCAATCAATTAGATTGTATGTTATTTTTTGTATGTATATCATCCTCATATCTCAATCATTTATTGACCGATTAGATTTTTTTTTGGCATTTTCTTATAGGGTTTGACTTTTAATTGGTCCCATTGTGGCCAAATCCGGAACTGATGATGGGGTCTTGGTGTAATCGAGGGAAACCCTTAAATCTAAAAGACGTGTATAGTGTTTTTGTACTAGTATTGAAATACTTGACGTTGACGTGTTGACGTGTCTTTACGTCTGATAGTCACTATTTTGTAGAACTGAGCTGATAGTGGAACTCCTTAATGATTAAGAGTTCAGTGATTATGACGCCGGAACTTATGTAAGGTACTTTGTAGCTTATTAAAGAGCAGAGTCAAAAGGTGAAACCCCCTCCCCTCGATTTTAATTACTAACAATTTGCAAATAAAATAACTTAAACCGACTTCAAAAACAAAATACACTAAAAAGTCTTAAATAATCTCTTAAAAGGACTCCATTCCAAGGACAAGGTTTGCCTAAAATGGAGTCCTTTCAAGAGTTGATTTAAGAATTTTTGGTGACTTTTGTTTTTGAAGTCGGTTTTGTTGAAATAGTGTGGCGGTGAAGTGATCATTAAACCAACAAAATTAAAGACAAATAAGGGCTTTTGTTTTTAGTATTTGACTTTGAGTAGTAAACATTCGTGCTTTGGATTTTGAATAAGAGTAAGCGGACGACAAAAAGTCAAAGGACAGCTGTCTTTCTTTATATGGACCGTATAGAGGCGTTATTTAGTTCCACGATCTTTGATACGTACTTGTACGTACGTACCATTGGCCATTGGCGTCAATTCCATACTGTGTGAGACTTGTTCGTGGCATTAATTCCATACGCTAGTAACAGTATTTCAATAGTTTAACTCGTCAAGTATGTGTGAACGAGACACAATAGAAATTCCATTGTTATGCGACTCTCGAGAGTCGTTTGATCCCTGACTGATTACACCTAAATAAATAGGGCAATATTTTGCTTAGTTAACATGAATTTTCTTTCTGGGTACTGATTGCACCAGTGACTTTCACAACCACATCCTAACTATAAACTTGTATAGTTAAACGCTTGTTTTAGTAGAAGCGTTTCATGGGATGTGTATGTAGTTAATATGAACCTGTATTCAAATTGTACGCAAATGCCATGAAATTCAATGGTTCTATTCAAGTCCACATTCATATAATATTTCAATTTTTTTAAATTTATTAAACTAAAAAAAATAATGAAAATGATGTTATTTATCATCTGTTATACATTAAATACTTGAAATATTGATCGAAAGCTTCTTAACTACATTTTCTGAATGAAGCTATAGTAACTTGTCACATATTTCATATATCAAAATACAAATCATATCAAAGAACATCGTCACACTAAAAGGTATTTATGTGTTAATAAATCCTCATAGCACCCAGTTGGTATGACACGTGGTAGATCAAGCGCAGAACCAACGGCAGCATCCACCAATAAACCTTAGTCCCCGTTTCTCATGGAGTTCACATTCGTAAAAAAATACCTATTCTCAGAGTCACGATTTGGGTGAAGACATAAAGAGGCAGATAACTGGTACCGACCTGAACCGACTGACTAGTGATGTGCCAAGTCATCTTTTTTTGATCTCGAAATATTTTAGAAATTCGTTACAAAAATCCAAATAAGTACCGACTGACATTAGAATGTTTTTAGGGTTCCGTAGCCGAATGGCAAAAAACGGAACCCTAATAGTTTCGTCAAGTCTGTCTGTCTGTCTGTCTGTCTGTCTGTCCGTCCGTATGTCACAGGCACTTTATTCTGAAACTATAAGCATCACATAGCTGAAACTTGGTAGGTAGGTGTATTTTGTTTACCGCTTTCCGATTCAGATACAAAAAGTAAGAAAAAATAATATTTAAGGGGGGGCTCCCATACATGAAACTAAAACCTAAAAATTTATTTTTACTCAAACCTATGCGTGAGGGGTGTCTATGGATAGGTCTTTTAAAATGATGTTGAGGTTTCTAAAACCATTTTTTCTAAAAGTGTAAGGTTTGAGATATAGACGCTTCCAAAGTGGTAAAATGGGCGTCCCCCCCCCCCTCTAACTTTTGAACTAAGAAAGTGAAAATTTTGAAAAAAATATATGATGTAGATCTCAACAAAAACTTGCAACGAAAATTGGTTTGAAGGAGATCGAACTAGTAGTTTTTGAGATATTGCACATTTTTATCAACCGCAAATATAACTTTGTCTTTCATACAAACACTATGAAAAACAAAGTTATTTTTGCTGTCGCAATATATTGTGATGTTTTCGTTAAGTGAAAGTAAGTGGACCCTGAATTCAGTTAAGGGTGGCACGGAACCCTCAGTGCGCGGGTCCGACACGCACTTAACCGGTTTTTTAAAACAAGATTCAATCAGGACTTGAGTCGGAAGAATCTCTATAAAGCATTTCAATTCTATGAAATAGCCAACACGGCACATCACTGGTTAGTCGGTGCAGGTCGGTACGTGTTACCCGCCTCGATATGTCTTCACCCTTTGGATGCATTGCGTGTCTTCCCATGCTATAAGTTTTTACGTTATTATAACTGTACGTTTGTGTTTAAATCTGTGAATTTAGTTACTGAATTACCAAAAGGAAAATGTTCGCGAAAGGAATTGACGCGAGCCCTGATTCCGAACTGTATTCGCGTAGGTATTTTAAATACAAAAAAATATGGTATAACATTAATTTATCATATCGACTTTTACATGACCATCATTTTCTATGTTCATCATACGCATAGCCTACTACCTAGAGATAAAGTATCAAAATTGTTTGATTACAGTAAACATTTTTTGTGTCCCGGACATATAAAATCGCACACACACATTGATAAATTCGGCAAAATCTGAGAATCTCCAGACTGTCATATCACTCTTAAGTAAAAAGTTGAATTTGCCTGTTAATAAAGTTGATGAGTCTCTTTTAGGGGTCAATAAATCTGTGTCCAGTATAGGTAAAATGGTACAGGTACCTCTGAAGTCATTAGATGAGAGTTATTCAACCAACTTGCAGTGCTTTGTTTTACCTTCCATTACAGTTACTGTGCCTAGCGCACAAATAAACATGTCAATGTTAAACATTCCCTCAGACATTTGTTTAGCGGATCCAAATTTTCACACACCTTCTGCAGTAGATTTAATTATAGGTGCTGATCTCTTTTGGGATTTATTAGGATCGCGCAGGATTAAACTGAGAGATGGCAATCCAGTTTTGTATGAAACAAGGCTGGGATGGATCGTTTCAGGCCCTATAGGCTGCGATCTATTATCATCAATGCATTCATCTCAATCCATCAAATGTAATTTTAGTCGGAGAAGGAATATAAATAATAATAGTAGAAAAAATAATAAATAATGATAAAAATAATAATTATTGTTTTCAGGGGTGTAGAACCCAAGGTTAATTTTTAATAACTTGTCAGCTGTGGTTGAACAATTCTACTTTTTCAAGTTTTTTAAGTCTTAATTAGTAAATTAAACCTAAAGTTTCATTAAATACATTCGGCAATAATTACGCCTGGCAGTATAATATATTTTTTTAGATTTTCTTATATTCTGAATTTATTCGATTTTCTTATTTTCTGAAACTTAAACTTTGCATGGCTTATGTGTAACAGTTTATTGCCGCTTGTGAAAATAACGTTATGTTGAGACTAAGTGTTTTAGGTAACGATGAACTAAGTATTATTTAGTAATTAAATATCACGTTTTTCTAGACGATTATAAGTAATATAAACTAATGCGTGTGGGTGGTTGTCTAGATAATTCAGATTTCACGTATGAATAGAAACACCCTTTTTTTTAATACAGTCCACTTATATCTTCACTAAGTTATTGTTTGATTTGGAGCACAAAATTAATGCATGCGTATGCGGTGCCCCAATTGCTTTTAGCTACAATAAGAAATCGATTCTGGCCAATTGGTGGTCGTAATTTAGCTAAAGTTTATAAATATATGTTTCTACCAAAGCGATTTACATTGAACTGGTGAGTGACTTAACGGGTACCTAATATTTTTTATCTGCTTTGCGATGGTTTATCTCTCGTCGAGGAAACTTAATCATGATATTTTCCGATAACGGTACCTCATCTGTTAGTGCGTATGATGAGATCGGTAAGTTCTTAAAATGTAATTGTGGTTCGCTATCTGAAGATGTGGCTAATGAAGTCTTACCTTTAATTTCATACGCACAGTCCTCATTTCGGCGGTCTTTGGGAGGCGGGTGTTAAATCAATTATGTATTTATCATTTAATTAGAGTTTTGGACAATTATAATTATTTAACCTATGATGAACTTAACACTGTACTCGTCCAGATTGAAGCTCTTTAAATTCACGTTCGCTTACCCCTCTGTCACCGAACCCAGATGATTTGCTACCTCTGACGCCGACATATTTTGATTGGCCATTTATTTACTTCATTACCAACGGAAAGCTATACAAGTTCTCCATTATCTCGTTTGTCTCGCTACCAAAGAATCAAACAGCTTCGCCAACATTTTTGGATTCGTTGGAGTAAGGAATTTATCGCTGAACTGCATCTTTGAACAGCGTGTCAAATGGAAAACTACTGGCCGTGATTTCAAGATGGCGTCAATCGTGTGGCAGATATCAAAACTTCGAACGGAACCATGAGACGGTCTCGTTCAGTGAGAATTGTTTTTTTTTAATAGAAGAGGATCCCTCAGGATGATTTGGTTGAAAGTGGTGCTTTCAACGCCCGGGGGCATGTTTATGCAACAATTAACCTTGTTGGTCATGCTGGCAGGCAAACGCCAACGATTATTTTTTTAAAGAAAATTTGTTTCTTTTGTTTTTTATGTCAATAAATTCCGCTCATGTGTTATGTACCGAAAACATCGTTTTTGATTTAAAATAATAAAATAATTCCGTAAGGAATTAACACATGGAGTTCACATTCGTAAAAATATACCTATTCTCAGAGTCACAATTTGGGTGAAGACATAAAGAGGCAGATAACTGGTACCGACCTGAACCGACTGACTAGTGATGTGCCAAGTCATCTTTTTTTGATCTCGAAATATTTTAGAAATTCGTTACAAAAATCCAAATAAGAACTGACTGACATAAGAATGTTTTTTAAAACAAGATTCAAATCAAGACTTGAGTCGGAAAAGTCTCTATAAAGCATTTCAATTCCATGAAATAACCAACACGGCACAACACTGGTTAGTCGTTGCAGGTCAGTGCGTGTTACCCGCCTCTATATGTCTTCACCCTTTGGATGCATTTCGTTTTTTCTATGCTGTAAGTTTTTTACGTTATTATAACTGTACGTTTGTGTTTATATGTGTGAATTTAGTTATATAATTATCAAAAGGAAAATGTTCGCGAACGGAATTGACGCGAGCCCTGATTCCGAACTGTATTCACTGTATTCGTAATAGGTATTTTAAATACAAAAAAACTGGTATAACATTAATTTATCACATCGACTTTTATAAGACCATCATTTTCTGTGTTCTTCATACGCATAGCCTACTACCTAGAGATAAAGTATCAAAATTGTTTAATTCCAGTTAACATTTTTTTGTGTCCCGGACATATAAAATCGCACACACACATTGATAAATTCGGTAAAATCTGAGAATCTCCAGACTGTCATATGGCTCTTAAGCCTAAAAAAAATGTCTATATCTCAACCTCCCTTAACACAAACAAAAGTTTTTTTTTTCCTATTTAGCTTAAAAAAGGAGGTGCTTAGTTTGACCTGTATGTTTGTATGTACCTAATTATGTATTTCCGCGAACATCTCGCGTTTTTTAACTATCAACTTGTTTTTTGATCCACCTATTTATATCCTTCCAGGAATGTGGGACCCCAGCGAATTCCCTGTGGAAGACCTGGTCCGCGCCGGCATGCTGATGACGGAGATCGGCATGCGGCAGCCGAAGCTGCAGGTCATCGGCGGCACCGTCATCGTGGACCTGGAGGGCATCACGCTGAGACACGTGGCTACCCTGACGCCCACCGTGGCTTACCAGATCGTCTGCTTACTTGGGGTAATAATAATAATTGTTCCCCTAGCCGATTTCGACTACGGTGGCCAGTCACAACGACTAACTTACTGCGCGGGACATATTATAGTGCACAAGTGTGTGCGCAAACACAGGTGCACTCATATCACTCTTATGGGACAGCAATTTGACACGATCGAAGTGAGATCAGGCGCAGGCCCAAAGGCTTTACGTGTTTTCCGAGGCACGGGGGTGAAACTCCGCCAACTTCCAAACTCCGGGCTGCCTTGGGAATTTCCAAACAGGAAACGCAGGTATATATTTTTGGCCCGACCCGGGGATCGAACCCAAGACCTCTGGCGCTTTTTAATGCGACGGCTGCATTAAAAAGCCAACCTCTAATCGCTGCGCCATCGAGGTAGTTGGGGTAAGTAGTATACGGGTGTCATCACACTCTTTGACTCTTAAGCTGACCACTGTTGGTTTATAGATACGAATAGTAAGCATTCTGGAGTAACCGATTACCACTAATTTATCATCATGTCGCTTGATTACTTGATTTTCTTACCAATCTACCAGCAATTTTTTGGAAGGAACCATCAAGATGTTCACATCTTGATGTCAAATAAAATAGCTTCAAACGAGTGTAAGTTTACCTAAGGTAGTTTGTAGCAATCTAAGAAATCGCACAGGACTTCAAAAAACAATGACTAGTATGGTTGTATACCAATATTAACCTATTGTTATTATCTTCTCTTTTTCCAGATGGCGACTCCTTGCCGCATGAAGGCCTGTCACATAGTCAACTACTCGTGGATCCTAAACACCTTCATATACCTTTTCAAGCGGTTCATTCCCCGCAAGTCCTGGGAAAAGGTCTACTTCCACGGATACAACCTGAAGTCCCTACAGGAACATTTCGACCTGGAATGCCTCCCCGTCCGGTACGGGGGCACTTGCAGAAACTTTGCAACCTTTGGTACGTGGCTCACGAAAATAAAAAAATATAGGGACGAATCTTTTGACCAGGACTTGAAGAAATTGGGGTACAGTGTCAAAGAATGATTGTTTGTGATATTGCATGTAGTATAAATGCATGATATGTTTGAGGACATTTTGATGGTGCTATGAATGATAATGAGACCAATAACGAAGTCTTGTTGTGACGACAACTATTTTTAGGGGATTTTTTAAAAATTGCATGGATGTGCCTTATAACTTATTGAATAAGAGTGTAGAGATATTAAGAGTTAGAATGATAATTCAATTTGCAAAGTAATTTGTGACGGTGGACTTAATTATACGTAATGATAAAGTCCAACCATAGTTCAACATGAATTAACTCTTTTTATCCTTGTATTCTGCATACGGCAATCCCGCTTGGCCGTAGTATATAGTCATGATTTATGAATTTCTCCTAAAACATCCTACTAGAATACACTAGATAAAATAATATTTACATAACAAGTTATAATAATAATGTAATATTCCGCCCGAAAGACAATAACGAAATGTATAATTTATAAGGAAAATGTGTGTGTATTTTGGATTTCTTTACTGATATAACTGTTGTTTTAGATATTTTTATTTTTTTAATAAATGTGCTGTGAAATTAGTGCGATTATTACGATAAGATTTAATGGTGATATTTTTTAATAAAACGTATGAGTTTGTAAGGAAAAACTCAATTGAGACTGTTTAGTTTTCCTTCCCCCGATTGCAAACATTTTGCAACATTTTTAAATTTCAGGCGATTTATTGATTTGATTACTAATAATTTATAATCCAGCTTTATTTAATAAAGACTTTCATGAGAAAGTGATGAATATTTAACGTACGAGTACGTAGATAATCATTTGGTATTACAACAACTGGTCTCTTGTTTTGCTCTAATTAGCTAGCATGTTTATCTTTTACATTGTCTTTTATTATGATAACAAAGCCAGAAAAAAATGCCTAATACGACCTCGTAACTTTATAAATTGTTATTAATTATTATTGATGATAACCATTATTTATTATTACTAAAGCCTTTTATAATAGTAATAGTCCCCCTAGCCGATTTCGACAACGGTGGCCAGTCACATCGACCAACCGACTGCGCGGGACATATTATAGTGCACAAGTGTGTGCGCAAACACAGGTGCACAAAAAGCCTTTTATTTCCATAATGATTAATTAATACTATAAATTTTAATTAACATTATCAACATTATGGACCCCTCAGCGGGTGAAGGCCTCCTCCATCTGACTCCATATTTTAATGTCTTTTGCTTTTGTCATCCAATCTTTAACAGCTTTTCTTATTTAATTATTTATTTATTTATTTTTTAAGGTTGCTCTAATTAGCCGACCAATCAACGAATTACTTGACACTCATTACTTAAATAGTAAAAGGGGAAAAACGGGACCATATTACTAAGACTTCGCTGTCTGTCCGTCTGTCCGTCCGTCTGTCTGCCACCAGGCTGTATCTCAAGAGTCGCAATAGCAATATGCAGTTGAAATATTCACAAATTGTATTTATGTTGCCGCTAAAACAACAAATGCTAAAACAAAATAAATTAATATTTACGAGGGCTACCATCCCATACAACAAACGCGATTTCAACAGGTAGGCACTTGAAATATTCATCTATGTTGTTTACCTAGGCAACGGTACGGAACCCTAAATGCACATGTCCAACTCGTACTTGGCCGGTTTTTTTTTAAATTGAAGCACTATCATCGTCATCCATCACAATTGGGGCCCTACCCTGAAAGCAGTCCTGAATTATTGAGACGATATGAGTATAAATATTGTTTTCTTCTCTATTTTATTTTTATTACTGAGGAGCAGGATTTACTTGTACGGAGCATCTGGTTTTAAAGTTTCGGTCATAAACACAAATGAAAATTATTGTTGGTCGAGATGTTACCTTTATCACATAGCCTTTTGCAACTGAACCACAAATGAGTCAACACATTAAACGAGTGAGTTATAGTATTGGAAAAACAATTTTAATGTCTAAAAGTATTCTGATGGTACCGCCTGTGAGCCTGATCGGAAAACCAAAACTTGTTTTTTCGACATTAGTGAAAACGTTGATTAATTAGTGAATTAAGGTGTAATATCATTTAAATGTACTATATAACAACTTCGCTATGAGTTCATTCTCTCTGCTCTTGATATTTTCTATCCCTCATGTAGGCCAGTATGTGTTTAAGTCTTGGGTTTAAGTATTTTGGAGACGCCCCCGACATAACCGTTCTCTGGTACTTCGTAAAACAAGTAAGAAAATTCCTTACCTCGAATGTCTGGAGCATATTCATATTATATATAAAAATGTATGTAAGCTTTTTACTGGTAAGAAACATACAAGGACTGTAATCCAACTCATGCTCATTCTTGTCATAATAATGTTTCCAAGATGTAGTGGATAAGGTTGTTGCGCAAAAAGCCAAACCCGTAGGACTCGTAAAGAGGTTTCAAGCGCTCTTGAGCCAGGCACTCGAGAGTTGAAAGATCTCCGAGGTCACAATGTTTCAGGCGTGACTGACCGATAAGCTGCGTGAAAAAGGAAATATGTGCTACGTGACGTCACGGGAACAGAGACTTTATGCTATTGTACTCATTTGCGTGGCTGGTCGACCGTTTAAATTTAATGTGAGCTTTGGCTACCCAAATAGCAGGACTGAATTTTTTTGCCTGATTGTCACTACTCGGAGTTTACAGAATTACAGATATGTAACACATGACGGCCATTTTAACACATTTGTGGCATCAGTCAGTAATAAAACATAATTTTGATTTCATTTCATTCTTTTTAGCGCAAGACCATAATCGTTGGTGTTTTTGTTAAAAGTTGTAAGTATATATTTTTTTATAATGGCTTCGAATCAGCCTGCCTAATAGGACTGATACTCGATTCGTAGAGTAGGTATTGAAGTCGTTGTTGTCATGTGCCAAGTGCTTTTTATTTACCAACTGAAAATGTGATTGGTATTTTTCACATGAGTTTCACATATTCGGTTACGAGATAAATAGTTTTCGCTTAAGTGGGGCGCCAATAAAGTTATCGGATGACGCCCAAATAACCGTGTAACCCGAGCGGGGTCCGTAAAGGGTAAAATACAAATATTTTGTGCGCTAAGAAACCGGATACATGTGTTCTTCAATTTTGTTGTGACTGTTTTTCTAATGGTCTTTTTTAGCACAGCCGTTATTACTTTCAGTCAACATAAAAATAAGACATGTTTTAGGCAATATGTGACGCATATGCCATGCATGTAATGTTTCTGCACAATTGTTTTGATTAATACCTGTGTGCTCAGATGTTCCCGCTGGATTTTGAAAACATCAAACTGATTGAATACTGAACTCAAAGAAGCGAACCAGTATAAAAATAAAATATTTACACGCACAACATTTTCTGCTCTGATCAAAGTGAATTAATTATACATGAACATTTTTGGGTGTTCACTTTGAAGACAAATTCAATTAACGTGCGATCATTTTATAATATAAGCGCGAGTACAGTAAGAGCTATGCTATGATATGCGTTAAACTGTGAAATAAAATGAACATGTTTGTGCCATCTCTGCAGGAAAAGCATTAATGCATGTAATTTTTTTTAAGCTGCACTAGGTACTTAATTTACCCAACCACCCCACAAAAACAATGAGGGAATGAGCTTTCTTTATAAGTCAGTGACCATTATAACGAAACATATCTAGGTTGAATCGTTTTAAATAAAAATATTTTTAATTCGTCTCTAATTAAGTACATCATAGAAACAGTATCCAATCTTATTTTTTCAGAAATTCCGATTTTTTTCATATATTTATTTTCCGTCAAACCAAAAAAAATGTGACTGACAATTTTTAAATACACTTAATCTCTCGGCTCCGTCTCTATCATTTCAATGCCTCATTCTTCTTCTTGTCTAATCTTAACCCTAATTAATGAAAATAAAGCCTTTGCCCAGCAGTGGGAAATTTACAGGCTAACCTTACTTTACTAATAGTCCATCAGTGACGACGCGTTTGGTGTATTGGTTAGCGCTCCTGACTATTACGCCGGCCGTCGCGGGTTCGAATCCCGCAAGGGGCAAATGTTTGTGTGATGAGCAAGACCTTTTGTACCTAAGTCATGGATGTTATTATGTATTTAAGTATTTATGGGAGTCGCCCCCGTCATAATCGTTGTCTGATATTCGTAACATAAGGAAGAAAATTCCTTACCACGAAACCAGACAATTGGTGTGTTGTCTGGCGCATATTTATATTTATATTTATTTATATCAGTGGATCGCAGGCTTGAGTCAAAAAATAATTCCCGCCCATACGCCGTTGTTCGCCGCCTGAATGCTGTAGAAGGCTACGAATGTTTTGCGGAAATTCAATTACCTCCGGAAGTCGTGTAATGGAGCCTCATTTCGAATCAATTTGTTGCTGTTTTCGTTTTCCCTCCCACGCTTAAAGAATACGAATTTTTAATGGTCATTGTGATACTTTGCGAAACAAAAATATTTCGGAAGGACAATTTGATTACAAATACAGTCCAATTATTATATTTGTTTTACCGAAATACTGGTAGTTAGATACTTTTGTACAGGTATGTCGAATTTTTTCCTTAAATATTTCACAGATTTAATTTATATGATGTCGTATATTTTTCCCAGATTTCAGAAATTTAAAAAATAATGGAATCTTCACTTAAATACCCAATACGCTCTAGAACGCCAATGGAATTTAATTACGTTGAAAGATTGTATATAAAAAGTTTTGATGATAGGTATAAAATAATTTATTTTATACATGCCCTATCTAAGTCCGACTCTGGATAGCAAGCAAACGTGTAATCTGGCCGTCTCTATGACACTGATATATCATACAAATACATCTCATGACATAAATTCGCCCACAGACCTTCGTCAAGGTACGGACAGATTATGACTGTGCACAGATGTGTAATACCCTTTATATAGGCTCTCGTGGGCGCACAGTGAACAAAAACCCAGACTCCTTTGAAAATTGTTTATCGGTTAAAAAGGTTGAAAGGCATGTTGCTAATATCTGATTAGTTACATTTTTATCTATTGATTAATGAATATATATATATATATATATATATATATATATATATGACTTAGGTGGTTAGTGTAACCAATGATCTATACGAGTAATAGCAATACTTGTTTTTCTTTTAAAACGAAACGAAAAAACAATCGGCATGAAATATTAACGTCCATACTCGTACTTTCTTGCATAATTTTTGATATTAATTTTCATTAAAGAGACATTGAAATTATTTTTTTTTCTTAATACCTAACAAACCCCAAATAAAAAATTTCAAAAAAAATCCAAAAATTCAAAATCTCTATTTCAATTTAGGTCATGAAATGACACTTATGAACGTCAAATTTAAAAATTAAAATAAATGTGCGAAACATGTCTCCTTATCTTTTGGGCTATAATATGTTAGTCATCTCAGTACTTACTCGATAAATAAACTTGTTAGAAAACATATTTACAAAAATATTTTACGGTTTGATATGTTTCGAGCTCAGACTTTCGTGTATCGATTCATGTAGGTCAGGATCAGGTCTCTCCAATGAATTCGTATATTATGTAAATGAAAATCTCCGTTTATTGCGATTAAAATAGATACAGAAGTTTTTAGGTGTGTCGGTTGACAAATCAGTAGAAAGGAAGAATTCGAAGTGACATAGCAAAAACGAATAACGAAGTCCAGCGCGAAGTTGGTTGCTAGCCCCCACCGATGCAGCCGGTGACGTCACACGCCGCAACTGTTGCAACTTCACTCGTCTTTTGCGTGATGAAATAATAGATGGCGCCAACATACCGCCGGCCTTGGAAGCTTCATCTTAGCTTCCAAAATCTTCTATGCGTGATCATCACTGTCTTCTGCTTGTGCACGTAATGGCAGCGGGCATATTTTGGAGAAAGCTCGTTGAACTGTTCCCGTTGCTGTACGAATGCTAGCGACTCGTGCGGTTCCGTCTTTTCCGGGAAAAATCTGGGTAATTCTTCCCAAACGCCATTTGAGAGGAGGTTGTTGGTCGTCTTTGAGTAAGACGAGGCTGTTGAGTTGAAGATCGTTTACGTGCGTCTTCCATTTAGTCCGAATTTGCAGCTCTGATACGTATTCTGTGGCCCAGCGCTTCCAGAAGTGTTGACGCAACTGCTCGATCCTGTCGTAGCGTGTCAGGCGAGTAGGCGGCACCTCGGTGATGTCTGCGGTGGCCGGAGCGGTCAGAGGTCGGCCGATGAGAAAGTGGGAAGGAGTTAGGGGTAGGTAATCAGAAGGATCTGTGGATAAACAAGATATAGGCCGGGAATTTAATACAGCTTCGATTTGTGCTAGTAATGTGTTAAATTCCTCGAACGTTAAGTTGGCATTGCCTAGTATGCGTCTAAGATGATGTTTACACGACTTGACCCCCGCTTCCCAAAGTCCGCCAAAATGAGCTGCGTAAGGAATTATATATTTAAATACAATGCCCTCGTTAGAAGCAAAATCGACTATATTATTGAAGTTTTTTTCTAAAAAAATCGGAAATTCCTTTTCCGCACCGACAAAGTTTCTTCCGTTGTCGGAAAATATTTCTTTAGGTTTACCTCTCCTAGAAATAAAACGTTTTAAAGCTAAAATATAATCAGCTGTAGATAAGCTACTTACTAATTCTAAGTGAATACATCGAGTTGCAAAACAAATAAACAAACAGATATATCCTTTAATTAACTTGGCTCCTCGTCCTTTGCGATTTAATATCATAACTGGCCCGGCATAATCTACGCCTGTATACATGAAAGGAAAACCTGCTTCTAATCTTTCTGCGGGTAAATTTCCCATTATTGGTGCTGGATCTTTGCCTTTCATTCGAACGCACATTATACACTGGTGAACTATTTTTCTTGCAAGGTTCCTGCCCCCCAGCGGCCACCAGTTTTCGCGAATAGTACTCAACATGAGTTTAGGTCCCGCGTGTAATAATATTTTATGTTGATATTCAAATAAAAGCATTGTAAATCGACTTTTACTACACAACAATATGGGATGTTGTTTATTGTAATCAAAGTTAGGTGAATTACTCAATCGTCCGCCAACACGAATTACTTTGTTCTCGTCTAAAAATACGTTAAGACCTAGAACTTGATTTGCTTCCTTGCATTTGTATAACGATAGTCCTTTATGTAGACTATTATATAATGAAGGGAATGATTGAATCTGCGCAAAGCGCGACAACATCAGCTGCGACTCGGTCAACTCGGCGACTGATAAGGGACCAAACCGCCGCAGGTGTTTGTTTCGTACGTTATAAATAAATCTGAGTAAGTAGGCTCCCGTGCGTTTCTATCGATTAAACGAAGAAAACCTATTATAATCGATTAATGTTTCTGAATTAGTACATAATGCGTTTACGGTTTTAATTTTTACTTCAGGTAGATTTTTGCAAATTGATGTTGATTGTTTACTAGGTGACCACTCAGAAGAATGTAAGTAACTCGGACCATGCCACCATAAATCATTAGTTTTAATGTCTTTAATGTCAAGCCCTCTTGACACCAAATCAGCTGGGTTATTTTGACTTTCTACGTGTAACCAAGATGCATCGCCTGTTAAATCGTTGATTTCTGAACATCTATTTTGCACAAACGTTTTAAGTAAATGATGTGACATACGAAGCCAGCCTATAACAATTGTTGAATCTGACCAAAAATAAACAGAATCGAATGTTAAGCTCATAGAATCGATAATCATTTTATATAATCGGGCACCCAGCAAAGCACCGCAAAGCTCTAATTTTGGGATGGTAATTGTTTTTAAAGGTGCTACTTTACTTTTTGCACAAAGTAAATTAACTAAAATCGAATCATCCTCTGATATTGCACGAACGAAGGCACAAGCGCCATACGCTTCTTGAGAAGCGTCAGAAAATATGTGTAATTCCAAATGTTTAGTGTGAATACTCCTTATGAATCGTGGAATAGTTATTTCGTATAAGTGCTGTTTTATAGAATTAATAAAATCATTAAATTTTGCTGTGACGTCGTTTGGAACCGGATCATCCCAATCGAGTTTACACAGCCATAGTTTCTGCAAAAGTATTTTCGCAACAATAACAACAGGTGAAAGAAACCCCAAAGGATCATAAATTTGAGAGACCACTGATAACATATTTCGTTTAGTTAGCCGTGACGTATCTACTGAATTTAATTTTGTTGTGTAGTGGAACTCATCATTTTTATTATGCCAACCTAACCCGAGTGTTTTTGTTTGCGTGTGTTCACCTATGGCTAAATCTTTCGATTGTGACTCCACAGTCTCATCACAATTAAATGTCCACTTACGCAATGGATAGCCGTATTCACTTAAAATATGTGACGTCCTTTCACAGATATCGATTAACGTTTTAGGATCATCGTGTGATGTTAGGAGATCGTCCACAAAAAAATCTTCTCGAATAACACGTGAGACTACCTCGTCGTTGCATTCCTGTGCGACTTGATGCAAACAACGTATACATAAGTATGGCGCCGATGCAGTACCATACGTCACGGTATTCAATTGATAAACATCAATCGGGTCTGAGGGGTTTTCCCGCCAAAGTATTAATAAAAGGTTCCGCTGATCAGATTGCACAAGCGTTTGCCTATAAGCCTTTTCGATGTCGGCGCATGCTACACACCGGTGCTGTCTGAAACGTAACAAGACTGAAAAAACCTCATTTTGAAGTTTAGGTCCAATAAACTGAATGTCGTTAAGCGACTGCCCGGATGTGGTGGCGCAGCTAGCATCGAAAACAACTCTTAATTTGGTGGTTGTGCTACTTTCGCGAAACACCCCGTGATGTGGTAGGAAATAATGAGGCCATGGACAAGTATCTACTTTTGTCATGTGACCTAACTCGCGATATTCTCGCATAAAATCTGAATACATGCGTTTATATTCAGGCGTGCGATCTAATTTACGTTCTAAGGCGATAAATCGTTTATAAGCGATCGTGTAGGACTCACCTAACGTATCAGCTGATTCTTTTAGAGGCATTCGAACTGAAAATCTACCATCTAATTCGCGTTTAGTCGTATTTAAAAATATTTCTTCGCATTTCCGTTCGGAACTAGAAAAAGTATGTGCTTTAGATAGATCTTCCAATTCCCAAAACTTCTTTAATTGTAAATCTATATTGTCTATGTTTTGTACAAAGTTACATTTAATATTAGAATTTCGTATTGTTACTTTATTCGTATAAATTGGACCGGAAATAACCCAACCCAATTTTGAGTCTTGTAAATATGACCCTGTTGATAATCGTATTTTGTTTTTGTTTAATAGATCCCAGAAAACATCTGCTCCTATTAATAGATCGATTTCAGAAGGAATATTATAGTTAGGATCGGCAAGTTGAATATGTTCGGGTATTTGTATCGAACTCACGTCGATACTTACAGTCGGTAAAAATGATGTAATTGTACCTGGCAAAACATAACAACGCATATTCGTGTAATAATCGTTTACTTTTGATCGTATAATTAAATCGCATAATTTATTGGATTGTGTGACCGATTGTCCCACTCCCGATATTTGAACAGTGGACTGTATAAAATTCGTATGATTAATTCGTCTACAAAACGCATCTGAAACGAAACAATGTTGACTGCCGCTATCTAATAGCGCGCGAGCCGTGTGTCGTTTGTTGTTTTTATCGATTACTTCTACTAGTGCAGTAGGTAGCAAAACAGGTGGCGGAACCAGCTGATCCGTGCGTGCGCCGTCATTACAATGCGATCCTAATGAAGAATGCAGTACGGTCGATTTTATTTGAGACGGTTTAGGCTCCGGATGCAAAGATAAACCCTCACAACTGTTATCATTACCTACATTTTGATGCAATAAGCTATTATGTTTTTGCTTGCAATGTTGGCATGGCCCAAAGTAACACTCACTAATTGAATGGCCACCACGTAAACAGTTACAGCATAGGTTTTTATCACTGACTAATTTGTATCTATCTTCGATAGATAGATTTAAAAACATGCTACACATAAACAGCGCATGATTGCCGTGACACATTTCACAAGAACGACTACGTTTACCTGACTTTGCAGTATTTGTGACCACATAACTATGACTTTGTGTATGCGTAACTGGCATCTTGGATCCGTTATGAAAAGATTTGTTATTATTTTTATTGAAATTATTATTTTGTGATTTACTAAAGCTCTGCGAATTAGTAGTGCTGTTAACGTTTACCATTTCCAATAAATCAGCTCTGTTTCTTAGAAATGTCAGCAAATCATCTAATATTAATTTACGTTTAGGATCTTGATTTTGAAAACCGGAAATAAGTGCTCCCTTATAACTTTCCCACTCACGTTCAGTGGAAGAATCTAATTTACATACAATAATATACATGATTAGGGTATCCCAAAATTCTGTGGGTTCTCCCAACGACTTTAATGAACGTAAATTACGCAAAATGGAATCTATCATTTTTCTAATTAATGAAGGAGACTCCTTATTCATATTTGGAATAGAAAATAGCGATTTGACATGGTTGTGTACCAAAAGTCGATCATTTTGAAATCTATTTAACAATAAGTCCCAAGCGTGGGCATAGTTTTCCGCTGTAAATTCTAGTGCGCTTATAACTTGAAGTGCACTGCCACTTAACGATGAACGTAAATAGTGAAATTTATGAATCGCATTCAAATCTGCGCGTTTATGAATCATCGTTAAGTACGAGTTTTTGAATTCGAGCCAGTCATCATACGAACCACTAAAGGAGGGTAATTTGATATCTGGTAATTTGAATTGCAACAATGCATTATTATCACTTATTACTGGTTTACTGTTCAATGTTTGGTTATCACAGTCATCCACGATCGATTTTGCAATAGAAATACATCGAAAATATTGCTCTTCAAACGTTTCGCGATACTCCATATTTATTGTCAGATTATTTTCGTCACTAAAATATTCAATATTGGTTTGTATTCTATCAAAATCTTCAAAAAGTAATTCCATTTTAGAAATTCTTAACTTTAATTCGAGCAATTGACATTTTGTGATAACCAAATCTTGAAATTTAGAAACATAATTTTCAAAAGAAGTTACTCGACCTTTCAGAGTTTTTCTCTGTTTTTTGAGGTCTGCTAATTTTAAATCGTTACTAGAACGTTCTGCAGAAGGTGAACGACTACCTACTTTAGGATTTGCCGTTGGCAGTTGCAAATTTACATCACTATTTTCAATCATTTTGCGGATTAATTGGGAAGCAAAAGGTACTTACAGTCGAATAAAATCACCTTATCAGCTCGTAGGCAGTGTAGGCAGTCGCAGTTGACGATCGCGACCGCGAGCCGGTAGGTATGTAACGTTTACGATTTGAACTGAAATGCACAAACACGTCACGAAATTAGCACAAATCGATTGGATTAGGAGATGAAAGGAAAGGTTTGACCTGACCGTCTTTCGTGCGCTGATTCTTCAGGATTCTGGGCATCCAAGGGCATCGACTTCCGTGGAATCTTGAATCCTCCGTTTATCCGGCAAGATGGATCATGTTTCGAGCTCAGACTTTCGTGTATCGATTCATGTAGGTCAGGATCAGGTCTCTCCAATGAATTCGTATATTATGTAAATGAAAATCTCCGTTTATTGCGATTAAAATAGATACAGAAGTTTTTAGGTGTGTCGGTTGACAAATCAGTAGAAAGGAAGAATTCGAAGTGACATAGCAAAAACGAATAACGAAGTCCAGCGCGAAGTTGGTTGCTAGCCCCCACCGATGCAGCCGGTGACGTCACACGCCGCAACTGTTGCAACTTCACTCGTCTTTTGCGTGATGAAATAATAGATGGCGCCAACAGATAAATTAATTTAATATCAGAAGCTTTTCCGCTCAGTGTGCGTCGCGAGTCTGACATAATGCCATACAGGCAGTGTCATTGTCCGCTGTACGTCTTCATCACAATTTATTATTATATCTCCTCTGCTCTCGCTTCAGGGCAACAGATGGCTACTCTCGGACATATAACCCTGCTCCTTTATGTAGTCCGTTATTTATCAGATGAGATAGCGAAAGGGGCAGTCACCCGTAATAAGGAGTGAACGAGAAAAGTGGGCAAACAAAACACAACATAGTGTTAATAATGTTTTAACGATTGCCACGATTATTAGAGGAGCAAGGTATTTTTTTTAAATTTGTAACTTCCTTTCCACCTTTTCTTTTCATCTATAAATATAAAAGAAAGTCGTGTTAGTTACTCCACTTATAACTTAAGAACGGCTTAACCGATTTAGCTGAAAATTGGCAGGGAGGTAGTTTAGAGCCAGGAGAAGGACATAGGATACTTTTTATCCCGTTAGACGGGGCCGGGGCTGGGGTGGGATGGGGCCGGGGCGAAACGGTGGGAAGGTAGCTTAGAACCAGGAGAAGGACATAGGATCCTTTTTATCCCGTTCAACGGGGCCGGGGCTGGGGCGGGACGGGGCCGGGGCGAAACAAAGTTCGCTGGGACCGCTAGTTTTCAATAAATTATACTTATAACGTCAGACCTTACACACCAAACAACAGCGCATTCTAATAGCTAATCATCGATATAATCTTGTCATCGATTGCGGCCAAAACATTTTACTCTTTCTGTTGCAGTCGGATAAAAAGTAGTAAAACTTTACATTAATTATAATCTGAAGACTAATGGAGTAGGTAACGAAGAAAGAATCATTTGTTAAAACACTAAAATAAATACCTGATAAGTAATTCACAGCAAGTTCTTAACTCAGGTTTATTACGTTTCCGTTTTAGGTTAAGTGTTACCATAGAACCCACAGGGAAGACAGGAGAGTGTTGATTTTTTATTTTGATTTTTCTTAACTGACTTTAGCGATATTGTAAGTTGAAGTGATGAATTCTGGACAATGTCAATAAAAAAATAATGACTTACCGCATGCCAATCAGTTTAGAAATACATAAAATATACGTTTTAGTTAAAAATCCTTTTTTTGTAATGGTAAATAAGTAGTCAATGAATACTTACTCGTCAAAAATCTGGGCATTGTAGGGTGTATGGTAGTTACTGCCAAATCTAACATGACTTCACATTATGAACTACATACCTACATTTGACGTATACCTAACCGCAGAGTTGTTCGTATCTGTTGAATTGTTTTTCCGCACAATATTTTAGTCAGCCAGATGAAAGAAAAAGGAATGAAGGTAGAGGAGCTCTATTTTTTGATCACTCGCTTGGATATGGCGTGTAATTTTCGTTCGGAAATGAATAAAAAATCAACGCATATCTCCCGAAATTATGGACAATCTAAATTTGCGCATTATTTTTTCAAATCCCTCCTGTGTAGATTGCAACTTATTTTTCATTCTGAAATTGGACTTTAATCAATGAATAATTCACATTATGGAGTGTGATATTCATGTGAAGCCAGTGATTCAAAAATAGGGCCCCAGGCATTGGCGCTTAAACATTCAAAGACGAAGCAGCGAGAGTGCTTTAATATTAACGGCTCATCACTCCGTACTCTGAAATGTTACTATACTTACGTTACAGTACGTAGCAACCGCAAATAAAACTTATTTTGTATACTTACCTAGCTACAAACACGATTTACGTAAAAAAATGTTGTGTATAAATTCACTGAGAGTGGATACATTTTTACGGTTATATTTGTGTAATAGAAGAGCTCTAAAAGGAAAATCTAATTTTAAGGTTTCTATTTTGGCAGTAGGGCCTGAAACTCTTTCGTAGGTAAATCAAGTTTTTCATAAAAGCCTTTCTATTTCCTTATCCATGTGCTTTCTTCATTTCCTTTGAGTAGAGCAGCGAGAGGTGTACAGTGAGCAAACAAGTCAAATATACATTTTATTTGTGATTTTATGTTCAGGTACGAAAATATTATGAAGTAGAACTTTTAACATAAGATAGTTTTTTTATTGATTTTCATGTACATAAGGTTTTTTTAGATCACTCTACCTATAAGAATAACATAGTCATAATCTTACTACATATAACTTCTATGAAATAACTTTTAACTGGGATGCCTATTTATTAGTTAGGTTGTGAATATTTGGTAAAAAACTTAATCATAGAAAATGAATAAAAAACGTGAGTTTTACTTCTATGAATACTTGGTATAACAACAGTATTCTTTAGCAAGGTAGTATAAAATTATTAAATAAGTAGTGGAATACTTTCGTGCACCTAATTACGGTTATGGATCTTGATCGTACGCCAATGATAATTTGAGGAGTACAACATTTTTATCATAATATGTGACTGTGTGCCGTGTGCAGACCATGTGTGGGAAAATTCCACAATTTTTGTTGTGACTGTACCTCGTATGTATCTAGCCGTGCGTATCGGAACTTCAAATATTGGAATGCGGGCCAAAACACTGCAGGTAAACCAGCGGTATTGAGTTTTGGAACTCCCAGTCGATATTCTGACCTGACATTTATATGTGTTATTTGGATAGAACATAAAACGTTTATAGCAAATTTAGAGCTGCCAGATATACACAAATGTAATATATATTAGTAAAAGTAGGTACTTGTGACAACAGATCGTGATTTATTACCAATTCCGCTCTCAGCTAATCGCACAGATTACACTTTTCCATCGAAAAATAAAAAAATACCTAGCCTGATTTATTACCAATACCTAGAGCGCAGCAGAATATCGCTTCCACATCTACCCATCTGTACATTGCACGGTGATTATTTTGTTTTTATTCTGGTTCCGTCGACCGCGCAGGCGAGTCGAGACGAGATTGCCTTGGAAGGCTCACCGCACACATTGATGTAAAAAAGATTAAGCCAGAAAACATCCCCCTGTTGGGCAAAGGCTTCGCCCAAGTATAAGGTGGTAAGGTGACAATTACAAGTTATCAAGCCGCTCTAGGATGTCTGATTGATTAACGACCACCTATTTGACAAACAAAATTGGCCAAATTGCTTAAGTATTCACTACCAAAGGTAGGTTAAAAAGACTGATTAATAATTTCCTAGAGTTAAATTGTTAATTAACCTACATTTTTAACCCGATATTTAGTATTGAGCTTTTGTAGTTTGCCTAAGGAATTACCTATTTCACAATCTGCCTTTACTAAATATTTTTTTATTTCTTAGCATATTTCTTAATATCAGCTCCTTTGAAAAGGATAATGAGATTTTTTTGCGTATTACTGTTTATTTTTTGTAACACACTTCGAGAAATATTCTGCTCGTAGTTATCAGGAAATTATTTACTAAACATATCTGAAATATACAACAGAGTTTTTTCTAAATGCTTTACTGTAGGATATGAGGGCTCAACTTTTTGTAAATATGTCTATTATTCCCCATCATTGGGTATTATGGTGGTTTATTAATTTGACTCTCTTAACTTTATCATAGTTCAATTCAATTGTATAATCTGTTACTTACCGTCAACAAACGGATTTTACCTACTGTTTGACTTATTTTTATCTTAAAATAGATAATGGTTTCTTTGGAAATGTATACATAATGTTGATAAAAACCAAACTAATTATTACTTCACAGTGTAGTCGCTCTCCGATTTAAGATTATTCTGAGTTTAAAGTTACTTGCCAAGTTACTAAGTAACTGTTACTTGACATTGTCAATACTTTGAAACGATATTCAAATTAAAGTTAGCCTGTTCCATTAGCGTAATTAAATATTCAACTGGTTAAGTATACCTACTTTTGAAAGATACGTATCTTTCAGGTGACATGCTTTAAGAGCAAGATTAACAGAATTTGAGTTTAAATTAGCTAATTAATCAGACACCCGTAATTTTCTTGCACCGCGGTATTCCCAGTATTAGACTGCTTTAGACCACGTAAATTAAATTAGAATCAGATAAGGGGCCTCTAGAAATAAACTCAACTTGTCTTGGAGTATTTTATTAACGAGCTTTTAAAGCGTCTTCGCAAGCCTAGATAATATATGTATATCGCACTTTGATGTAACAGCTATGAGTTCCATTACTGTAAAGTTAAATTAAAGCCTTACGGATTCATAGGATGCTGGTGGATCCGTTAACAAAAGAATGACAAAAGAATGTTGATAAACACATCCAGGACGGGTGATCAATTTTGTATTTTTAGTATATTATTAATAGAGCAATAAACATTATTTTTTTTCGAAGCCGTTGCTGTCCCACTGCTGGACAAAGGCCTCCCCCAAACTACTCCATGCATCCCTTTTCTTGGTAAGGGTTTGCCAGAGCAATAAACATATATCTTAAAAAATCAATCGTATCAACTGTTTATTTAGTAGGATCAGGGACAACTTCTAAGACATTGTAATGATATCTTTTCATGTCGAATGGACATAAACGTCTGCTGAAGGACCCATAAACTGGGCATACAATATAGATGACGTATCTGGCACAAGGTCACGCCAGGACGCCGCGTCATCCTCAGACCCATATGACGCCATAAATTACAACACAAAAGGAAACCTTTCTATTAGACATAACCCGCTCTATGTTCGCTGTTGTAGAGTAAGGACGGGATAGATGCTTCATATTAGAATTAGTCTTGTTAAAAAATCTTTTTTATGGTTTTACAATATTTTTTTAACACTCAGAGTGTCATATTTTATTCCTAAAAGCGCAGCAGAATATCGCTTCCACATCTACCCATCTGTACATTGCATAAACAGACGGGTAGATGGCGCTAACGTCACGCAATGACGTATCAATGAGACCAAGAATTTCGCGCGGTCGGACCGACAGCACGGTAGCTCAATTGGAAGAGCAGTTGGCCCGGTTTGCCAGAAGGATGCTGGTTCGAATCCCGCCCGTGCGCAATTTTTGGTTTCATATTTCATCTTTTAGGAATAAAATATGACACTCTGAGTGTTAAAAAAAATATTGTAAAACCATTGAGTAGCGAAGCGTTATCATTTCCAAGTTGAATTTATTCTGTAAAGAATAACTACTTGGCCCGCTGTTGCATAAACAGACGGGTAGATGGCGCTAACGTCACGCAATGACGTATCAATGAGACCAAGAATTTCGCGCGGTCGGACCGACAGCACGGTAGCTCAATTGGAAGAGCAGTTGGCCCGGTTTGCCAGAAGGATGCTGGTTCGAATCCCGCCCGTGCGCAATTTTTGGTTTCATATTTCATCTTTTAGGAATAAAATATGACACTCTGAGTGTTAAAAAAATATTGTAAAACCATTGAGTAGCGAAGCGTTATCATTTCCAAGTTGAATTTATTCTGTAAAGAATAACTACTTGGCCCGCTGTTGCATAAACAGACGGGTAGATGGCGCTAACGTCACGCAATGACGTATCAATGAGACCAAGAATTTCGCGCGGTCGGACCGACAGCACGGTAGCTCAATTGGAAGAGCAGTTGGCCCGGTTTGCCAGAAGGATGCTGGTTCGAATCCCGCCCGTGCGCAATTTTTGGTTTCATATTTCATCTTTTAGGAATCTTTTTTATGTCTAGCAAAGAGAGTGAGTTCACTTGAAAGAAATTATCTCGGGATCTACTGTAAGGACACAAAAGCATATCTGGGTTTCAAAGGCTTTTTCATGCAATTTGCGCTTAGCTATAGTCGGCACGTTATCAACTGAGTTTTAAGGTCCTAATGTCTTTAACACGTTCCGGGACGCTATTCCAGACACAATAGATGTTTTATTGTTTTCACGCCTGTAGGCGTTGTTCACTGTCCCGGAACGTGTTTATAGGAATATACGAGTACAGCGCATCGGTAAGTGCAAACGAGATGAAATTACACTTACAGGTTTCAGTTGAAAGCACGCTGACTGTGAAAAATAACCTTCATTAAAATATACTTGCAGTATTTGTTACACGTGTACAAAATGAAATAATTGGTATGGACTGTAATAATTATTGTCAAATGGACCGCATCCTCGGCCTAAAAACCATCCACCGCTCAATTTTCTGGGGAATCTATCCCAGTTTTACTCTATTTTTTAATCATAAACGGGAAGTTGGAGCCTGTGTGGTTTAATTACAGTAGCACTCGTATGTTATGTGACTAAAAATGTTGGAAATTGCATCTGTTCGAGTTCTTTTTTGCGCAGAGACAGATCTTTCTTCTTTTTGTTCTGTCTATTGTATTTCCGGCGCAAATAATTACTTAATGAAGTTTATTTTGTATCTGTAAATTTGATTCATAATGCTTACTAATTTTATGCTTTCATCGCAACTGAAGGTTTCGGTAGACCGATATGTCTGCCAACAACTCCTCCACAGGCAAATTTGCTTGTTGTCTGGTACTTCACAATAAAAATTCCTTATTCCGAAACCAGAGGATTGGTATGTTGTCGCAAGTTTATTTGTTTATTTGCTGGATCTGATTTCAACCCATTAATTTTGATCTCGATTAACTTTTGAATTTCGGCTTTAAGAAGACAGCTTAATAGTATGGTAACCACAGTAATGTGAGCATTACTGCGACTGCCGTACATATTACAGAGTGGAGTTTTAATAGAGTTCATGATCAACCGTTTTAGCAAGGAAACTGTTATAATGTACATGTGAAGTTAGTTTCATTTTATGGTAAACCAGCTTTTGCCCGTGACTTCGTTCGCGTGGACTTCAGGTTCGTCCCGTCTAGTAGCGCAAAAAATGTGTTTTTTTACGACCTCACATTAGAAACCTCAAAAATTGTAGCCTATATGTTATTCTGATGTATAAGCTATATTGTGGTAAAGTTTCATTCAAATCCATTCAGTAGTTTTTACGTGAAAGAGTAACAAACATCCATACATCCATACATCCATACTTACAAACTTTCGCCTTTATAATAGTAGTAGGATAATGATGACGGCCAAGTTAAACGTAGCGGTTAATTATACAAAGTGTTTCAAAACAACGATTAAAGAATGAAGGGAGTTACTCAGAATCAGTAACTGAACCACTTTCTCCTAGAAACATGGGTCGAAATATGCCAAAAATTTTTTGACTATCCATAGAAATCAGACGGGTCACATGACCGATTTAGTATGGGAAGTCAAATAATTTTTGGCGTTATTCGATCAATGTTTCTACAAAGAATATTTCAGTTACTGATTCTGAGTAGGTCCCGTCATTCTTTACTCGTTGTTTTGAAACACCTTGTACAATATAATATTATTTTGTGATAGAAATATTATTTGTATATAATTTAAAAGGATGCTATGACGCGGGCTTTTTGTAAATTATCAACACAATTATTTCCTCAGTGTAATTTTCTTTACATTACTTTCATCTCAGATCATTTTCTTTGATTAAAACACTGGCGTTTGAGTTAATTAAATTTTCAGGAAAGAATGGAAATTTTCAGGTGAACGTTTCCTTTTGATTTTTGTTCAAAATACCAAAAGCTCGTTTGACTCGCTTTAATTGATATAAAATAATGACGGTATTTCTAATATTGAATTCCGTTAATAATTTTTAAAGGTTGATATAATAATAAGCGTAAATGTTAGCAAGAACTCAGTTTTTATACACAGATCGAATCGAATCGAAGAGGTGATTGAATCGATATACTCGTTTAATTCAATAATAGTCCTCCTAGCCGATTTCGACTACGGTGGCCAGTCACAACAACTAACCGACTGCGCGGGACATATTATGCACAAGTGTGTGCGCAAACACAGGTGCACTCTCTATTCCTTTCACTCTCATAACCCGATGGGACAGCAATCTGACATGACCGGAGAGAGATCAGGCTCAGGACCAACGGCTTTACGTGCTTTCCGAGGCACGGGGGTGAAACACCGCCAACTTCCAAACTCCGGGCTTCCTTGAGAATATCTGAACAGATAAACCCAGATACATATTTTTGGCCCGACCCTCATATATTAATGTTATGACAGCTGCTTCGTGATGAAACTAAAGGTCTGCCTAATTCTTAAGCATTAACATAATATCTTATAAATATTGGCTGACGGGAATTGATTATTTAAACTAAAAATGAACAAATTTATTAATAAACTCTACCAGTTTATTAATAACTTTTTTCACTTTTACTACTTGACAAACCGTTTCATGTAAACTCAAAGGAAGGACTCTACTTAGTCTCATTTTATAAATACCTACTTCCTGTACAAGTTAAGGTTCTCTGGTTCCCGCTTAAAGTGAAGCCCCCGCCCTAGTTTATTATCGGCTCCCGTCGCTATATTTATTGCACCCGGAATCGATTAGTTGTTTTATTGTTACTCGCAGCGGAACAACTGAAGTTAGTTATTTAAAATAAGTTATGTAAAGTGGCGCGAATAGTGTTGTAGGTAGTTATTGCATGTTTAAGTTTTTACGAAGAATATACCTACTATTACTAATCTTTAGTCGATCAGGAACGTAGCACTTCGTATGAACTGAACATTATCTCTTTTAAGTTGCGAAAAAAACGTTTAAAACAAGTTATTACAAGGTTATTAACCTGTTTCTTTTTTTAATGATAGCGTATAATATAATTAAAATACAAATCGATCAGCAAAACAATAACATTTTAAATTGGTTACTATAATTAATTGAATGTCCTATCTCCTTTACATCCCACAGGCTCATAACGTGCTCCTACATTCGTAGAAGCATGTTTTCAGACGCTACGAGCTACAGGTTCAGTCTACTACGCGCTACGCCGTAGCACGGACGCGGCCTGTGCTACGAGTACTACGAACAAACAACGAGATATTTCGCCCTCGTAACTTGTAACTATTACAAAATAAGTTGTTTAAAGGATAGTGGACTAAAATTAAATCACGGTCTATCAAACATAGATAAGGGGGTAAAATAGTGTGTGTGGACTGAACTTTCCACGGTAAGTTTTTAGTGAATTGATATTGAAATGAAAATCACAAAATTAGAAGGTGAAAAGGATTCATTGATGTTTTACATAAAGGAAAATCGTTTATTCGCTAAACACATGATGCTATCCAGTGTTAAGAACATTTTAAAATACACCACTCACGTTTGAGCTCTTTATACGAGCAAAATTTTTTTTAAAACATGCTAAGGTAAAAATAAAATGTGAGAGCAATTTAGGAGTAATTAAGTATTATAGACTTGAATATGTATTTCATAACAATATCAATATACTATTCCTCACGCGTTCCGTAAAATAAAGCCTTGATAGAAAAATGATCTTCTTTCTGTTGTGTCAAAACTCCAAAAATAATCCGCGCAAACAGGAAATAAGCGAAACACCCCCATAATAGGCAAGATTCCCGCGAATAAATGTCTGTCAGTACATCACCGGAAGTGCCCAAGGTTAATTAAGCCTCCATAGCCTTAAACGAGCCGTCGTTAGTGATGTTTACCGGATGTTAAAGCCTCGGACGTGACTATAGGATTGCTTGATGCAAAACAGGAAATTGAAATTTTCACACTGTAAAAAAGTTAAAAGAAGTTTGACTGGCAGAGAGTACTTTTAGCATTAATTCCACCTTTGTACACTACGAACAATAAAGTCTTGAAATAAATAAAAATATTCAATTGGATCTCATAATCATCATGACACTAGATAATATATTATCTTAGCAACATTTATTATTTAAGAATTTTTATTATTTTAATATTACTTTTATTACATGATTACACAGCAGCATTGGGACCTTGATTCAATAATAATGTTGTGAAGCAAATACCCTCTCTCATCTGCCTCGCTGTGCGAACATTAATTTAATATGTATGAAATTATTTCGCGTAAAGCTGTCGTTTTCCAGCTGTGGTTTTGGTTTTAATTATACAACATTGGGTACAGCCTGTTGTTATGTTACCTTACATATTATGTTACCGGGTCGCGTATGGAATATTTTATTACAAAAAATTTTTACGATAAGATAAGTGACACTTTTTGAAATTTCAAATTATTATTTTAAATAACTAATTCGTAAAATTATACTAAGATTATATTATAGAAGAATATTTTAATTCTTAATAACTAATCCGATGTGAAAGGCACAGTACAATAAATTAGAGAACTATCTAATTAAACCTTTGTTTGTAATTAAAAAGCAGTCAATGCTTTAAATTCAAATCACTAGTTCATGATATACCTATTTCTTAATTGTGTTTTATTAAATAAATTGTTCATGATAATAATAATTAATGTATCTATTTTTCACTACATACATAGTATTGATTTAGATAATCTTATAACTGAATAAGTGACTTGGACCTTCAATATTCTCCAATGACTACTTTACATAGCAAAAACTATAGCAAACAGGAGACATGTTGCAAGTCATTGACCTAGTTTGCCAAAATCACAATAGACATGCTATAGTAGACGAAATACCGAAGCACTTCTCCAGCCAAAGTATGGCTTAGGATTCTATAACATTAAATACTCTTAAAAAGCTCATACTAATTATGAAAAGCTATACAAACCAAAACTAAAAAAAATTGTAAACCAGATTGCTTAAAATATTTTACCAACTCAAAAAGGTTATAAAACATGTTACAGGAGCAAAAGTTTTAAACGATGGTACACGGTTTCTTTCATCATAGTAATGTTCAAAAGTGCCTAAACTCAGAGATGTAGTATTCCAAAATAATTGTGAGAAAATTGAGAATATCAGTAAAGTAAAGTAAAGTAAAGTATCTTAAGTGGGATCACCCGGTATATTATGACTGAGCACCAAACAAGCTTCAAGTTCTAAAAAACTGTCATATCAAAAATCTGTACCGATTTAGCGCATAAAAACTATCACAGAATAATATTTGAGTAATCTACGTATTCTACGAAAAGCAGAATGCAATACAAAAAGGGTATTTTATTTATTTCACTGTTTCGCCCGCGTTTTCAAGATCTTTATATTTTTATGAAGTCGTAACAATGTGTTTACGCATTGTTAGCGTTATTTGTTTAGAGAAAACATCACATTGTGGTTGAATAACTTGAATGTAGTTATAGTTTTTTTATTAAAAAAGGTCGTCCTTGGCCGGCTGTGGTCGGAGGATTGAATAAACTTGATTTTGGATCAATTTTATTCATACACTGAATATAATCGTCAAGGACACAACCAATTTAAACATAAAATATATTGATTAATAATTAACTCCGATGTGCTACTATCACTAGTTAAATACCTAAAGATAAACATCTATTGCAAACTTTGATTTTCCTACCTGATAAAAATGTACCACTCTGCAAAAGAGAACGAAAGATATGGAAACATGCAAGCCAAACTAAAATGTAAAAATGAATTCTACAAAAAGAACTTGCAAACAAAAAGAAAAAGCATTCATAGATAACCAAATTCTCTATGTAGGTACAAGTAGAATGCAAAATAACGTTATTCTAACCGTGATTTTGTTCGCTTTTTGTTAAAACTAGCTGCGATAGAGAAACTCGGTCCGCGGGGTTATTACGTAATTTGTATGAGATAGCGATAACATTGCAATCGGTACGTAGTATGGTCGAAATGAATAAAGACCGCCTACATAGTTTGCTACAGTGACCGTTTGCATGCGGTCTGTATCCAGTATGACATCATAGTCCAACATGTCGGTAGACTTCCTTCACTATGTTTTTGTTCAAAGTCCCTAATCTTTAACCATATTAAGTGTGTTTGTGTTGCAGTGTTTTTGTTGCTCCAGCGGGCACTGTGCACTGTGGCATGTGGTCAAGGGCATTGTGAGGTAGCACAGTTAGAACGCGGATACTGGGTGAAATCTATTTTATGCTCAAAAATAGAAATGAAGTTCAAATTTCTTTTTTCAGAAAAAAATGTATAACGTATTGGTGGCTTTAGTAGTATCCGATAAAAAATGGCTCGATTGACCCGGTTTACCAGAGGTTGCAGGTTCGAAACTCGCCCTTGCGTTAGTTTTTGGTTTCTTATAAGACCAAAAATAATACTTTGAGTGTCAAAAACATTCAAAACCGATAAAAAAAATCAAAGTTGACTTAACCCTCGTAGATGACCTCTGCTAATATATTCGCGTCGCGCGCGACGCGACAAGCAAACCCATGCAGCAGCCGCAGCTCAGATAATGCTATTTTGACGTTTTCAAATGTAACACATAATATTATCTATACCAATAAAATGCTTTGTCCTGAACGACTGACTTATTGATTGACTGACTGACTGACTGACTGATGGATCAACGCACAGCCTAAACCGCTGATTGTAGATACCTGAAACTGGGAGGGTGTGTTCTTTGTATGACGAAGGGATCCGATAAGAAAGGATTTTCAGAAATTCCACCCCTAAGGGGGTCAAAAAGGGGTGCAATGTTTGTATGGGACAACCAGATCCCTTGGTCTAATCTACTTCAAATTTTGCATACACATTCTTTTACAAAATTGACGGAAGACTTATTTTATATTTTATTGAAATTCATCTCCTGAGGGGGTTAAAGAGACCCCTCTTTAACCCCCTCAGGAGATGAATTTCAAAGTTATTATGGGGGTGATTTGCTTCGAATTTGATATCTATACTCTTTAGTGCTAATGATACAAATATTTTTTATTAAATTTTTGACAATCATTTGACATGTCTGAGACACAATGTTTTGACACATGTTTGTTATTGATGTTGCTCTCGTGAAGAGATTTTATTCCTTAGAATAGTAAATAATATTATTTTTGTGTTTAAACAGCGTAGGTATCAATCGGTCTGTGTCCAGTGTAGATTGCAGATCGTATTCTACGCTGCTCCTGTGGTCGAGAGGTGTCCAATCTGGAACTTTTCTGCAAACTTTTCGTGGGGGACCTATGTTTAGCATTGGACGGCTTTTGGATGTTGATGATGATGGTGGCGTAGATCTTTACATAGAATTGTCCCTTTTAATTTACGGTTTGAATTCAAGAAAGTAGAGTAGGTATTCGCCATAACCAATAATCATAAACAAAGCTCAAATTCAAACTCTTAAGGTAGCGGGAGAAAACTTGAGGGAATTTGCTTCTCTCACAGCCTGTATGTGACATGATGCTGTGTAAGCACAGAGAGTAGCCTGGTCATATTAGTACCCGAAATAAATATACGATTGACGATTGGGCGTACGAAGTATTTCCATTTCGTTGTAAAATAAAAAGATAATATACCTGTGTAAGTTTGACCATTATACCGGGCTACGTGTTGTGTGTACATAAAATATAACATTTATCTGTACGCATTTCTTTGTGTATATTTTAAAACTGGATGTTTTTGTTTGTTTGTTTGAACGCGCTACTCACAAGAACTATTGGTAAGGTTATAAAATATGATAGATAGCTAATTTATCAGGGAAGGCTTTAGTTTAATACGTATAGGCTTATAAATTTTCGCTACGATCTATGGGAACGGAGTTAAACTAAAACGCGCGTACGAAGTCGCGGGCGGGCCGCTAGTATGGAATAAATGTCAAACTTTTGACTTTTGATGTTTTAACAGCACTCTCTGAGTGGCTAAAATAAAGGTATGTCCTACAACAAATGAACGAGCTGCATGGTATGAATACAGAGGACCGCCCCTCACCGGTACTTCAATACATTACGTTTACGGCCGGTAGATGGCAGCACGAGCCGTAAAAAAGATGTAAGCGTTTATGTGCTGAAGGGACGCAATTCAAAAACCTGCCGTTGCAGGGAAAATCTCGGAAACGACCCAATAAATCTTGATAAATCTTTCACCTTTATAATGCTATCAGATCTTTGAGGTCAGGTTGCATTTAAACTTAACCTTGGGCTTGGGTGTATGACTGATGAGTAGATTGAAGCTACTGACAGGTTTTTAATTGCATTTTCATCAATCTTCTTAGCTAAAAACAGAATTCCTACCATAAGATTGTTGTACCTAATCTACGATAGAACCTTTTTCCTTTGAGGCGTTTTGCACTGTAGTTACATTACACTATACATTATACTAGAAGTTCAGCATCATAATAACATTCAAAAGTAAATAGAAACCATTTTTCGTTTTCTATCTTTATAGTATGGGTTTGCCAAGCCAAGTGCGACTAAAACGGAGTCGAAGATGGAAAGAGCTCGCCCAGAAGAAGCCTGTTCACTCTAACTTTGAATAGATTCGAATTGTAATCACTAGGAAACACCCACTCTTTTGCCGTGCGCATTATAAATATTGATCAGTAGGCCTAACATGCATGACACACTATTTCTTTCGATCGACATGACAAAATTAGTCGATCTATGCTATTTTATCATATTCCCTAACATGCCAACCACATTGGACAAATTTATCCACAACGATAACGAGATATGTCAATTTCTAACCATTCACTCAATTTTATGTCAGATTTGGCTCAAAATGATCAACTTGACACAATGACAGATTGACTCGATATTGCCCACAGATTAGTAAGAGTATATCTAATATTGCCCACAGATAATGAATTCAAATTAATAAATATATTAGGGATAAAAAAAATCCACGGGGACTTTCTTTTCAATATTTTTACACTTTATTGTTTTTTGAGAACCTAGGATAAAATATGGCACGACTCAGTATATTTTTGCTCTAAATATGTTGTTTTTTATTTGTCGTCGTCGCTAATGGTGGACGATAATGTTACACGGCGAAATGTCAAAATTCGATAAAAATATGTGTGGCATGTTAGGGTTCAATGATAATTTTGTCATATTTCGAATTTTGACAGTACGACATGACTTTCATGGCAGCCATGTTAGCAACTGCGGGTATGTCGATTTTTGACAAACAAACGCGCTAAAATGCCTCGATATTTTTTTATCACGGCGTGCATCTTAAGCCTGCTGAAGCGCTTAGTTCTAAACAGCGAGATATCGACAAGGTAAGGATGGTATCCCGCGGTACACCATAACGAACGATGGAAAAAGGAAATGGAAAGGAATTTATTCCAAACTTACTTACGACTAAATTAACTATTCAATTCACTCAATAGAGTCTTTGTAATTTAGCTCCATCTAAAATATTGTCTATGCCAGTTTTAACGGTGACGCGTTTTTGTTTAACGTTTCTGTTTTACTAGTTCCTCCAATACATTAAATTTACGGTCTTGAAGTGGATATTAAGAGTGATCTATAAAGTAGAACATAAAACTTTACAGCATAATATTGAACATACTTAATTTACAGTACTTGTAGAACCACCCTAACTGTATATATTTATATTGGTCTATATTTAAACTGAAACTTTCCTCAAAACCTTGCCTTTTTTGCCATATTACCTAGTAATTAAAGATAAAATTCACTTGATTCTAATTTTAAAGGATATTGTAGGGTTTGTTAACAGACTGTTTTGTAAAGGAAACATTACTGAAATCCTTTATTATACTTCAATGTCTATCCATAAACGTGAAATGGCCATAAAAGCATAAAATATTAAACAGTCTTCCAGACGAAATTTAAGCGTCAGATTTGCATTTTATGTTTTCTACTCTGCACCCATATGGTACAGTAAGACACATCGCATCATAATACAAAACTTTAATACTAACCAGAGGCCTTAAAGGCCTTTAATACTGGGCTATCTTTTTCGGCAACACTATGAGTATATTGTTAAGAGAGCGTCGTATATGTTAGGATTCATATATAGGATATCTAAGCCATTCAAAAATGTATCGTCCTATCTTACTCTTTATCATGCTTTAGTGCGTAGCTTGCTTGAATACAACTCGGTGATATGGTCGCCATTCTATAAAGTTCATATGAATAAGATCGAGAGAATTCAGCAGAGATTTTTACGTATGCTAAGCTTCAGAATGCATCTCCATCGCAATTTAAATTGTTATGAGGATAGACTTGAGAGATTTCGAATGACGTCACTGTCCACTCGAAGTGTAGTGTGCGCGTCACCTACATATATTTACACGCACACTCACTTCCTCCAATAGTATATAAGTATTAAATGTATTAATAAAAGGCGCTTAGATCGCAGTCAGTCTTTCTTTAAAACACTCTCCCAACGCCCATCACTGCATGGCGACCCTGCCAGTGCTGCCTATTGGCAGCGCTGAGCAGCTGGTTTGGTGAAAAGGACTAGTAAAAAAAAAGTGACATTTTACAAGTTAAAATCGGACAATTTAAAATTCAGATGTGAAATATGGACAAAAAATTTTAAACATTAATAATTAGTCTTCAATAAAAATATGTAAAAAGTGTAAAATCAAGATTATTATGTACAAGACAAGACAAGATGGAGCAGAAGAAATGTTGACGATAAAGATCTGAATGAGCTGGGCGCCGGGAGATGATGGAGTCAGATGAGGTAACAACAGTGTGCTGGGCGCCGGGAGATGTTGGAGTCCGATGAGGTTTAACATCAGTATGCAGGGTGCCGGGAGTTGTTCGAGTCGGAAGAGGTCGCAGCCGGGAGAACCTTTAAAACAAGTCGAGTCCCCGTGCTAAAATTAGTCCCCTTGAACAGTCCCCCCACGAAGAAAAGTCCTCTTGTCCTCTTTAAATTAAACGTCATTTGAAGAAGAAGAACAAGAAAAAAAGAACCCATCATTCCAGGGTAACATGTTTTTTATTTTTATTTAGTATACTTCCAAATTTATAAAATTGTAATAATATAGTACAGAGACTATTTTGTTTTTATGGTTTCTTTTTTTGAGAAAATGTGTATTATCGTCTCGTGAAAACATTATATCCAAGAAATTAAGTATTAAAATACCATTGTATTTGCATTTAATGATTTAAAAACTTTAAAATATACCTAATTTCGATATTTTTATTGAAGATTTTGTCATAACATGTATTAATTAAGATCATATTATATTTAATAAATAATTTTAGAATGCTATTTAAGCATATTGAAACGGTTGTTGACGACAAACACATAAAGTAAATTGAAGGTTCATAATTATTCAAAATATGTATCTAAAGACTTTTTTAACAAGGTGGATTATAATGTAGCTTCGTAGAATTTACAAAATATTTTACGTCGAGAAATTAGAAAAATATTAATCAACTTATTTTCAAACAGGAATTAATGCAGTTCGATAAACTTGGTATGTATTTTTTTTATTAATTCGCCAGTGATATTTTATTTACAGCCTTATTTTAACATTATATGTATTTTACCAGGAAAACGTTTTTTTAGTGCATATACATTCATTCGAATCGAATTTTAAAAGTTTGATTAGTCCAAAATTAGATCAATGTTCATTCATTACACATTCGCGCTTTGAGCACAAGTATTTGCAAATCAGCAAAACGTGAGTTACACGCTCCTCGTGATGTAGTTTCTCATCTTACATTAATTAGGAATGTCTAGAATCTATTTAGCATCATATTTGAACACAGGTATCTAATTAAAACATTATTATTCTCTTTTCAAATGATTCCGATCAATTATAGTATTTTTTTTTTCAATCATTTTACAATATTCTTTTCATTAAATCTAAAGTTTCCATACATAACTAATTACTTTTGTTAATTTGAATGTTTTTTTATATACGTTCCCTTTTGAAAATTTTATCACACGTTATTGCTACATTTTATTTGCCGAAATGTTTTGGTACATACGAATTTATTGAAATAATAACATAAATATTACGCCATAAATTTATATATCTTACATTTGCGGGTTCGATTCCTGCATTACAACACAAGGATAATGTTACGGTGGTAATATGGTGTTGATTTTTTTTGTTGGATCGGTTAACATTTTAAAGCATAGATATTCAATAAGTTGCAATTTATGTAAACGCAATCACAAGACATGTATTTTTATATATTTTCCATGTTTCTTTTAGGTGTTACGTATTTATCAAATTTGATTTTGGTATATAGTTTTCTGTATTAATTTCCAAATTCTAGTTACATTTTAGACAAACTTTTAACTAACATTTTAATCAAAACTGCTAACCGGTATAACAGTATTTAATTTAGATTTTGAAAACAGTCACATAATTAATTTCGTTTATCTAATTAATATAAATTTGATCTAAACTTTTATTCAGTATTTTTACTATCTGTACTTCTAAACAAAAGTTCATTTTAACCATTTAAAGTCTTGCATGTTTATCTTTGCAGTTATTTTTTTTTTCAAACAGTTCGTTGTATTTTTCCCGAAATGTGCTTTTAAACTTTAATAGGTCAACTTGGTATTTGATAAAGTTAGAGTATTTGGTCATCTTTTTTAGTAAAAGGTAATGAAATACTTACAGGAAATTTTAACTTTACGAATACAACAGGTATAATTATTTTATCGTTATTTGAAATTAACTTATTTTATCAGATTTATAACCTTCATTTTTGAAGTCGGTTAATAAAATATGGATTGCTATATCATAATTTAGGACAGAACGCGAAACTTGACTACCACACGTGTTGAAGCGTCATCAGTTCATCACTCTACATTTTCTAGCTAATTGACGCAATACTTTGCCGCGGTATGTGACGATCTTATTACATTTCTAGCAAACAGTCTTAGGATTTCATATGCAATAAGATTCAACGACATATTAGGATCGGTTAGGACCACCTAGATAGCATCGCTCAATATTATAGTCTCTTATGTACCAACACATTAATTTGGGTTGTTGAGTGGTTTTGGTCATTTAATTTCGTTTATTACTTACTTAGGTAAACTACACACACGTAAATCTCTTTTTTACATTTGGTATTAATTTCATTATAAGGTTACTGCTTAATGTTCGTAACAAAATTGATAGGAACATACATAAAGACTTGTAATAACGATTGATTATATGATAATAAATATTTAGCAAAGGTGTAAGTAACATATCACTTGGCTTGGTAACTGATCGAGTAGATACATAGATGATTACTTAATATTTTTGGGTCAGTGTACAAGATTGGCTAAAAAGTCTAATGTAATTTTAATTGAATGTCGTATTTTTTAAAAGATTATGTGAAATCAATTTTGTTTTGTTTTATTATGCTACGATTAACTTTCAGGATAGCTTATACAGAATTTTTCCAGAGATTTAATAATATGACACGGAGTTGCATTTTGTATTATTTTAAAGTAAATATTACATGGATAAGACAATGATAAGAGATTAAGTAATAGCTATGAGCTAGTGAAAAATAAGAAAGATGAAAGAGAAAATAATGGCGATTTATAAAAAAAAAAATTGTGAGTATTGAAAATTGTAGGTCTTGGAATGAAAATGTTTGTGATATTTAAATGACGAAAGTTATGTAAAAGGTTTGTTGTTTCAAGGTAGGCTTTGGTTTGAAATGGATATAGGTAAAGTTAAAAATAGTTTGGTATTGTTTCGTTTGCGTAAGTTAAAGATAGGCATTCATTCTTGCATAGGATCATTTTTAACGATTTGGACTGATCACCCAATAGTTGTAATGTATTCTAATGTATTGATTGCATAGGCATGTTTCATTGTAAAGTTTTTGTTGGATATAGAAAGAATAATGAGATAAATGAAATAATAAATATGATATTGTAAATGGTACTAAAATTAGGGGAATCATCCTTCATTCGATCATGGTGCATACGAGTTATCTCTGTGAGAATAGTTGGAGACATTAATTAAGTCTTAAAATTGTCCCTTAAGTAAAATGTTATTAAATAAATAAAAGTTACAAGGTACAATACAGGGTGTCACATCCTTTATTTGATCATGGTGTAGACGAGCTTCTCTCTGTGAAAATATTTGGAGATCGATGTATCTTAAAACATGCCCCTAGTATAAATAAAGCTATGCATAGCAATTATATAAATAAAATAAATGTACCAATAAATAAAATATTATTATAAAGTGCGCGCACACGTTATAAAAGTACCATGAATATTAATCAAATAAGTCGACTATAAATAAAAATATTAAATGAATACTATGTAAAATAGATGAATAAATTATTCGTCATGCATGACTTATAATGACTTGTATAATGTATATTATGTAGTACTACTAACTAGTAAACATGAGATTGTGGTTGGCCACCACATTAAAATATGTTGTATGAAGTATCTCGAAATTGAGAAATGAATTATACTACATAAGGATATGACAAACTACACGGAGTAGTAATACCTGGACATGACAATTTAATTATAAGGATATGTATACATGACTTTCATAGGTAGTAGATGTTTCTAACTTGGAGTGGATAAATTTAATTAAAAAGATTACTTTATTAAACAGTCGTCAACAACACGTTTAGATTTTTAAGGAATAATTTAATTTGAAATCTAATACAATTTTATAGTTATGTCTACTTGGCACCGCCAATTATTTATAAAGATTTCGGTGTCATATTTTTTTCTCCAAAAAAAACATTTTTTTTTTAGTTTAAATATCAATATCTTGTCTTTTGTTATAGGATCAACTCTTCAGTCATTAGTCTTTGATGTTAGTTTAAATAAATATATCATTTAATACCGCGTCGTTGGAATGATTTTAAAATGGTGTCAAGTACTCAACATGTAATTATAGTTTTTTTTAATGGAAATCAGCAAATGTTTTTGTATTATTTGTTATTTTAAAAATAATTATTGATCTTTTCCAAATTTAAATTTATTTTACTGAGAAATGTAATACTAACGTAATTATTCATTTTGAATTAATTAGTTATTTTTTTAAACATTACCTATACTTTAACCTTTTTTTTATGTAAAAAAAAAGTTTTAAAAAAAACGGTGGAGGTGTAGTGTGCGCGTCACCTACATATATTTACACGCACACTCACTTCCTCCAATAGTATATAAGTATTAAATGTATTAATAAAAGGCGCTTAGATCGCAGTCAGTCTTTCTTTAAAACACTCTCCCAACGCCCATCACTGCAGAAGGAAACAGATTGAACAAATGATTTTATATAGTATTATCCACTCTCAAATTGATTCTCCTAGTATATTATCTCTGTTAAATTTTAACACCTATTGTCGAGTCCGTAGGCCCAAATTGTTCACTCTGAATGTATATGTCAATAACACCTCATATTTTAACCCTATCACTAGAATGTGCCGTCAACACAACGAGCTGGTTGATGGTTTTCCAAATATAGATATTTTTAATAGCAGTCGTTATAAATTTAAGAAAGATATTGCCAGGGTTATAGCCTAGAGATAGTGCATTAAGAATTATATTGAATTATATTGTTGTTTTGTGTTATATATACATTTTTTACTGTTCGGATTGGATTGTGCTCAAACAGTTGTATTTTTAATTTTTAGTTTACCTTTTTGTACCGTGACATATTTAGTTATTTGGTCTTGTTTGCTAAAAAATATTTATAACAGTATGTACACACTAAGGGTTGTAAACTAGTAATTTAGTATGTTCACCATTTTGTTTTTAAATATTGTTTGTAACCTGTTTTGTACATCCTTTCAATAAAATAAAAAATAAAATTAAGGCCTTTTTCCAGCAGTGGGACAATAAAGGCTAGGTAAAAAAAACAGAAGGACTTAATGACACATTGTTTGATAGATTGTTTATTGTTTGAATAAAATGATTACAATGATCCAGTGTTTAAGTGGAAGGCTGTACTCATATTCCATGCGGCTGAAGGATTCCGTAGAGACTACCGACCGTGAATGCGAGCTTGAAGGCTTGAAGCCTTCGTTAATTGTTTTTTAATAGATGGCACATTAGTGATTATTAAACTGCTTGGATGAGAATTTATTTACCATAATTAGCTTCTTCAAGTAAGTTACCGTAATTATGGTTACTTTTTCCATAGAGCATACTTACATGAAAATATTCGAATTTCCAGGAGCCGTTTTTGTCATATTTTAGCTGATTTTATTATTTGCTTAGTTAGGCTATAAACATAAAGTTAAAACAAAAGATCTTAATAGTAAACAGAAAAAAATGAAAGAAAGAAATAAAAAGAGCTTATTAATTTGGGGCATCACACGTGTGTGTGTGTTGCGAGCTCACAAAATAATAATATACATAACCGCAAGACTAACAAATACGATATAAAAAACAATTACGAAAATTACATGCCGCGAGTGGCAGTGATGTCCAAATAAGAATAAATAGTATAATATTGTTGAAATTGGGCTTTTTCACGAATTGATTTGTTAATGTAAATATCTGAAGACCTTCAATTAGTATGATCAAAAAATATTACCTGCAGCAATAAGAGTCTTGAAATATGCAACGTCATAACTTCTCTCCCAAATACCCCTCGGGTATACTAGATTAAAACTCCCACGGCAGCCTTGGGCCCTCTCCCCCCAAAAAACGTCCTTGTTACGAAAGCCATAAGTTTTGGTTTCCCTTGGGGAACGACACCTGTAAATGACTACACGAACGCTAAATGGGCTTAATAAAAAAGAGAATACGTTAACCTGAATACGCTTTTCAGTTTTGGGCACGGGTTGTGTAAAACTACTTACGGAGAGTAGCTTTTTAATTGACGAATACAGGTTTGCGTTTTATAAGCGATGAAATTGATAATATTATTATTACTTTTTAATTATGTATGTGCCATAGTGATGGATAAATAAAATGCTTTTGATTGATTGATTGATTGAGGCGATATAACTTCCAAAAAAATAAATGTTCTTATAGCTGAATATTAATATAATCCACCATCAATCCATCTTTATGAAAAGGTATGGATACTATCTATTATTTAAATTATTCATGTTTGTAACACCACATACCTACCTAAGTTGTAACTCAAATTTTTGGAACTAAGTTTATAGAGTCAATGTTAGCGGCTCACTCTTTCAGAATAAAATTCTTAATGTTATGAATAAATCTTGATTCTTAACATTCAATGCCTAAATCCTAATCGTTCTCAATCATTATTATCAAAATCTGTGTCCATCATCTAAACACACATTAGCTGTAGTCATGTCATCTTTAATTTCGGAACAAGGTTAGTGTAATAACTACTTCTCATAAAGCTAATGTCCGCGAGGGTGATTACATATCTCGGAAACGATAACAATGCGATTGCAATCCGTGTGTGACATGGCCGCATGAACGGAGATGTCAGGCCAGGCAGAGGTGTCTGACGATCAACAGGGCAGGGCGTACTGCTAAACATATACTGCCTTACCACAAATAATTAAACAAGGTTTCGAACACTGTTTAAATATAATATGGCTAGTATAAAATCAACGTCAATCAAGTCAAATGACATAAGGGTGACATACATTTTGTTTAAGCCGCATAACATTTAAACAGTTGTTCAAACCTTGTTTATTTATTTGTGGTAAGGCCGATAGTTTTCAAATGGTTAAGGGTCAGGTTATTCAATTTCCATCTACCGTTGGACGTCCTCTACGCTTTTGATCGAAGGGTATCCAATGAAGATCTTTTCAGCCTTAAAAGCTAGCACTATGTGCCTTATCCACAGCTAAATGAGCTTGCTGATCCACAGGATTATGGTCAGCACTGTCAAATACATCATTATTTGAACTGCGAAGGCATATGGTTTCCATATACTGTCATGACGTCATAATTAACAATTGCAATGCAATAGCGATCATGTCACGTAATAGCTCTACCGGAGAAGCCGTGAAAAAATAATCTGTGAAAAGGGAGGCTGGCGCGTAGACGCTCAAAAGAAAGTATCTCTTCCACTGATTAAAACGTTAAAGCTTCGCCAGGGGTAAGTAGCCGGTGGTTCTGTAAAAAAGAAATCTACTGTAGTAATAGTAAAGAGTTGAAGTCTGTGAATTTCTTAGAGATAGGAACGTATTATTGCTTAGTGTCATAGTTTCAATCATGTTAATGTGGTTGTTTAATTTATGTGTGTGTTGTTTGCGCTACGAAGCCTGTGGTGACTATAATTTACGTGCATTCGTTAACTATTATAGTTTAATACACATTTTACAGCAATTCTGTTGCTTTGTTTTGTTCGCATTATACTCAAGTTACAAATCTTAATTATTTTTACTGTTTTAGCTTTGTAAAATATTTCGTAAGCTACCTTATACTTAGCACAATAGCGTACCTAGCTAGTATTACAAACGGTTACAAAGACAACTGTCTTTGTGTGCACTTCAATAGAAACATAGACTGTTTGGACAATTGCCACCTTATTTATCATTCCGAACTCAGACAGACCCCTGAAATATGGACCAGCTGAAACATTTATCAAGATGGTCGTATAGCGATGGAATTAACAATAGCTTTTAAGAACGGCTCAGGTAGAACAAGAAATGGTTCAATACCGAATGGAAATCGCCAAATATTTATTGTTTTGTATTGTAAAACATGTCAAAGACAACGTACTAACAGATATACTGGCATTAATGTAAGAGGCTATTTGATTAACTAAGTAGTCGTTGCATATTGATCTGTCCAAACACTATAGGTACAACAAAGTGAAGAAATGAAATTCAATTTGACTCTCTTGAGTATTTCATCTTTATCCTGCAGCAATGAATATTATTACAATAAATCATCTATTATTATAAAATGCTTTGTCCTGAATGATTCACTGACTGACGGATCAACGCACAGCCTAAACCGCTGGTCGAAGAGACTTGAAAGTTGGAGGCTGTGTTCTTTGTATAACGTAGGGCTCCGATAAGAAAGGATTTTTCGAAATTTTACCCCTAAGGGGGTGAAAAAGGGGAGCAAAGTTTGTATGGGACAACGTGATTCCTTGGTCCGATCTACTTCAAATTTTGCATAAACATTCTTTAAAAATAATAACGAAAAATGTGTATCAAATTTTATTTAAATTTATCTCGTAACGGGGTTAAAAAGGGGTAAAAAGCTATTTTGGGGATGATTTGCTACAAAATTGATATCAATACTTCTTGGTGCTTATGTTGAAATATGTTTTATTTCATTTTTGACAATCATTTGACATAATATCTGAGACAGAATGTTTGTTATTGATGTTGCTCTCTAGAAGAGATTTTATTCCTTAGAATAGTAAATAATATTGTTTTGTGTTCAAACAGGGCAGGGTAGGTATCAAGCGGTATGTGTCCAGTGTAGATTGCAGATCGTTTGTTCATATTGTCGGTGGACATTCTACGCTGCTCCCGTGGTCGAAGGGTGTCCAATCTGCAAACTTTTAGCAGTGGACAACTTTTGGGTGTTGATGATGATGATGGCGTAGATCTTTACATAGATTTGTCCCTTTGAATTTACGATTTGAATTCAAGAAAGTCGAGTATTCGCTATAACCATAAACAAAGCTCAAGTTCAAACTCTTAAAAGGTAGCGGGAGAAGACTTGAGGGAATTCGCTTCTCCCACAGCCTGTATGTGGCATGATACTGTGTAAGCGCAGAGAGTAGCCTGATCTTATTAGTACCCGAAAGAAATATACGATTAACGAAAGGGCGTAGGGAGTATTTCTATTTCGTTGTAAAATAAAAAGATAATATCCCCGTGTAAGTTTGACCATTAAAGACCGGGCTGCGTGTTGAGAGTACATAAAATATAATAAATAAATAAATATGCGCCAGACAACACACCAATGGTCTGGTACACGTGGTAAGGAATTATCTTCCTTGTGTTACGAAGTACCAGACAACGATTATGACGGGTGCGTCTCCCATAAATACTTAAATACTTTGTATGACAAAGGGATCCGATAAGAACGGATTTTCCGAAATTTCACCCCTAAGGGGTTGAAAAAGGGGTGCAAAGTTTGTATGGGAAAATGTGACTCCTTGGTCCAATCTACTTCAAATTTTGCATAACCATACTTTATGAATATTAACGAAAAATGTGTATCAAATTTTATTGAAATTTTTCTCATAACGGGGTTAAAAAGGGGTAGAAAGTTATTTTGGGGATGATTTGCTACAAAGTTGATATAAATACTTCTTAGTGCTTATGATAAAAATAATTTTTATTTAATTTTTGACAATCATTTGACATATCTGAAACACAATGTTTTGACACATGTTTGTTATTGATTTTGCTCTCGAGAAGAGATTTTATTCCTTAAAATAGTAAAGAATGTTTTTTTGTGTTGAAACAGGGTAGGTATCAAGCGGTCTGTGTCCAGTGTAGTATGCAGATCGTTTGTTCATACTGTCGGTGGACATTCTACGCTGCTCCTGTGGTCGATGGGTGTCCATTATGGAACTTTTCTGCAAATTTTTCGTGGGGGCCTATGTTAAGCAGTGGACGGCCATCAACACCCAATGATGGTCAGCGTGTTGATGATGATGATGGGGTAGATCCCTTCATATAGTTTTCCCTTTGAATTCAAACACAGCCCAAGTTCAAAACTCTTAAGGTAGCGGGAGAAGACTTGAGGGAATTTGCTTCTCCCACAGCCTATATGTATGCCTTATGTGGAATGATGCTGTGTAAGCGCACAGAGTAGCCTGGTCTTTTAGCACCCGAAAGAAATAAACGATTGAACGGGCTTCGTGACGTGTGTACACAAAATATAACATTTGTCTATAAATATAAAAAAATTGGATGTTGGTATATTAAAAAACTCGGTGGATGGCGCAGCGGTTAGAGGGTTGTATTCATAAAGCGACGGCTGCGCCAGAGGTCCCGGGTTCGATTCCCGGGTCGGGCCAAAAATATGTACCTGGGTTTTACTGTTCCAAAATCCGGGCTTCCTTGAGAACTTTTTCAGGGAAGCCCGGAGTTTGGAAGTTGGCGGTGAAAGCACGTAAAGCCGTTGGTCCTACGCGATCTCTTTCCGGTCGTGTCAGATTGCTGTCCCATTGGGCTATGAGAGTGAAAGGAATAGAGAGTGCACCTGTGTTTGCACACACACTTGTGCACTATAAAATTACCTGCGCAGTAGGTTAGTCGTTGTGACTGGCCACTGTAGTCGAAATCGGCTATGGGGACTATTTAAAAACTGGATGTTATTGTTTGTTTGTTTGTTTGAAGGCGCTAATCACAGGAAACAGGGTCCGGTTATATAATATGTTAGATACATTGTTAAATAGCTAATTTATCGAGGAAAGCTGTTTAAGTAGTTTAATGCTTAGAGGTTTATAAAATATTTTCGCTACGATCTATGGGAACGGAGTAAAACTAAAACGCGCGTACGAAGTCGCGGGCGGGCCGCTAGTCTATTATTATAAAATGCTTTGTCCTGAATGATTCACTGACTGACGGATCAACGCACAGCCTAAACCGCTGATCGTAGAGACCTGAAACTTGGAGGGTGTGTTCTTTGTATGACGAAGGGATCCGATAAGAACGGATTTTTCGAAATTTCACCCCTAAGGGGTTGAAAAGGGGGTGCAAAGTTTGTATGGAAAAATGTGACTCCTTGATCCAATCTACTTCAAATTTTGCATAAACATTCTTTAAAATAATAATGAAAAATGTGTATCAAATTTTATTTAAATTTATCTTGTAATGGGGTTAAAAAGGGGTAAAAAGCTATTTTGGGGATGATTTGCTACAAAATTCATAAAAATTCTTCTTGGTGCTTATGTAGAAATATTTTTTATTTAATTTTTGACAATCATTTGACATATCTGAGACAGAATGTTTTGACACATGTTTGTTATTGATGTTGCTGTCTAGAAGAGATTTTATTCCTTAGAATAGTAAATAATATTGTTTTGTGTTCAAACAGGGCAGGGTAGGTATCAAGCGGTATGTGTCCAGTGTAGATTGCAGATCGTTTGTTCATATTGTCGGTGGACATTCTACGCTGCTCCCGTGGTCGAAGGGTGTCCAATCTGCAACTTTTCTGCAAAATTTTAGCAGGGGACGACTTTTGGGTGTTGATGATGATGATGGCGTAGATCTTTACATAGATTTGTCCCTTTGAATTTACGGTTTAAATTCAAGAAAGTCGAGTATTCGCTATACTCGACTTAAGCTCAAGTTCAAACTCTTAAATGGTAGCGGGAGAAGACTTGAGGGAATTCGCTTCTCCCACAGCCTGTATGTGGCATGATGCTGTGTAAGCACAGAGAGTAGCCTGGTCTTATTAGTACCCGAAAGAAATATACGATTAACGAAAGGGCGTAGGGAGTATTTCTATTTCGTTGTAAAATAAAAAGATAATATCCCCGTGTAAGTTTGACCATTAAAGACCGGGCTGCGTGTTGAGTGTACATAAAATAAAATAAATAAATAAATATGCGCCAGACAACACACGAATGGTCTGGTACACGTGGTAAGGAATTATCTTACTTGTGTTACGAAGTACCAGACAACGATTATGACGGGTGCGTCTCCCATAAATACTTAAATACATATAACATCCATGATTTAGGAACAAATGTCCGTGCTCATCACACAAACATTTGCCCCTTGCGGTTTCGAACCCTCGACGGCCAGCGTAATAGTCAGGAGCGCTAACCAATACACCAAACGCGTCGTCGAATATAACATTTATCTGTACGCATTTCTATGTATATATTTTAAAACTGGATGTTTTAGTTTTTTTTTGTTAAAAGGCGCTAATCACAGAAACTATTGGTAAGGGTATAGAATATGATAGATAGCTAATTTATCAGGGAAGGCTATAGAAGTAGTTTAATGCGTATAGGTATAGGTTTATGATTTTTCGCTACGATCCATGGGAACGGAGTTAAACTAAAACGCGCGTACGAAGTCGCGGGCGGGCCGCCTAGCCAAGCTAGCGAGCATGCACACACTCTTCAACACATATAAGAGTGTCTATACTGTGAAATTCATTACTTCAAAAATAAGGAACGTCTGGGGGCCCTGGGATCTTACTCTAATTGACCAGGTATTGTTAATAGATCAAACCAAACAGTGATTGCCCAATGCAATTGCGACTTTTGTTTACGGACAGAAGATGCTGCATGCGATGTAATAACAAAGAAGTCATTGCAAATGTGTACGCACAAAGATTATTGTGGCTATGTACCATAACCATTAAGATATTAAAGGACCAGGTGCCAACATTTCTCCAACACTTTCTAACTTCCAAGGTGATGAGGGCAGTCTGTTGACTTGCCTCAACTTCCATTCGTTTGTTCCTCTCGGCTCCAAGTAGTTTTTGACGCAAACTTCGCCGCGGTTGGTTTGAAAGAGTGGAAAGTTTTAGCTTTTTCCTTACTCAAGATCGGACACTCGCGATTTGCTTTGAGATAAGTTAAGAGTGAATTATCTTAATTAATTAAGTTATAACTTTCATACTAAAGCTTCTTACTGAAGTATTTTTGTTCTAAAAACGTTTTAGTATATGCTTCAATTTTGATACCTATCTCAAAAAGCTTTCTTATTCGTGTTAGTCCTTCTTTCGTTGTGACATGCAGAAAGTCTTCATAAAAAATTCATACTGGAAACAACAAAATTAACATCTACAACACGCTCTGCTCTTTGACTTTAATTAGACAAATAAAAAAGTTGCTTCTTTATTTTTCATTGATAAACAGCCTTTCGAATCTTCACTGTAATCTGAACATAATTTGAACAACAGAATTTAACTGTCTCTGAATTCTTACTTAATCCTTGCTTAGTAGTAGCTGTGTTAATGCATACATCAAAGCTGTTATAAAGCGGGATTTGAGCAAGCTTAGGCTTTTGCTTCCGTTGCCTTATAAATTCAAAACCAAACAATGGCAGATTAGCACAAATATTTGTACTATTAGTTCCAGCGTCGTGCTTCAAAGGGCAACATTAAGTATGTATCTTAGCTCCAGGGCAATCGGGGCCCCAATTCAAGGGAATTCCTCAAGGACATATCTTTAGCCCGTGTTTGTGTTTTGTGGGGAAACTTTTTGCAACTTGTCCTGGGGCCTATTTTGGATATACAATAAGAAGTGAACAAGAAAGTTATTTATGAAACGTGAAAGAATCGTAAAATTAATAATATTCTTTGGTATTCGATAGAGTTTAGTCTATTGGGTGGTCATAACCTAGTCTTAATTGGAAGTAAGTTTTTATTAGATAAAGGCAAAACAAAAATAACCGGATAAAAACACTCAAAATTAGGTCATCTTTAGCAATAAATGGGAATCCTCTAAATTATTATATACAGTAGAAGTAATGTGCCCCATGTAAATCAGTCTTTAGATTTAGGGCTTTGCTTCCAGCACGTTGGAAGTCACAACCGCCGCCCTGTTGGAAGTCACACAGCGTGATTGGAGTTGATTCAATAGTAAACTTATCAATTCTAGTGACCCATGTGGACGGTTACCTACAAAATTAGAGCTCTGTGGAACTTACTAGTGCTGGTTATACAATGTGTATTTTCGAAACTTGATCAAACGAATAGTGCGAATCTAGACACAAAATTAACAACAATGTTTTTTGTCAGATAACTTTTTAAACCAATTTTAGAAGATTTTCATTATTTTTAAAGTTTTTTGTTAGTTATGGTTGTATTTTTTTTCTTATTAGCTAGATAAACTGTTTAGCTTTCAAATGGACTACTTTAAAAAAAAATACACGTTTCAATAAAAAGAAACGACGAAAAAATTAAAAGAACTAATTTTAATTTAAGGAAAATATGGCTGACAAAAATAAAATTTCATATTTTTCTTGTCGATAATTTTGGGTCCAGTATACGCACATTTCGTTTGATTAAGTTTCGAAAATACACATTATAGATAACTATCTATATCATATCAGCCAAAATCATAGAGCGGTATAAGTTGTTTCGTTGAAAATGTGTCTATTATGTGTACTGTTAATACGTGGTTAATACCTACTATCAATCAATCTACATGATTTGATGACACGTATGGTGTTAGTGGTTCTCCTGACTACTATGCCAGCGATTCCGGGTTCGTATCCTGCAAGGGGCAAATGTTTATGTGATGAGCACGAACATTGGATACGCCCCCTCGTCATAATCGTTGTCTGGTATTATTGGTAAAAGAAAAAAAAATACTCCCAAACCAAGACAATGGAATGATGTCTAATGTATGATAGGTAAATTAATATTAATACGTATTAATACGTGAGCCTCTGTCTGATTAATAATTTATGAAAGTTAAGGCACTCAGATCTCAAAGCATTAAGATTACACAGTTGAGGTCAGAGATTCTATTGTTGAGTATGAGAGTATAACAATCCCATGCCAAGACAACATCCTACTATAATTAATAATGATATTTAATGAGTAACAATATTTACCGGGGAGCCACTAATAGATAAATAGTTTTAAAACTATCGATAGATTACCAGCTCTAGGGCTAAGTCGCTTGAAAGGGTATTGTTGGTTTTTGTTTGCTCAGTTTCTGAAGGAACTGCTTGGGGTCAACAGGATTAAGTATTTACAGAGCACGGCAAATGCGGAGTGGGTTTCTGTTGAAGGAAGCCGGAGATCTGGTTCTTTTTCTTTATGAGCTGCAAAAAGAGTGTGTGAAGATTAAGTTTCCTTGTACGACATGTTTGGTTAAGATAAATCTGGTCTTTTACCGCGTGATCTAGTCATTAATAAAGACGGTCTTCAAAATTATACTATTGTGACTAATCAACAATTAAGTATCTAATGAGTGAATGATGTTCCTCCTGCATAAAACTAAGGGTTATACGTCACGGGTAAGATAGACGGTTGCGTTTAGTTCTTGTTTTCTGATAATTAAGGTATACCGATAGAGTCTTGGCTTACATCAAGGTTTGTAGCAACACCGCGTAGCCGCGGGCGAAACGTTTTCGCCTCTTCAAAGGTTTATTTGTGGAGTAGTTTGCGCAACAAAAGACGCTTTGGTTTTTCTAGTGACTATGTTTTTTATGTTGCTTTGAAGATCTTTATATTATTCGTAACTGTAATTGAAGTTACCACCTGAAATAGCTTTAAGAGTTTTTGAACTTGTAATTGTGAATTTTTTATGCGTTTAAATGTTTAGCTGATTTGTACCATACTGTAAATATTTCTAACTACCATAACATTTTGTAGTATATGCCTACCACTCATAACCTAGTTATCGTACCTGTTAACCATGAAACGTTCCTACTGCTTCCCCAATTTCCCCACGTTCGTCCATTTCGAATGAATGAATGATTTTATTTGCTCATAAATAGGGTTACACTGATGATATATATAATTAAAATATGTTCGTCCTATTTAACTATTAATAATAGCAAGCAAACATTTATTATATTATTACATTTAATTCAATCTTTAATGAAATGAGTATGATTTTACAATTATGTCAAATACCTATTCTATTAATTAAAAATTAGTCAATTTTACCTCTTAATATTTTTATTGATAATATTGTCATTTATTCGTCAATCGTTCATTTTTGCACACTTTTCTCACCGCAGAATGACTGTGACAGGTTTTTTTCTTACGATAATTATACAGGGTGACTTGAAGATGGGTGCAAAGCTTGGAGGCGAAAGTAGTATAAACCATTTAGAATCATTTAAGCTATTTGTTTTTTTTTTAAAACGTATTATGTTTTTTGTATAAAAAAACATATAAGGCCTATAAAAAGCCCACTACTGAATCTTTCAGACCACTAAAACCAAGAAGTCGGGTTGTCAAATAATCAAATAGGACTAAATAAATAGCAGCACTCAATTCATGAGCCTTCATCAAGGCCTAGTTACATATTGGCTTAAATTGATTACATTCCTACAAAAGGCAAAGGGTTGCATACGGTCCGCAGCTGGCAATACAAATCGCGTCAAACCAGAGGCCTTACTCTGCAATACAAGATTGTGTTTCCCAATCTAGCCGTCCTTGTCGCTCATACTAGGATGGCCTTGCGAGGGAAAGAGATGGTGATATTCAAAAATCTTGGCAAAGTCTCAAGAGTACGGCCCCTGTCGTCGAAACAAAGCTGTGTTACACAAAGTGTGCCTCTGGCCTATGGAGGGTTAAGGCTCCATAGGCCAGAGGCGAGGTTAATAGTGATGGACTGGTATCGATGTATTAGTTATATCGTTCGTTACACTTCTTGTTAGGTACTGAAGGCCTACTGATTCCAATGCTGAAAAACATGTTGTATTAATGTTTAAAAAACACCTATAAGATAAAAATTCACTCGATAAAAAAATACTGTGCCAATATTGTAATAAGGAAACTGATTTAGTACCTCTAACTATGGAACTCTGTAAGTACTTGCTGTAAACATTTAAGTACCTACATAAATTTGTATATTTGGAAATTAATTTTTATGTAAGTCTGTACGTACTTTATCGATTGTAATGTAACTATTTCAATAAATTAATATAAATAAATAAGTCAGTCACACCATAAGATATTGTCTATTTCGCCATATTAGTTTGAATTGGTCTCGGGCGTCAGACAGAACCAATATCCTTTGTGTTTGGATCTACTTAACGGATAACACGAAAATTTCGATATCAAAGACTGACTGATGTTTGCTTTGAAGAGATGAAATTTACTACCTACTCGTAGGGTAAACAAAACGGGTCTCTATAAAGGATTCTATTTAACATACAAAATATACAGCGTGAGCAAAGACATTTATCATTGATTCTACAGAGCATACGTAGTTCCTTAACGCGGTCATAGTGCTCAAAATGCTACTAACACAGAGTTATTGTAATCCAAATTTCCCTAATCAATGAATATCAAAAAGAAACCACAATGAACACTTTCCACAACTTGCTAAAATATATAATAAACAACTTGAAAGACTTTAATAATCCGCCACAAACACAAACCAATAACCCATAATATCGAGCACGCCTGTTGTGCTTGCAGAGTAGTCCAATAGCTCTGCGAGCTCAATAAAAATTCAGACTTATTTAAAAAAAAAACGATAACTCGTAGTAGTAAATGACAATAACAAGTTCTATGATTGGACTCATTTGTTTGCAAAACAATGCTGGGTCTGTTTATTTTTCAAAAAATACAATACATTCACTTATCATTATAATAAATTAAAACTATTTAGTAATTACTGGTTACTTAAATAAAATAGACCATATTTAAAATATTTCCTCCTATTACAGGCTACTCTATCTATAATAATTTTACCATCATTTCGTTTCATTGTTTTTAGTTAAACATAGACACGTTTAACTGAACGACAAATAAGACTTGTAAGTTCGTTTATTATAAGGTTGTTGGTTGTTTCGTTATAAGGTCTCTATTAAGTAAAAAAACACGATAAAATAAATTGCTAGACGTGTTAGTATAGCGAAACTCTTGGCAGAATAGATAGTGTCAAATGAGTAGCAAAGTTCGAATCATATAAAGCGTCAAATCTATTGACAAATTAAACGAAATCAATTTATGCGGTATTGTTTTCCTCAAGCCCTTTGGAGCGGTTAAACGGCTGTCAATCAGCTGACATGGCGCTATCGAGACGAGAAAACCTCGCGAATATAACGGTGCTAAAAATAAGCGAAATTAATCAGTAAAGTCAAGAGATGATCGCTTTGCGAACAAGTTACCTGAATGCTTTCACGTAATTTCTAATTGTATTGTTTCATACGATATGATCCAACTGAAGAAGTATATGTACTTCAAAACTTACCTTTTTAGGGTTCCGTAACCGAATGGCAAAAACGGAACCCTTATAGTTTCGTCAAGTCTGCCTGTCTGTCTGTCTGTCTGTCCGTCCGTATGTCACAGCCACTTTATTCTAAAACTATTAGCATTATACAGTTGAAACTTTGTAGGTAGATGTATTCTCTTAACCGCTTTTCGATTTTCATAGAAAAAATAAATAATAATAATATTAAAGGGGAACATATTATACATGAAACTAAAACCTAAAAAAATTTTTTTGGTCAAACCTATGCGTGTGTGGTGTCTATGGATAAGTCTTTTAAAATGACATTGAGGTTTCTAAAACCATTTTTTCTAAAATTCTAACGTTTGAGATATAGACGCTTCCAAAGTGGTAAAATGGGCGTCCCATCTAACTTTTGAACTAATCAAGTGAAAATTTTGAAAAAAATATATCATGTAGATCTCAACAAAAACTTTCAACGAAAATTGGTTTGAGCGAAATTGAACTAGTAGTTTTTGAGATATAGCACATTTTTATCAACCGCAAATATAACTTTGTCTTTCATACAAACACTATGAAAAACAAAGTTATATTTGCGGTCAACAAAATATTGTGGTATTTTGGCTAAGTGGAAGTAAAAATCCCTAATTCAGTTAAAGTTGGCACGGAACCCTCAGTGCGCGAGTCCGACTCGCACTTGGCCGGTTTTTTTTTTCAAAATCTTGAGGTAAATTTATAACAACGTGAAGTTTCGCTTTGATGAACTTGGTAAGCTGTATCCAGCTGTTTGGCAGACACAGACATTTATTTTAATGATGACAAAAAAGTCTTTCTTTAATTTGAAATCATTTCGCATAATTTTAGAGCCATTTAAGCACTTTCTAAATGTTTCCCACAGTTCTGAAACAATTACGCTAGGAACAATGCAATATAGTAGTCTAAAACTCTGCTGGAAAATTCAGTGTCGTAACTGGTGAGAACAAGTTGCAAACTGCAATTAAGTCAAATGGCAGAAATTACTGGCCGTTAGACATAGTAACATATTTCTAAGAGAGAGAGAAGCTTTGATGATTATTAAGTTAAATATTTACAGTCATATAAGATATATACTGATGGGTCTTTAGAAAATGAAAATATAGGAGCCGCCTTTTTTGACCCTCAGCTAAACTTATCAATGAAGTTCAAGATTGAATATAAAATGTCTATAATGTGCGCGGAACTTATAGCTATTTTGGAAGCTGTATCTTATATTGAGTCTCTCAATAAGCAACATCATCAACTCTTTGTAATTCTCACAGACTCAAAGAGTGCTCTACAGCATTTGGCTCGGTGTACCTCGAATTTTCGAGGAACACCGATAGCCTACAGTATTCTGAAGATCATTGATGGTTTAGCGAGGGTTAATATACGTGTTGTGCTACAGTGGATTCCTGCTCATGTCGGCATCGTCGGCAACGAAGAAGTAGATAAGTTAGCGAAAGAGGCCACCACTGATGGAATTTTAGTTAGATCCTTACCTTTCTTCTCGGATCACTTGTACAATGTGAAAGAAATATGTAGGCGTATGTGGAAGGAATCATTTGATGAAAGATCTCTTACCAAAGGCATATGGTATAAAACCATCCAACCCGACATTTTACGTGCTTCGTGGATAGATGGTGCTGATATGAGTAGGGCTGACATTGTGACCGCTTTAAGGCTTCGATCGGGACACATTCCACTGAATTGTTTTGCCTTTTTAATGAAGAAAGTGGAATCCCCCAACTGTAGCGAGTGCAATCTCTTGGAGGATGTGGTTCAGATTTTAGTGGAGTGTGTCCGAAACGAAGTGGAAAGAACAGCTGTATATAATAAATATAACATGAATGTATTAAATGTAGGCTTTTGTAATAGTGTTCTGGCTTTGCCATTGTCAGGGGAAGCCAGAGCACTTTACAAAATGGTGTTGAAGGGAATTAAGCGTAGATAGATACATATTTTCTTAAATAATTTTGTAGTTACAATGAGGGTGGCATTATAATGTTTTGTAAAAACCCTCTATAAATATTATATTGAATAAAAAAAAAAAATGAAACGGTTCTATTTAAACAAGCGTTTTACTATACAAGTTTATAGTTAGGTTGTGGTTGTAGATTGTGGAAGAAAGAAAAGTTATGTTAAATAAGCAAAATATTGCCCTATTTATTTAGGTTTAAACCATTGAAACATACGAATTCCATACGCTAGTAACAACTAGCGTATGGAATTAATGCCATGAACAAGTCCCACACAGTATGGAATTGACGCCAATGGCCAATGGTATGTACGTACAAGTGCGTATCAAAGGTTGTGGAACTAAATAACGCCTATATAAGGTCTTTATTAAGAAAAACTGACCTTTTAATTTTTGTCGTCCGTTTATTCTTATTCAAAATCCAAAGCACGAATGATGTAAGAAAATTTATAAACTTACTTGTTTACTACTCAAAGTCAAATACTTAAAACAAAAGCCCTTATTTGACTTCAATTTTGTTGGGTTAATGGTCACTTCACCACCATACTATTTCAATAAAACCGACTTCAAAAACAAAACACATTAAAAAGTCTTAAATAAACTCTTGAAAGGACTCCATTTTAGGCAAACCATTTCTTTTTGGAGTCGATGCCCAGATAGATGTCGCTTAAGATGGAACTTGAGCCCATGCGATGGCACTGACTTCAAAAAGAAATGGTTTGCCTAAATTGGAGTCCTTTGAAGAGTTTTAGACTTTTTAGTGAAAAAAAAAACTTCGACCACAGAAAACTTTGCTTCATATCCAGCCTCGGCGCGCCCCAGCCCTGTTTTATAATAACTTAAGGGGTAAGAGGTAAATACCAATTCAACAAAGTAAATATCATGATAATCGGTCTACCGTTGTTGAACTATAAAGTAGTGTTACTGATATTACTTTATTTTATATAAATAAGGTTATTATTTGCAACCCCATACATATGCAATAGAATTGATACTATTACCTATTCTTGGCCTTATTAATTCAGTATTTGTCTAAAATTGACATTTAACTGTTTGGTGATAGAAACAGTTTGCTCATCATATACCACAATTTTATTTTGTAGACAATTTTTTATTATTATTATTTTTGTCGATAATTTTGGTCCTAGTATCTGCACATTTTGTTTGATCAAGTTTCGAAAATACAAATTGTATATGATAAAAGATCTTCGTTATAACTCATGAACCTCTTGAAATAGTCGCCATACATATAAATCTTTCTTGTTTATAGTATTAATAAGGATTTCTTTCTATGCAAGCTTACATAACATTGATTAATCATTTAAATACAACTACTAATCGATACAAAAGAACGAATACTTTTTTGTTATAATTAGAGACCATCGACGATCCAAATGCACTATGGCTTTATGCCTGTTGCATAAAGCCTCAAAGCGAATTGGTCGCCGTATAAAAATTGTGCAAAGCGTGATATTTTCAAATTTGGAATTAGTATCATACACGAAATAAAAGAGTAGCAACGAAGACAACGAGCGACACACCCTTCCCCTCCGAGCGCTCGGCGCTGTCTGTCAAAGTTCGATCGAAGATGAACGTCCGTGACAGCTCCAAATCTCAAATTTATAGGTTACTTTAGTAAGATATTTTGAATATAGTGCACAATATAAAATCAAGAATTTAGATGCTAAGTCAAAGATAGGAACCTCTATA